>BOPP01000019.1:5850089-5916692 GCA_017312745.1 Gryllus bimaculatus | reverse complement strand
CTTCAACTTCGGATAACAATATCTTGCTGTCTTGCCAGCTTGAATAAGCAGAAGTCGCTAAGTCTGAAGCGCTGTAGTTGCCTCGGCAATAGGGTCGAGTGTTAGAATCTCGCCTCAGGATGGATGTTTGTGTGTGTTTGGTTGTCATACGTTAACTGCCCTACAGAAACCTTAAGTTAAAAAAATACAGTGGCCGTATAAAAAAAGTTTTTAAAGCTACCTTTAAAAAAAATTGTTTGTTTTGCCGTTATCATGCGATCAGTTTGCATTTGTTCGTCCGTATAAACATGCACATAGACAACAGAGACGTCATCGTTTTGTGCGAAAATTTCCGTACACTTGAGTATGCGTTTTTGATTTCGAGGCGTTACAGATGGAGGTAATTTACAACCTATCGTGTCTTATCGCATTTATCGGTCTTGTGAATTGGTCAGGCTGAAGACAATGTGATCATGGTCTTCAAATCTTTCCTGGGCGTGCGGCATTATCATCGAGAATTTTTGAAAACCGATTATCATGTGTCTCAACGACTTATCTTGTGGTCAGCTGTTTCAACTGTTTCCGATTCTGGCTTCAAATATCCATTTTAAGCCACATAAATGACTTTGATCTTTATTTATTTGCACCATTACACATTATTTTTATGACATTATTTTATTATTGTTATTATTACCTTTATAGGTCTAAATATAATAATAGTAGGTAGTTTGTATTGTTAAATAGAGATAGCTCCAAGTTTTTCTTACTTGTTAAATGTAGGGGTTCAGCAAATCTTATAAGCGATGTATTTGTGATTATGCTGCTGCGTAACTATTTCTATGTAATGAAAGTCGTATCCAAGCATCGAAACCAACCAGTAACATGGATTTTGAAATGATACTTAATTATATATAATTCATTTGGACTGTATAATACTTAAAGACTACACATGCTCCTGTTCCAAAGTTAAATTGCCTGCCCCCATCTTCTCAGAATTTTTGCCCTCCAATTCCTGATCTATGGAGCGAATACTGGAGATGGCTCTTGCTATTGACTCTGGACGTAAACTTAACTTCATAACTGTGGCAGTTTTTCTAGAGCAGGGGAGAATTTAGTTTAGTCAAATTAACGTTCATATTTATAGCAGTAAGACCAATTCCTTCACAAGCGGCACATGAGAAATAATAAGCCAAAATATGTAGCTGATTTGTCTTTCAAAGATTTTTTTACACAGGAGTTAATTGCTTTATTAATCCATCTTACCAAAACGCTCTCTTCCATTTATAATCACCTTAACTGCATGCGGGACGGTAGAATATGTTTTAAGAAATTTGCACAAATACGTCCTTCTTCCATTGTACGTTACACAAAGCTTTGAACTTTTGAAGGTATATAAATATTTGTGTTTTTTTTCTGGCAGCCTCTTAGACATGTAGCACGAAGTGCGGGGGTCCCCGTATTACTGGTTCTCTGCGCCGCCGGGTGCGAGTTCACTTTACTTGTTTCGCGGGGGCGCGGGGGGGTGGCGGAGCGCTTGCTGAGCCGAGGCGGAGAAGCGCCGTGCGCGCGGAGACCCGTGTCGTAAAGACGCCCTCTGCGACCCGGCCGAGAGGGGGCGGGGCCGGGGCGGTGATCCACGGTTATGCGGGTCAGAGACGGCCGCCTGCGGGCCGATCGTCTTTCCCGCCCCGCCCCCCTCCCGCACGGCCGCACTGCAGACGGCGGCAGCGGGGGCGGCGGGGAAGAATTAGCGTTGTAAATCGCAGGCCCCCTCTCGGCCCGAGACCTTCCCGTGCCCTGCGCGCCGCGCGCTGCACAGCGGACTGTTCCTTGTACTGGATCTCTTGGAGGGATCGATACTTTATTGGGGTGTCTTAATGTAGCGGTTGTTGCGTTTGTCTGGAAGTATAGTACGTTATAGGGTTTTTACTAAGGGTATTGTGAGATAGTTTTGCGAATAAAAGGGAAATTGTCTGGAGATAATACATGAATTTTTCTATATGTTCAAAAAGTGTGGGATCATGCTACTTTCAGTCAAAATTGTTTACCCTGAAATTTATAAAATATATATTCTTAGGACGTACATGCGCCCGACTTACACACGGGGTCATAATATTTAGTACTATATTTTCGGATTCAGTGATCTATTGAGTACTTGCATTTTTATTTTACATGCGTATTGCATGTTCTTGAGAAAAAGTAGTAGATTTATTTTCATGTATTGTATGTATTTTGATTACCTTAAATATTATACTTATTGAATAAAAATTGCAGTGAATTCTCATACTAATTACTATCTGACGAGGGCTTGCTTTAGCGAAACTACATGACCGAGAAATAAGAAGGTGCAGATTTCTTTATTCGTTAAGTGACGAAAGTATTGAGCTGGCTTAACAATTGCAGGGGTCCCTGCCAGGGCCGAAAGGGACAGTAGATCCATAGGAGCACTTTATTTCAAAGAAAAGTCACGCCCCTTAATCATAATGCACACCCCAAGCAACAAAAATATGTAATAGACGTTAATTAAAATTATAGTAAACATGTTTGTGTTTTTGAAAGAAAAAATATTTTCAGGAATCCAATTAAGTTTGGACTTATTTGAAATTCCCTCCTTCCCCTGTTCTAATCACCACTGGTCGCAACCTGGCATGCAAGGATTAAATGTCAAGGGGTTTTCCCTATTGACAAACGACAAATTCGCGCTATTCCTTCTAATATTATAAGTGGATGCTTTCGTGACGGAGTAGTATCAACTCAAACTTGATAGTGACATTTATACGGACTGCATTTATCGTACAAATGTTATCGGGCACTAATTGAATTACCCATTTACACGACAAGATTAAATTTTGAAATACGTAACTTCTACAAAAAGGAGTAAACTTTCTCAGATATGCACTGGTAAGAGCGGTTTATTTCAGGCTATGTAGGTCATGCTAGAAGTTCTACTTTTAGCACTACGATAATGCTGAGAGTGAGAGAATGCTCAATTGTTCTGGTAAATGGTGAATTCAACAAAGAAAATCATTTACTTTCATTTGACTTGGTCAGCTAATTCTGATATTAATGTATCACTTTAACCAATTAGGATATTGTTACACTTGAATTAAAATTAAAGTAAAGAAGGTATGGTTGTATAAAAAAGTGATTGACACACGTAAAAGTTGTTTAGTTTTGCTCGTAGTATTGCACAACTTTGCCTATAGGCCTCGTGTTCATTTCTTACTGGTAAAATGAAATGTCACTTTTTCACATCATAAAAATTTTTCTAATGATTCCTTTTTACTTTCTTGCTTACCTCGTACTTCCATAGTAAAGAAAGAAAGAAAGAAAGAGAGAGAGAGAGAGAGAGAGAGAGAGAGAGAGAGAGAGAGAGAGAGAGTATGAATGACGATTTTTGTGCTGAAAAACTCGTATTACGGGTCCCAATGTCAAAAAAGTAAATTGATCTTGTTCCTAGTATACGATATGATTCAACTACAGGACTATTTAAATAAAATTTATGATTGGGTACGAGCTGATAAAATGACTATGAATGGAAAGAAAAGTAAAGCGATAACATTGTGTTGGCCCAGAGCTCTTCATACAATACAATATCAGCTAGGTAATGATGTAGTTCCGCGAGTCTCGAACTATAGATTCCTCGGCATCTTATTGGACAGCACGTTGGGCGGATGAAACTAACGAACTATGTAAAGCTTGGAGCATTTGCATTTCATCATTAGAAATCTTAAAATATTGTATATGAAAGCAAAAAAAAACCGAGTATACGGCGCTTGTTATACCCGTAATGGAATACGGAACTAGTTGTTGGAATCCGTACGAATAGGACTTAAAAAGAGCTTGGAGAAGATACTGAACACAGCGGCAAAATACACATTTCGGAGGAACTTACCTGCACTTTCTCAATCTTTCGTTTTATTCTTTTCAATCAAGCCTTATAGATTAATTTGATACTCAACCAAAACAATGTATTAAGCAACGTTCTTTCAAAAACATTCTGTGAGATTACAATATTGAATTTTTTTAGGTACACTTTTTGAAATGTTTTCCACTATTTTTACACATATTAAAAATAAAGAACTTTTATTTATATATAGCGAAGATGAAAGATATGTTTACCAAATGACACTAGTAATGCTTTTGTATCATAGTTCGTCTTCCCCCTATACGTTAATGATTCTTCTAGAATTGAATGAGTGAATATTCGTATTTTTATTTGCAGGACTATCAACTACATAGAACATTAGCCCCGCATATGTAGTACTTGTTGAATCGTAGTAGGTTCACTCCCATTTATTCAACATTTATATTTATATATTTATTATTATTCATGGCATCAACCTAGGTTGTCTTGCAGTGTTTTCTTCTTCAAGGTATCTCCATTAGAGTGACACCGTCCCTGCCGGTAGTACTTAGTATACCTCTGGTCTCCCAAATTGCGTGGTAGGGTCTTGCTTGTTAATAAAAGTGTGTGAGTGGGTGGAGGGTAAGTAGAATAGGGGGGACAAAGATAACGAAAATATTGCCCTCCGGCCGTGACCCGTTTCTTAGAATACGGCAATCATCTAGTATTTATCAAAAAAATTTAGCGATTAGTTCAGCTCAAGAATAAGAAGCCTCAGAATTCTTCCACAAACAGTTGTTTGAATTCGATCCATCTAAGTAGCTATGTAGTGTCAAAAATTCGTCACCGTTGGAACCCGAATTTTAGTACGGGTCAGTCAGCAATGGCGCAGAAGTAACGGTATTGCTACTAGCCTACATCAGACGGTACGAAACTAAAAATGCTTTAATATTAAAAGTTCCTCTTCTCTCTATTTGTTAATAATTCGCGCTGCGTTGGTGATCACAATGATTTACTATCTCGTGGACAACATCGACAGCTGACGCTGGGCGTGAAGCGAGGTGAGAAGGGAGGCGTAGAGCGGCCGAATGCGTAAGAAGTGTGGGCGTGGAAACCGGAAGTTGGAGTCCGGAAGCGGTGGGCTCGCACGCTGCGGGTGATGAATGGACGTGGAGCTTATTGAAAGCGCTGCGCGCGGCGCAGGGTGGGGGGGGGGCGGACGGGCGAGGCGGGATGTGCGCGCAGGGGAGCATAAACTTCAGACGCCATCGACTTCCACGTGCAGGTTGCTACATAAACTAACGAATCCACAAGTTATTTTCCATGTATTTATCTGTCTTAGAAATATGGTTTTTAAGACAGGCAACTATCTGATCGACTTACGAGATTTTAGAATGTAATTTTGGCAATTAAATCTTTTTTTTTCAAATACTGTTACAGGTTGCTAGATCGATCTGGGAATGTCAATTTTGGTGAATATTTATTGGTAAGGTTTATGCGGTAAGGTTGCCTCTAGACAGGTGGACAGACAGCCGAAGGAAAACTAATTTTTAGGTATCAAGGTCTCAGATAACGTGAATTCAGGATACTTGAGAAAATAATTTCCATATATAGGAAAGAGAAAAATCCACTTCTTTGGAAAAAAAATTCTATAAGATTTGTTAGACGAAAAGTTGCAAATTTTTCTCTCCAAATTTGCATAACTTTTTCTCTCTTCCAGATACCAACGAGAAATTCAAACTAGGTGTGATGTAAGATAGGTTTTGTGTTTTTCCAGGTTATCATCATTCTGTAATACAAGTTTGTGTTGTGTTCCCTGTATTACCTACCCTGAGCAATGCTCGTTGCTTGAGGCAATAATATATTATTAATAAACCTGGTGCATTCAGAAAGTCTGTTTTTCTATGTGGCCAACAAAAATAAAACGTTATTTCATAAAAATCATTATTGTATCAGGTACAGTATTTGTTGCGCTATATTTTGTCATAATAATCAGAAGAATTGAGCTATCAATTACACAAGAAATCAACATTACATAAAAATACATAAAAACTTTTATAAACATATAAAATAGACCGTACAAAATCGCTGCAAATTCGTGAACCCCAAAATAATATGATGAGACTTTATTATACTTACCGTTATACTACTTAAATGTATGTAAAACTTTTTTTTAAAAATATTTATTTGTACTGTTATACTACAAAGTCACCTACAATGTAATAGTACTACTACTTTTTCGTATTTGTTCGTTACCGATTTATGAAAGTTATCATTCTCCATATTTAATTATTGAATGTACGATCCCTTCGACAAGCTTGAGTTTTTAGACAAGTAAGATAACTGAAACAGAAATAATTACCGTGCTCACAAAAGCTTTTCCTTGAAGGCTTCGAAAGTACCAAATGAACGGATGCTACTGAATCATCAAAAACCGCAGAAGCATTATCATGCACCTTCACTGAGCCGAAAAAAGGTAAGTCGCAGAATATCACTCGACAAGGGAAGTCTTTCTCCCGCCGTTTTCGTTTCTTGGGCGCGGCGCGGCGCGCAGATCCCGAGAGATTTGTGGCGGGTTTAGGCGGCCTTGGCGAGATCCAGGGGCGCGGCTGCCGCATCCATACATGCATGGCGCAGCCATACATGCATAACGCGCTCGCCCCCTGCTAAGCGCTTTCTTATGGATTCTTGGCAGAGTCGCGCCCTCGCTGCGTGTCGCCAAAAGAACGGCGGCCGCTTCGAGCCTTTTAAGAAGCCGTAACGAAAGAACGCGTCCAATATTTTGTTCTTTACGACTTCGCTGCGTTTAAAATCGAATTCAAGGAAAATGCAAGGAAACGTGTGTCATGTGTGGGAAGATATATACGTGCTTTTGTAATGCGTTTGTAAGTGTCGATCGTCAGTGCCATATAGAGTTTGGAATATTTATATCAACTCGTTATTGTTAGAAAAAACGTATTTGGATCTGATTTGTGAATATTGTTGTTTTATTTTATTTCACTTTTGCATATAAGTATATTTGTCAAAAAGTCTATGTATTCACATATTTTACTTTAAATGATTCGATTAAAATGGTGTCATGTCTTATTATTATGTAATAACTTCATAAGAAAGAACAATTTTTAATGTGAAACAATATCTATTACTTTATATTATCGCGCCTTTGAAGTATTGTTGAACTTATAAATATTTATTTGTAAAAGTAAATTGCCATTCTTTTTCAACATGCATTTTTTATGAGCTTTGAAATTAATAGTTATGTTACAAAAAGGTACATGTTATGAAGTTTCTCTCAATAATACAACAGAGCTTTTTTATTATTACACATATTGTTGCATCAACGATAGCGCTCTCCCAAGTAATCCAAAATAAATGTACCAAGTGAATCCCATATCTTAATTTAGCAATGAGCATTATTATTATTGCCATCATTATCATCATCATCATCATCATCATCATTATGTATTTTTCACCGTCCTCTAATTAAACCACTACTTCTTAAATTTGGCTTCTTGTTGAGTGAAACTTACGAGTAGTGTTGTTTGCTTCGCTGACGTTCCACCTTGTGATTTTCGTTCTACTAAAGAGAACACTTATGTATGATAGGAAATCTTTGGTCATGGTGTCATTTAAAGAATCGCAAAAAAACTGAAAACCAGTTACTTTTGAGGCATAACCACGCCAGTCACCCTTTGCCGCAGCTTGAGTGTCCTTTTCTTCTTTCTTCGCTCGCTCACCCGCTTGCCCACTCCTCCGCCCGCTCGCCCTCCCCGTCGCTCAGCGTTTTCCACCGCCCGCGTTGTTTGTCCCCACGTTACTTGGTTAGTTCGTTAGCGATCCCGCGCAGTTTTTGTGTTTGCTCACCGGCCCGCGGGCCAACTTCTAAATGGACGCGCCGGTGGCGGCGGGGCGGCGACGACGAGGCGGGGACCGGAGGAGGACGCTGGGGCAAAGAGCAGCAGGGCGGAACGAGGCGGGGAGGAAAGGAGTGCCATGGGGTACGCGAAGGGGGCTATGCGACGAGAAGATGCTAGGTGATGCGCAGAAAGAACTAAAGCCGCTGAACAAAGTCATGCTAGAAAAGAGAGAGGGAGGGAGAGGAAGAGAGAAAGGGAGGGAGAGGAAGAGAGAAAGGGAGGGAGAGGAAGAGAGAGAGGGAGGAGAGGAAGAGAGAGGGGAGAGAGAGAGAGAGAGGGAGAGGAGAGAGAGCGAGGAGAGGACGAGGAGGGAGGGAGAGGACGAGAGAGGAGGAGAGACGAGAGAGGGGGAGAGGACGAGAGCAGGAGGGAGGGGAACCGAAGGAGGGAGGAGAGAGAGAGAGGAGGGAGAGGAAGAGGGAGAGGGAGAGGAGAAGGAAGGGAGGGAGAGGAAGAGGGAGGAGAGAAGAGGGGGGAGAGAGGGGAGAGGAGGAAGAGAGGGAGAGGAGAGGGAGGGAGAGAAGAGGGAGGGGAGGAAGAGGAGGAGAGAAAGAGGGAGGGAGAGAAGAAGGAGGGAGAGGAAGAGGGAGGGAGAGGAAGAGAGGAGAGGTAAGAGGAGGGAGAGGAAGAGGGAGGGAGAGAAGAGGAGGGAGAGGGAGAGGGAGGGAGGAGAGAAGAGTATAGAAGAGAGAGGAGGGCAGAAAGAGGATAAGAGAGGGAGGGGAGAGGAAGAGGTAGAGAGAGGGAGGGAGAGGAAGAGGTAGAGAGAGGGAGGGAGAGGAAGAGAGAGAAGGGAGAGAGAGAAGGGAGAGAGAGGAAGGGAGAAGAAGAGAGGGAAGGAGAGGGGGAGAGAGATGAGGTAGAAACGATGGATTTCATAAGAGAGGGCGTGATAAAAGGATAGGTAGAAGTGGTGCGAAAGTAGAGGTAGGTGAGACAAGACGGATGAAAATCGAAGGGCCAAGATGTGGGTGGAGGACGTGAAGTCTAACCTTTACTGATCTGTACGCCTGTAAGGGTAACGTTGAAAAAGCTTAAATAGATGGCACGAAAATTACCTAAGTGAACACAGGAATATATTAATATGAGGTAGATGAAATTGGAAGAATTTAAAGAAGAACAAAAAAGGCAAAACGAGGCCACCGTTAGTGTTGGATGGATATGACCCTACAGTAACCCTTGCCTCGTCACTCGTCTTTCCTTCTGCAGTAAAGTCGCTCGAGACGAGTCGTCAGAAAGTTTTAATCTCTTCTTGTTAAGTGGGCTTTTGTGGAATGGTGTATTAGTCTTCAGTTCGTTTCATGTAATTGTGTCGGAGTTCTGGTATCTGACGAATTCGAAAGAACCATGTACTAACGCAACTACCAAGAAATGTGTGGCCTTCATATTTTGTAATGTTAATTAGTGAATTGAAACACTAAATAATACACACCGAATTTCATTCTAGTGCAATTCTGCTTCCTCAAGCTTTGCTCACGTGAGTGTTGCATAAGGCACACATACTCAGCATATTCCAGGTAGTACCATAAAATAAACAATGGTAACACCAAAAAAATTAAATAAATTATTAGTGAAAAGAAAGAAAATAAAAAATAAAAATATTGTTTAACAAAATAATGTATTATATTATTTAATTCTTCTGAAATTTCTTATAAATATTTCCTGTGGAGTTTCATGTTATTTGAATACAATATAAAGTTAAGACTTAACTACGTAATTCTAAAATACTATTTTTTTAAATATGCGAAGAAAAAGAAGACATAATTGAGAAGTTATGAAACGTACGATGAACGCTTTTAATGTATGATTAAGGATGCTAACAAGGTGAATAAAAGGATCACAATCCGAATAACAAGCTAAATATATAAGTACTTTCTTTGGCATAAGTGGTCCTTGAACATTAATAATTAAACAAATTGATTGAACGAACAATGTTTTCTTATGTTCGTGTGACGTGCGTGAAGAAGGAAGTGATCTGTCAAAAGTTTTCAGCTCTTCGTGAACTGTGGTGCCCAATGTCCTCACAACCCGGTGCGTGATAGTCCAGTGAAAGATATAGTGATTACCACCTTTTGTAGTGCTTCGTGCTTAGAGGCTGTTTCAAAGGAGCTGTGATGTCCATTGTTCTACTGATTTGTTAGGTGAGAGCTGGCTAAGTATACTTCCTCGTGCACTATTATCGCAAGTGCATAGAAACATTATTTTACACTACTTTCTGGACCAAAAGTAGAATGTAATGCCTACAGAACTATGACTGAATTATGGAATACGATATGTTCCAAGATAATGTGCTAAAATGGACAATATATCTACACCGACTCTGAAAGTATTTTTTGAGCAAAATACTACACTTTTATTCAAGAATGGATTACAAATGTTCCACGTAATACTATGCAGTGTTTTTCTTTGAAATGTAATATCTTTAGAGATTATGTGTTTGAGTCTTTTCATTCATACTTTTTAAAATTCATTTTCGGAATGTAGCATCTCTTACGAGACATTTCCAATGATGTTCAATTCTTTTGAAAACCTTTTTTATTTATTTTTCTGAAGGGTGTTCCAGAATTATTCATGGTGCCTACAGATGTAATGCGCAACCGACTTTATATTTTTTGTGAAGAATGTTTCATCCCTAGAACAGCACATTGGGGTCTACTAGACTCCATCAATATTTCAAATTCACACCGAGTAAACTTTTCTGATGACAACCGCATAACGCTTTACGTAAATTTGAACTACATCATTGGCTTGCCTTCGTGGTACTTACAGTTTAAGGTGATGCCAATACTTCATCAGGGATAGAGCGAATTCGTTAGTGGTGCAAGTAGGGTCTACTGGAACCCAGAGTAGTTTCTGATGGTTCTGAACACAAATAATAAAATGGAAAATGTGTTCTATAATGCTTATCCGATGTGAAAATGAGAATTTGTAACTTTTTTGTTTCCTCTTCATTGTTGTGTGACGTGATTTCAACGTGCACTTGTAATCATCATATTAAAATAGCAAGAAAGGATATACGTTATATGGTTTTTTTAAATTCCATTTTAGAGTATTTCTTGTTTTTATGCATTCTTAAATGAAAAATAAAATACACTAAGACACTTTTGAATTATAATTTTCTGAATCTTTTGTAACAATAAACATCTTTGTGGTCTGAGAGACCCTAGAGTGGTGTTTATATAACAGAAATATGTGTGCAGGTCTATAGTTAAAAGCAATTTATAACTTATTATTGTTCTTGCTAATTTAATATGATTTTTGGTTGTAATTACTTAGGTACTAGCTTTACGTGGCGTCTCGGGTTGGCATTTTATATTTAAAAGCTTTATTGGTGCTTTGGAAGTTTATAACGAAAATACATTTTACAGTTGCCCAGCTCGTCCATTTTGGGACGTAAAAAGATACACAAAAAATCGTTATTAATAATACTTGTTTATTTTTTAGATAATTAGCCTTAATTACCTGAACTAATTGAATTTGATGATTCAACACCTAGGAATTCAAGTCAATAGTGGAAAGAGCGTATTCACAGCATTTCACTAATGTACCGGTAGATGCATTGAAACTATCGAAACCACGCGTTTTTTCCCTAGAATTATTCCTACACATCATACAGGAAACGAACAATGTAAAATTTGTTGCATTCTGCACAAAGTCCTTTCTCAGAATATAATTGCAGAAATTGACAATTTAATTTTTTTTTGAAAAAACCTTATTTCATTTGAAGTTAACATTATCTATATCCTGACTATAACCTTTCTCTTTTACCTTTCTTTGGTGGACGATACCAATCTATCTAGGGGAAACTGTAACACATGTAATATATCAAAGCGTATCAATGTATTATTCACAACGTGAAAATAAATAATATTTCATCACTTTTACATTCTGTGTTAAACTTTTGTACTATGTTTTAAGAATTAATATTTACAAATCCGAAAACTTTATTAGTGGGCGTCGAATCACTGGTGCTTTCGCTCCAAATCAATATGCCGTGGCACAATGGGTTATCGACATTCCTCGGTGGCGACAAGAGGTCGCGTCCTCGGAACCGGCAGCGGCGTTGGCATCTCGAGGGAAGGGCACCGCGGCCGGATGGCGATAAGGGCGCCGCGCGTCGCGATCGTCTCGTCACTCACTTGCGGCGCGGCGCGGCGCGGCGCCCTAGAGCTGGCGCGCTGGCGACCACATCGAGCGCCGCGGGCGCAGAGGCCGTGGCGGGCGTCTTGCAGAAGTTTTAATTGTGCCGCGGAGCGACCCGGCGCCGCGTCGCCCCCGCGCCGGCCCCCGCGCGCATCCTGGCGGGAATAATCGTGCGCGTCCCTGCCTCAGGGGCAGCGCCCTCCGTTCGCACGCGGGAGCGGCGTCGGCGCCGGCGCTGCCCGCGACGGTTTATTGAGTGTCCGGTCACTCGCGCCGAAAGTTTGCCTGGGCGGGTTACGTATTTGCGTCTTGTTACTCGAGCAGCTTCGAATATGTAAGAAAGCCTGCCATGCAATAAACGAGCATTTTCCTCCCAAACTTTTGTTAGTTGTTACTTTCATTTTTCAACTTTCAATACTCTCTACTTTACTTTTACACCTTCTATTCTGCTTGTCAAATAAATTTATCATTGAAAGATTGTGTTGTTGTTGCTGTAATTATGTTAACAATTAATATAATTGTATAAATCCATGTTATGTTAGTATTAAACCAGAAGTGCACTGAAGCATCAGTAGATTCTTTAGTAAACATTTTCTTTTCTCTATTATGTCCCAAGTCGTGTCGTAAAAGAAAACGTATAATAGAAATTTCATTTTTGTTTCACGTTTTATGTTTAATAAGTTTTAAATATATCATAAGAGGAGCATTCTGCTGGACACTGCACTTTTGGCTGCGCTAAACAGGTTCGCTATACGAACGGGATTCCGTGCATCGAGTCCCGAAAATGCACGGGCGTCGTTAAACCTCCATCCTCCTCTATCCAAATCTACCCTTCCTCCTTGCTCGTTTTACTCTGGGGGCGGCGCGCCATGCCGTGTGGAAATCGAAATGGCATTACTTCGGTTCGAGGAGCGTTCGCTATGTGTTCTGGGCAACAAACTACGAGAAAAACAGATTGTACTGAAAAGACTGCGAACGAAACCAGCTCAAGAAATTGTTTATATGCAATTGTGTACGTTGAAAGATTAATTTTTTGCGTCTTTAAAGACACAAGACATTCATATATTGAAATATATTATAGTAAAATTTATAAAAAAGAACAAGACAGAGATTTTCTATTCTCTGTCTGGACGATTTAAAGATTACTTTTAAACAATCGCATCAGGTGGCAACCCGCGTGACCGCGGCTGTTCATCTTTTTTGAGCGGGCCTGCGACTCCCGTGGGCGATGTGAATAAGCGAGCCTGTGAATAAGCTTATTACACTAATAAAATTAGCATATAACTTTACCATATAACGAACTTTTAAAAGAAACATTTATGTTTAGTGAATTCGTAATTTAAGGATAAGAAATGACTAATTTTTATCTTTTCTAGTGGTAATAGAACAAGGCAAACCAACTCCCATTAGGAAAGACGACTCGTTTCTACAATGACCTATTTCAACGTACACAATTTCCTCGATTGATTTGCTAAAACTATCTACTTTTTTTCTAACATTATTCCAAAGTTCGTGTTCAATGTACCATTTAAAAATAACACTTCAAGGTTCCTTCGTAGAATTACCTTGTCAATTGTGATGGTGTAGTTGTTTAATTAATTTTTCATATATTGTATATATTTTAAACATTTTTATTACATGAAAATCTTTGAAAAGTTTTGTGGTTGGACTAGGCCGAACATTTTTTTAAAAGATACGGTTGAATGATATTACCACAATTTTTGTCGTTGTGTAAACACAAAATACTCTACCGTCCTTTTCCTTCATCTTTTCGTGCACGAGAAACTCGAACCTCATTCCTTTAAATGTACTGTAATATTTCAACACAAATTCGACAATCCCAAACTACGTTCCAGACGGCGAGAAACACGAGAAGCTCATTGTCGTATCGTCACCTGATATCTCGTGAAAACTCTCTTCAGCAAAAGGTGCGCGAGAAATTCGAATTCGAATTTGAAATTTCGAAATTACTCATTCTCAGAAACTTGTACAAGACATTATTTAAATATCTAATTTGTTTAGAAAAGATTGTTTATAAGAAAAAAATTATAATCAATATCGCTGTTTTGCAATGTTAATTTTGTGTAATTTTGAAAAATATAGAGAGCTCATCGAAAATAGATCTTGGTCCATTTTTATAACAGTACTTGCTCTATTCAAGACAAACTGTTTAAGAAAAATTTGAAGTCATTTTTAGAAAATATTTTTAATTGCCTATATTACACGGAAAATAACCAAAATCTATTCATACATTCAAAAAATTGTATGCTTTTGTTTAAAGAGCAATTTTTTGAAGAACAGAATTTATTTAAAACATATCTTTATCTTCAATATTGTAGTTGTAAAAAGTTGCAAAAAAATTGAAACCTTTGCAATTTTCGAACATTTAGAGAAATAATCGGAAAGGCTTGTGACTGTTTTATAAGCATACTTTAATATAATCAATAACAAATTAAAAACACGAATTTGAAACTGTTTTTAATAAAATAATTAGAAATATTCTTGAGACTTGATGAATAGTACCCTAAAAATTAAAATAGCGATTTCAAATACAAGAAGGTCCTTTGCATAAAATCAGTGTTCCTGAAAATATTACCACTAACGCTGTTCACAGACGGACAGACAGACAAGACGCACTGACAGATCTTTTGCCACAATTTTTTTAATATCAAGGTCTTACAAAATATGGGTTCTGACTGCACAAGGTGTTAGAGGAAGTAATATAGTACGAGTACATAAAGGAACAAGAATTATCCGCTTTTTCGGTACCTTTTTCAGGTACCCACAAAACAATTACTTTTCTGTCGCGAAATTGCTTACTGCTTTACAATACTTTCTCTATACTCCCTAAGTAGTATGTGAGAAAATAAAGATGAAACAGAAACTTGCTGTGATATTGATTTTTCATGTAGTTAAACAAAACTTAATGAATTTATGTTACGGTCAGTTATTTCTATTCAGAATTAATTTAATAAAAATATAGTAGTTTATAAAACTATTTAGACGAGTGCAAACGTTCTGCACCATTGTTTAAATTGAAAGTAACTTTGTACAAGAACTCCCCTCGAATGGTAAGATTCCGATCAGTAAAATCATATAGGAATACTAGCGGACTCCGGCAGACGTTGTGCCCTTCATCTTCCTCTTTCTCCTTCCCTCTCCCTTCTCTCTGTCTCTCTCTCCGTCTCCCTCTCCGTCTTTCTCTCTCTCTCTTTCTCTCCATTTCTCTCTTCCCTAACTCAGTCTGTCTCTGTCTGTGTTTCTTTCTCTGTCTGCCTCTAACTCTCTGTCCTCGCCCTGTCTGTCCCCGTCTCTTCGTGTCTTTCTGTGTGTTTCTCTCTGCCTCCATCGCTGTCCCTCTGTTTCTCTCTGTGTCTCTCTGTTTCTCTCTGTGTCTCTCTGTCTCTCTCTTCATCTCTCTCCCTCTCTCTCCCTCTCCCTCCCTCTCCCTCCCTCTCCCTCTCTCTCTCTCTCTCTCTCTCTCTCTCTCTCTCTCTCTTACGCACGGCACTGTTCTAACCTTCTCGGCCTCACCAATGCTCAGCAACAAAGAAGACCAGATGAATCGCAGATTGAATGAAAATTGTATTAAAATAAAGCGCAATTTTGTTCTGGAAATCCACCTAGCGAAGTTACAACAAAATTAACAGCACAAAACCCTTCTGGGTGAAAAACATGTAGATATGCCAATTTTCAAGGAGATCGGTCACACGGTGTTGAAGTTTACCGCTATTATATATACAAACATCCATTTTTATACATAGAGACTAAAAATCAATTTAAGAATTAATTTTTGTTATATTGTCAGATTCTACATATTTCTGATCATTCATTAAATAAAGAGTGGTATAGAGGAGAACGAAACCAAACATGAAATTGAATATTTAAAAATAACTCATGTTGATGAATGTGCTATGTACTTCAAATCAGAGCTATTTTAGATCCAAACGTTTACTCATACTGAGAATATTATAATAAGTGCAACATATTGTGTAATTCTAACATCTAAAAACACGCATGTAAGCTAAAAAGGGTAGAAAGACTTAGGTTAGTGGGAACTAAGTCTTCCTGCAAACTCGACATGACGCGATTAGGCGCGCGGGTTCTCGCAATCTCACGTTTCGGACGCTAAAAAAAGAGAGGTGACGTGTGCTGTCGCCTTAGGGATTATCTGGTAGTAACCTTGCACAGGATGCAAAATCATTCCGAATTTTACCGGATGTCGTAAACTTGCAGTTTCAACTCAGCGATATATTGAGTTCTTAAAACGCAAAGGGTATATTCGAACCACGCGAGTCTCAGGAATGGTTGCATCTGTTTCCTACACCCCGCCTATTAATTTCCTTTTTAATGGTAGCAAATGTACTAAGATGTGAGTCGATAACGTTTTGAAAATTGTACAAACCGGTTATTGTCTTTAAATGGAACCAACCTTTGTTTAAAAGGTCGAGTTTGGAGACAGTGGCTTTCTTAAAAGAAATATCTCATAAAATTAATAAAACAGTACAAAAATGTTTGATAGTAAATTACATAAAACTGATATTTTTCAATTGTTCACTAAATTTACTCGTAATTAATAGCTGAATTAATATTGATTACTTAACGAAATTGTGTAACGTCTGCTTGCACTCTAAGTGTGTTTGTTTTTCTTTCAAGACCCTTAACTCTCGTTAACTGTTACTATTCGCTATTCACAATCAAGCCATCAATCTACACCGAAAGGGAATCCGCTGTCCATTTCGGAGACGATGGCGGGCACAGCTCGAAACAAAAGCCCATCGCGTGGGCCGGCGCCAGCGCCGCCGCGAGATAACGGCGGCGGCCGCCAGATGGCATCTCGAGCGCTGTCGCGGCGAAGGGCGGCCGCGGCGGCGGGTGCGCGGGCTGCGGTGGAAGCGGCGGCGGCAGCGGGGGCGGCTGCGAACGCTACGGGCACCTAGCCGCTGCCGAGCGTACTTCGCACGGGCAGAGCCGACACCGGCGCCCACGCCGACGCGCGCCAGGGCAAATGGCGGAAACGGGCGCGGAGCGTTGAATCGGATTTCTCCATTGATGAACTGCGAGTTTTGAGATTTATGAAATTGTATCTCGTGTTCCAAGGAAAAAAGAAATGCTTTGAAATTGGACACAAAGGAGTGATAAGACTTGAATTTCTTCTATAGTGACAATTGCTTTTATTAATTAATCACTATATTAATATGTTAGACAGGAAAAATTGAAAACCGAACATTCTATAGGAATTCGCATCTATATAGTAAATATATTTTTGAAAGAATAATAGGCACATTATGCGTTAATTGTGAAACCGTTCTTTTGGATGTCGTATTTGTCTTTCACTTGCTTCTTTTGTATTTTACTACATAATTAATTGCTGATACGGTCTGGCAAGAAAGATTGTTTGTTGGATACTTTAGGATACTATAAGTTATGAACTTAATTCTTAACTGTACACGCGTGATTATTTTCGATTCGCATTCATCAGAGTGCCAATTAGTTTGAAGACCGAGAATTTACAATTTATGTCTAACCCAGGATATCATGGAAAACTTTAGTATTCCACAGTGTAATTGTGTGCATTATATTGGGGGCGAATTGTGGGAAGACTTATTTAAAATTATGATTTCTTGAATGTATAAGAATATATACTTATCTTGTTATTCGGATAAATAATTACGTGTTAGTAAATTATTTACGTGAAAGGGCTCTTACTTAATCTTATTGATGGATTCACATTTCGTTATATTCGTATCCTAAAATTCAAGCTCAGTACGTATTTTGGTTGTTTTACAGTTTTGTATCATGAATTTCTACAATTTGTATCAAATATCCGTAATGGATAAAACAGTAATAACAATAGCAGTAAGAAGATTAATTCAGTCAATAAATTTTAAAATCAAAATTCTCGCAAAATAATACATTATAATAAAAAGATAACTATTTTGATGGAAAAACTATTTCGCGCAACAAGCAAGATGAGCTCTTAAACGTGGGATTCCTTCCAGTGCCGCTTAATGACGCTCTATATCTCAAGTCCTCTCTTCAGTGCATTCAGTGCAGTCACCCCATGACCAACCGAAAAGTGTTTCAATAGGGTTGAAACTGCATGGTCTCTCAAGATTCTCTGTTTTCACATATTTGTCTAATTTGGTATACAATTTTTTGATGTCTACTACCGGAGGTGCTAAGCATTTTCTTCAATAATATAATATCAACCTTGATTAAGAATTATGATCCCTGTTCTGGCATAATAATTTGATTTAGAATTATGATATATTGAATTTTCTTATAATTTTCATTTCATACAAAAACACATTAATCTCATTAAACTAGCATTTTCTAATGGGTTGCATAGACTTGGGAACGGAGTTTTTCAGTCATCTAATCATGGTGACAATATTATTCACAATTCCAATAATTTGCATGAATTTTGCTCTGATTATTTTGATGTTTCTATTGAAAGCTATCTTATTTATACATTTTAAACCTTTTCATTATATTTCATTTTTATTTTGTAAAACAATTATACTCCAAAAAATCACTAAAAATGTTTGATTATTAGTTTAATTGCCTGCGTGCAATTAAAACACATCAACTACCAACCACAACTCAGGATATGAGAAAACATTTTATAAGATACTTTGAACAAAAAATGTACATCAGTCTTTACGCAGAAGGTCAATCTAAAACGTTTACGAACGAATTCTAAGAGATGATATCAGAACTTTTGTCCCGTTCAGATTGAATGTGACGTCATCGAATGAAAGCCTGGTATGGAAGATACGCTTGTATTTCTCGAAATTAAAATTATTTTAAAGTGGAAAGGGAAAAAATATTGAACGTTACACGAATATGAAAGCATATAATTGCAGTCATAGTACAATTGAAAAATCGCTCGTTTCGTCGCCCATTTTCTTGAGCGAGTGCAATTATACTCTTCTTTATTCATTAGTTTCATTGATTGTTGTAATCTATATATTGTTATATAATAGTTCTGAGAAATTCTCTCGAAAATGGAGGTTTTACTGTTTGGTGCCGCTTGTTACATTACGACGTACCTTTTGTAAACACAACGCCTCCTTTCATTGAAAAGTAGCTAGAGCAAAATTTGCATTACTTTAAAAATATTTTCAAATCATATGCTGTATCTTATTATTTACATGAACTTCACTCTAATTGTATATAATTTATCAAAAATTTTCATATATAATTTCTCCATTGTTCTCAAAATAAAATTTATTTATACTTCTGCTCGTAATTAGGCGTTTGTTCTATTTGAAATTGTTTTTAAATATTAGGAAATTTTATTTGAAAGCCAGCATTTTTAGCATGGATGTGAAAAATATGTTCCCTGATAATAAAATGACCCGTGTCAAAAGGGTCTTGAACCTTTGACGATCACATAGGCATTTTAGTAGAAATAATTCCCCGTTCTAAAACAACGCCTTAAAACGTATCCCCCAGCAACCCGCACGACACCTATGCTTTTCATAACTTTTTCATACCAAAGGCCCAATGCGAACGTAAACATAAGCATAGCGTATAGAAAAAATTTTAATATAAGTGATAGACTGAAGTATTCACAATGGCTAACATAAACCTAAGCAAAATAATTTTCTATGGGCTGTGAGACATTCTGGTTTACTATTGGATGGATGTAAGAATCGATTTCAAGCTATCGACTGTGTCCATGACCCATATGTCGTTAGTTCTTCGATTGACTGCGCTCCGATTTCGATTCTCGATTTTGAGTTATCGATCTGTTATCGGTTCATTTTTATGTCTTACATAAGCGTAAGTACAGAAGCTTGAAACTTGCAATATATTTACGTCTTAGGTGTTATCGTACGCTTATGCGAACACATTGTGAATGAGTCCGCTTATGGACGTAGTCCTAATTTTTATGTTAACGCCATGCTTATGTTTATGTTTGCATTATGAATGGACCTTAAGGCCTAGTTCTCCCAAAAAGTGCAGACGTAATTCAACCGAATTCAGGTTTGCAATAAAATTGTACATGAACCTACACATTTCTATCATGTTACAAATTTAATTTTCATTCATCTTTTCGTTATTTATCGTCTTATGATTTCCTCTCAAGCTTTAACTGTTGTTCCGTTAAACAATATCAATCCAACTTTTGAGGTGCCTTCCGAATCTTCTTGCTCCTTCTTTTCAAGAGACGGTTTGTATAGACGGACTGTGTTCTAGCATTCTGTCATTTTCTTCTCTTGTATTATACCTGACTGTTAATGTTTAACTACTAAAATTAATTTTCATGCTGTAACATTTGCACCATAGGGCGCATTTGCGCCAGATACTGTTACAAAATGTTAAAATATTACGTAATGATAGTATAAAATTAATCAGCAGTATGTATCAATAATGTTCCGCAACTGCTCTTCAACACCGATGGAACTCATGTTTCAAGCATTGTGGACCAATAATCATGACTAAAATAAAAAGCCATTAAAATTCAAACTAATTTTCAAAGAAAAGCTTTTCATTGAATAACTGTATTAAAGTTTCAAACCAAACTTCCCAGAGTGGTGTTATGTTTTTGCTGTTGCTGCGACTTCACCACTGCTGCAATGTCGCAGTCATCGACTTGACGAAGCCACTTATGTGTATGAACAGACGAGTGGACTGTGGACTGAACAGACGTATGAACAGACGAGACGTCTGTTGCAGCGACACGTTGCATCTTCTTTTGTTCTTAAATAGCGGAGACAACCAAGTATTGATGTCTACAACTTCTATTCGCTTATTGATCATTTCGTGGACTCGCTTCCTAAATTTCTAAAAGAATATGCTTGTACATATGTACTTAAAAATACATAAAAGTCGGAAATAATTTTTAGTACCTGAAAACATTTTTCTGATAAGTGCAGAAAACACTATACCTTACATTATTTTATATTTCAACGGTTCAAACATTATTTTCTTCTCCTTTTCTGACAATGATTACAAACATTATTTTATTGAAGATTGACAATAGATAAATTGTGGATTCGTCGAAAAGTTGTTGTAACTGTTCACATTGATTTCGCTCCGGTTGGAATATGTCTGAGATTTACGATGTCGAAACATGCATTTTTTGCTTCCTCTACAAGATTCAAAACGTTCCGCCGGTTTGAGGTCTGCCCATAAAGTGAATTAATTTTCCTTTCGAAACGAATATAATATGATGGTATCTTTGGGTTCCTTCAACTAAACCTATTCTCACAGTAAGCTTGTGAATTTGCCTGCATTAAAAGGGCACATTGTACTTACTAGAGAATATTTCAGTACAATGACGAAATCAACTTTAGTAATGTTTATCTAACCCAGTGTTTGCCAACTCAATGATCTGTGACATCTCAAAAACATCTCCGAACGGTACAGCCTAGTAAAGCCTGTGCCCGACGCGGCACCGGACGTACAGAAGCGGAAAAAGATTCGCGCGATTATTGCGCTTTTAAAGGGTATTTACTGTTTTAATTTTAATGGTGCAATAAAAATATGAAACATTTAGAAAATGGAACGTAGATTTTTACAACACAAAGAAATATCTGACTCTGTCGTAACCAGTATTGTAATACCACTTCCATTCTTCTAACACATAACATTATTGGAGAAGACTGTTTTAACATTAGAAAACAAAATCTTATACAATTGTATGTAATATAACCATTGTAGTTCGTTCTGAACCAATAACAAAGGAACACAAAATAAAAAAGTAGTCAGCCCTAAAGATTTGACACATGTTTCTCTATGTATATCTATGCACTGAATCCGACACCGAAGCAGGAATTCCGCCATCCCTCTCTAGTTTTTTAAAATTGCAAAAAATACTTGAAAATAGTAGATTGGTGTCTAGTAGCATTATTATCTACAGAAGCCAAAAGTTTTCAGTCCCAAGACTCGATACATATTTCTTTATGTCTACCGACGTGCTGTATCCGAATCCGAAGCCACAATTGCCCCAAAGGTTTTTCTTTAAACTTGTTGAAAGGGTAAAATACTTATGTAAAGGTGACATAGACCCAAATTAATATTCAATTTTTTGTCAATTTGAAAGGAAAATAGAAAGTGTGAATTTTTCCGGTGACTTCCTAAAACAAAAAAATTGAACATAGGGATTTTCCTTCAAATTAAATTTATTGTTCTAATTTGTTCATTTATTAACGTCATGCACATTTTTTTAAAAACAAATAATAGTTTTCACGCAATATTGTGGGTAATATGTACAATTAAAACAAATAACAAAAACAAGATTTTCTCAAAAAGTCTCCAAATTTTGTATTTAAGCTTCTGGTAGAGATAGTTCTAAATGTACACTATGAAATGATATACAACGTCATATTGCTCTATTTTTGAGTGTTCAGATCGGTAATATTTTCATTAGTCGCGATTTCTTCACATTATTGTATTTATGGTTACATTTTCTATAAATAATCGTACATAAATTTTCTCGAAAACTCAACAGTTTTCTGTGAAAATTAGCTCAAAATTTCGCATTTTCAGAAAAGCTCAAACGCCATTTACACGAAAATGACTTCAAATTTTTTCTTCAAACTTTTCCAACAGATAATGCTAATTGCACTGTTTAATATGACATAAAGTTCATTTTTGAGTATTCTTATGTTTTTTTCAAAAATCACACAAATGCTTTTTTGTTAAAATATGTCTCATGCCGTTGATACATACATTCCCAGAAATTTGTAAATAGTATTGCATTTGAGAGTTCAATTGCTTCAAATAACTTTTAATGAAGTTTTTCGAAAACTTACAAATTTTCTGAGCTTCAAAATTTGCAATTACAGTAATGTTCAAACGTCATTTTATAAAAACAATTCTTCATTTTTGAAAGTTGCTAGTAAGGACGAGGTTTTACTCTTCTTTAATATTTTTAAAGCAATATTTCGATTCTACTATTAGCAAACGGAAAAGTTGAGATACGTTTAAAAAAATACTTTGGGTGGCAATAGATGGCAGCTGGCCCGAAGTGGGGACAAGACTGTGAAGTCGGTCTATACCAAGAAAATTATAAAACTTTACCGCGAGAGAGTGTGTGCCATCCAGAAGCACAGCTATTTTATATTGCCTTACATACAACACATGACGCTAAAATTGCAGAAATACTCCTTAACTCAACATTAATTCGAAAACACGCATAATATGGGTATACGCGTTGCGCAATGCATTACACCGTAAAATAGTATGACTGAATGTGTAAAGAAAAGATACAAAGTAAAGCAATAGTATCTACCATGGCTTGCCAGGAAAGTCTCTCGGTAGTGGCACCTCGCTGGTGAAAGCGCTTGCAACAGAAATTATGTTGATAACCCGAACTGCAGATAAAAACATTAATTTACATACTCACCACAATCATAATAGATGCTAAAAGTGTTTTCCCCATCACACGTTTCCCTGTGATCTGTTTGTTACCAACATAAATGCACTTCTGAATAGGAGGCCCTGATTAGCCTCAGTGCGGGTAGTCTTTCCTGACGCACGGGAAACATAAAGTAAGCTGGGAGTATCGCCAGCCAGCCAAGTGACCCGGTGCTGGGGCTGACCGCCGCGCCAACACGTGCGGACGGGGCAGCCCGCGCGCGCGCGCCGCGCGGCCGCGCTGCGGTTGCGCCCTCTTGAGCCTCGGGGCGGCGGGCGCGAAGGCGTGCGGGCCATGCATGTTTAATGTGTGGTTTTTACCACGAAACGGCTCGTAACAGATGCGGCCGGGGAGGGACTCGGATGGGGCGCCAATGGCGGTTTACGGCAACCGTTAACACGGCTCGCGCCTTCTCCGCGCTGACGGCGCCCGGGCGGGCCTTCGCAGAGGGTGGCCGGCGAAGACCCTCCAGAGCGATGCTGGGGGAAACAAGTACGCAATAGCCGTCTTGCGAGAAATATGCACAAGTTTCCAGCTGGTCTGCATAGAGTAGTTCTCTATTTTTGCGACTTGAGTTTCAAGACCTTACTCAAGACGCTTTTCTACGTGCCTCAACACTCTTGAGATTGAGGGGTTACGCGTGTTTTAGGATAAAAGTTGAAACGAGGACTATTTCTGCAGTATTTGCGCTGCAATGTGTAGTGCAGGGAATATAAAAATAAATTTTCTCTGACACGTTAATAAAAATTTTCAATCAAATTTTCATGTTGACATGAAATGTTTCATGTCCACGTTTTCATGTCAACATTTTGCAATTAATTAAAGAGCACAAACCCAAATTTCATTCTAAAATTACAATGGCAATATTTTTTCAATGTAAAATGAATAAACTACATTTAAGAGAACTATGATCGAAACTGAAAAGAAAAAGTAGTATGTGAAACACAATATATATTATACTATAAATAAAAGAAAACATTCAAGTAGCGAGGATTAATGACACTGCACACGATGCATAGACATGAAATAATTAAGTTCATCGACTCAATCAAATTCATTTTTATATTTACCATGCTTAAAATTAAAATATTATAATGATAACTTACTATCTAAAATTTCATTTTGGGAAGTTAACAACTAAAATTATAACGCATAATTATCATTTCTAATTTTTCTCTTATGGAAACTTATGAAAATATGTATCATTATATGGATAATATGTGTGTTAAAATAAAGCGGAATAAATTAATTAAAATAATATAACAAAAGGATAATATAATGTATTTAAATGGTTATAAAAATGAATTATTATACACTGTAAACCTATTGAGTAAACAAATCATTTTTCGCTTGTATTACTAGTATTACTGCAGACTGAAAGACCTGACCAGAATAATCGCAATCCAAAGGATAAGAAGTTTCCCGTTGCCTACGTGCTTCCGTTCTGCACACGACGCGCATTAAAACTCGCTCGTCGGCGAAGGGCCTGAGTCAACGCTCGGAGCTGAAACATTGGCGATCACGCGCGGCCCTCCGTCGAGGCGTCGTCTTGGCGGCCCTTGAGCGCGGCGCTCTCGCACGCCGCGTGTGTACACACGTGTCGCCGTGGCGCGCGCGCGCTCCGTCCTCTCCTTAAGCCCGGGCCGGCGCCGGGCCCCTGGGCGTCGCGCGGGGGGCGGCGTGTCCGGCCGGCGGCCGACGCCATCATCACCGGTACGCTTGCGCGCCCACGGGCTAATAACACGCGGTATGCACAGGCGACGTCAGTGGAGGCCTGAGCGACTTTTACCGCTCGTCGCCGCCCGCTGCCGATCCTCCGCCGCCGCCGCCGTCGGCCGCGCAAAGAAAAAACCCGCCGCAGCTGCCAGCGCGCCTGTTACCCCCCCCTCCCCCCGCCCGCTCAAGAAGAAAAGTCAGGCCGCCCAAACAACGTGACTTAACGCGGTGTGGGTCCGCAGCGTACCACAAACTGCGCAGGCTCGCCCGGCGATAACGACCGCTCTCCTCTCCTCCTCACTCCACCTCCCCGCCATGGCGATCCTCCCCCGTGCCACCTCGCCGGCTCGGCCGCTCGACGGCCGAGGGTCGGTCGGCGCTGTCCGCTGCGTCGCAAGAACTGCTCCGGCCCCGCCGCCGTCGCCGGCTGCCCACCCGGCGTCGCGAGGCCGTCCACCCGCCGCCGTCCGCAGCCTGAGCTGCTGCGGTGGCGCAGCCGCCGCCGTTGCTGCTTGTCATGGCTGGGAGCAATGTTCTGTGGGGAAGAGGGTGGCAGCATAGGCATGCGCCCAGCGACGCACTCTGCAAATTATACAAGAGATGTCGTAGCCTGCAGTAAGAAAACATTATGTTTTCTGTAAATAATATATGAAGATAATTGATCCAGAACTAGTTTTCAGGAATTCCCATCATCAGTCGTGTACAGTGACTATCAAATATAAAAATTTAAAAAAAATAGAATTCACAAATTTCTGATTTGACTACCAGGAGAGAATTGTTGCCAACATGAAATTATTTCATTTTCGTAAATAGGTTTAATGCCTGATTTCTTACAATTTGGAAAATTGTTTTACGACGTATGAGATAGAATCTCTAATTCATCCAGCAATCTTGGAAATGGTTCAACATATAATCATTTTATGAATTGAATGATTTAAGTTATGATTTCATTGTTTTGGTAGATTATTTATTTTTTTGCTAGTAAAATATGCCATAAGTAAACACAAAGTATAAGGGGAAAGGGGGATCAGAAATATAGTTCCTCCTATGGTTGGCAGAATATGTTAGGACCCTTGTTTTCGGCTTCCGTTTACGTTAACGTACATAATAATTCAAAATAACAGTTATACAGCAAAATGATTAATGAATAGTCTTATTATTTTGTGTTTTAACATTTGCAATGATTTTAATAGATTGAAAAGTATATTTATTCCGACCCTCTTTCTGAAACATTTTATAAAGGGTTATCAGAAACGATTTATGAAGAGAGGAATTCCGGATTCGAGTTCATATTTTTTGTCTGCCAATAACAGAGAATATCGGAAATTAAAATATGAAATTCATAGTGCATTACATAAATGAAACATAGTGTTATCTGGAGTAGCAGTCACTCCTTGTTAGTAAAGAAGTGAATATCCACTTCGTTCTTGAAATTTAATTTCTTAACATATCACTTTTACTGTCGCTTCTAGCTTTCGTAAACAAGTCATAAACGTATGTCGTTGCTCAATGAGAGAATTGACTTTTTTCCTTTGAAAGCTGAGTGTAGACTGGAAGATTCTTCTCCCCGCTGCCGCTTGAGCGCTGGGAGCCCAGTCGCGCGCAGCGGAGCTACGATGGCGTCAGGCCCTAGAGCGGCCGAGGCGGCGCCGTCGAAGGGGCGACGGGCAGAGGCGTCGGCGGGGCTGACGGACGTGAAGCTGCCGCCGCCGCCGCGGCTTCCGGTGCGGGGGCGGACAATGGCGACGACGGCGCAGCCAAGCGGGGACGCCGCCAACCTTATCGGTGAGCCGACGGCGGCGGCGGCGGCGGTGAGGGGTATTGTGCGGTGATCCCTGGGCCGAGAAACCGTCGCCACCGCCCGATAAGCCCTTGCGCCACCGCCGGAGGCCGTACCTGGTCCGGATGCTGCGTCCTCAAAGGCGCCAAGATGCCCCCCCTCCCCCCTGCGTCGCGAACCACTCAACCTCGCCGCACCCCCCCCCCCTGAAGCTGCTGCCACCAGCCATCAACGTAGTTATATCCAGATGAGGAAGGGGAGGCTAGTATTGTTATGCGCGGGGGCAGAGGGAGGTTAAGAAACATCAATAAACGAGACGGGACGACAGTCAGTTTAACAAAACTTCCATTTTTGCTTCGTTATATTGTAGTTACCTTTAGGATACGAACGTTATCAAAGCAGCATTATCATGACATCTTTTCGTTGCCATTAATTTTTTGGGAAAATTTGAATTTATATTCATTACAACTCACTCTTCTGTTTAGTTTTCTTTATATTACTGACCGAGTTACATGTTGACTTTATTACCGAGGAAGAGAAATGCTGAAAGCCGTAGAATACCGAGACTTTTCCAACACTTTTGTGTAATGCAAGAAACGTTATATTGTCATTCTTAACAATACGATCTATAACTGAATAGGTAACTAAATTATTAAATTGTTATTAAATTTGATTATATTACGTGATAAATATTGTACGCTACTATACGCTATAATAACTATGTCAGTTTACATTAATTTATGTGACATTAATCATATATTAAATATTTGAGTGCTTCATTCTGAAATATATATTAAACTTAATTGTGTCTCTCTATTGCCATATTCCGTGACCGCGCATTGAAGGACTACTCAGAACATTGTCCAGCCATCTGGTGCAGGTAGTAAACCCGCGTAAATTGAAATGAACGAATGCACGTAAACGTCACATTCATTACTACGTACACATTCTTAATGTACGCGAGGAAACCCATTAGCGCAGTTCCTCCACGGGCGCGCGTAGATAAATATAGACGGACGCGAGCGGCGCGAGTGCGCTCGGCCTCTCTCAGGTGCTGGCAAGCGCCCGCGCTCGGCGCGCATCGCACCCTCGCACCTTCTCCGCGCCTTCCCTCCGCATTAGGAGATGAAGCGACTCGCCGCGAGATGGCTCTGCTGTGCTAATTGCCAACAACGTCCCGGGCGCTCGCTCGCTCGCTCGCTCGCGCGCCAGCAGCCCTACCGTCGCCGCCTCCGCCTCCGCCGCCGCCACATCGTCGCCGCCGCCCTCTCCGGCGCCGCGGCGACTACCCCCGGCTCTCTCCCCCGGATTTATTTTCCTTCGGGGACGCCGCCGACGCCATTCGCCGGAATTAAACCTGGACGCCCGCGCCACCGCTGCCGCCGCCCCCGTCGCCCTCGACGCCCTCCGCCGCCGCCGCCGTCGTCGTCGTTGCAGCCTACGCAAAACAAAACCCCCGGCCGGCGCTGGGCTCGTCTGCTCGGGTCCGCTCAGAGCACCGTGCGCGCGCGCTGGTCAGCAAGTGAAGTTTCTTTCGGTCGCCAGCGCTGCTGGAACGGACGTGCTTCGGACGAAACGGGGACAGCGAGCCCCTTTGTAGTCGCGAGCTCTCAGGCGATTGCATGCGGACGGGGAGGCGATCGAGAGGCGAGGGCAGTGGCACGGCAGCAGGGGACGGAGGTAATACGAGTGGAGACGGAACGCCGCGGCTTGATGAAGGATACTGCAGGAATTGCTGCGTGTGTTGAATCTAGGAAAGATAAGGTAATGAAGTAAGAACGCTGAAGAGAGTAGAAGTGAGCGCTAGATATGGAAAATAATTTTGAGAAGAGGTGCAGTGGTTGGTCGTTTCCAATTGTGGGAATACAGTTCAAGGAAACAAAAGGGGTAGAAAAATAAAAGGAACGAGTTTTTATGTATTCCAATCGTACAGTTAGAGATCATGTAAAACGAAAACGATTCATAAAGCTGCGAAAAACATCTGAGAGGATGTCTGAAACCAACCTACAACCTGAACCAATTCAATTAAATTTTTAACTTCAATTTTGTCTTCGCCTATATTCTGTACAGAGATTCAAATATCAATTGTTATGTATAATTTACTCACAGGATTAAGTATATTTCAACCAGCGCCATCTCTTTTTGCAACCCCATTTATTATGACATCTGATGAATAGTTATAAGACATCCATTTGTTCCTTTTAGGGTGAGACTTACCAAAACGCAGGCCATAAGGTTTATTCTGCTTACATTCAGATGACGTCATGCGTTCTATCTCTGCAACTGTATTGAGTACGTCGTCTTTTGGGTTTTTAGTGCAAACATATTCATGTTTATTCAGTGCTCCAGCTCATTCGACGTTTGTAAGGTAATACATTTCTCTCGTGAAATATACATTTATTGCTTGATATAACAAGTTATTATTATTATCATTATCTTAATTCCCTTGATTGTTGATTTCTTGTGTATTAACTAGCATTCATTATATTCTTCCACTTCTTAATTAATTACTTCGTTGTCATTTACCCACCTCTCACGTTTCAAAACGTCCCGTTCCGCGTGCGTCTTTGAGCCCGTGTCGGCGCAGTGCTCGGCGCCGGCTGGAGGTCCGTGGCGCGGCAATGGGGCAGCTGCGCCCAGCGCGGAGCCCCGTGGCGACGCGCGGAGCCGTTAAAGCGCCGTGGGTGGCGCTCCGCCCGTCCGGCGTCGTCGCTTCGATTGAGGTTGGGTTCGGGGGCGCCATTCCCATGCGGATGGCCCGCCCGGCGCGGAGCAAGGGCGCCGCCTGCGACCTGCGCCGGTTCCGACTGCGTTTAGGGGAAATTACTTTGTGCGTCTTCATGACACAAACTATCGGGATTGATGGCGCGAATTGAGCTAGTTTCTTACAAATTATCGATGTATTTCTAATACTGAGGGTCTTCGTTTAGGAAGAAACTTTAACCAAATTTCGTGATTTTTGTTGTTTTTAAAATGTAATTGATCCCAGATGTGTCATTGTTTGCTATCATTAACCACTTTTTAATATAAATACTTAAATTTAATACCTTAAGAATAATGAAATCAAAGTTTGTCTGAGGTTGTTTTATTGTTTTATTCCGCATATTGCAAAATATCATTATTTCATCACATAGCGTGGGCAAGACTGTGGGTATGAGGTTAAGGCCATGACTGACTTGCACATTTCAGCAACAAATGTTTTTTATGATGAGATCTATTCTTTTTTTAAAATACCAGGTACATGAATCCATCTTAACCTCTAATGCAAACTTTTCGCGTACAATGTGTCTGAACAATCACTGTGTGTTCCGCTTACCAGTTCATTTATTCCAAGCGTATCTTACTGAAAAATTCTTAGTCATTTCTCTAAGACCGTGAAAATGAACCGAGCGCAATGTTTGGTTTAATTAACCCAAAAGAATTTTCATTTGCTCTTAAATATAGGTTAATTACTTTTGGGGTAAAAGAATAAGACAATGCAAGCAAAGAAAAATATTTAAAATCCATGTTTCTACAAAACAGTCACTTCAGTTTATTTGCTCTCATTTACGGTCAAATTTCGGCGGATACGGTTGATTTCATAATAATGACGTTTACCAATATTTTGATATAAGAACGTAAAATGTCGATTTTAATTTTCTTTTGAAGCAGATTTCCTGAAGCTTATCTTGAGTTTATCTTATCATGTGTTTATACTAATTTTCACATTGCCGTGAAAATTATTATAAACACATGATAAATGCAATAGGTAGTTGACATCTGTACAGACATTCCATAAACATCAAGTTTTTCCGCCCACAAGTTACGAAACAAAGAAAATCCGCTCGCTTCGTCGAATGGAGGCGGAGGCCAGTGGCCGGAACTATTCGTTCGTCCTCCGCTATCGCACTAATCTTGTATCGCGCGCCGCGACCATTGTCCGTGGCCGTTCGTTTTATCTCCCTCTCCATCATCTGCGCGCGTCCCTCGCGGCGCCGAGGGCCTCGTAGGGCCTTAATTTCCTCCGGGCGGCCGGCAATCGCTCAATCGCTGCGCGCGCCCTTCGGACGCCCTTCGGAGGCCCTTCGCCGGACTGCCACCGCGCTCCGGGCAGCGTTGGCGGAGTGGCTGCTCTATTATCTACTCACCCTTTGCACAGGAATGTGCGGGTACTTGTCGTTGGGAAAGCTTCGATTTTATCACTTTTATTTTTATATTTTATCAATGATTTGAATTGCCATAGTACTTTCTTCTGTCATTTGTTAATTTGTGTTATTGTCGTTTCCTGTGCCTTGACGCTCATTTATTTTATATAATCGTATATATTGTTTCTTGCATGACTCTTGTTTTATGGTTTTCATTTTTGATTTTGATTTTCTATATTATACTAATGTGTTTATTGTTGATCTGTTTCGATTTCAATTATTTTTTTCATTAAATACTCTTAGACATGGAGGGGTGGAGTTGGTGAGATGGGTAGGGTCGATGGGGAGATTGGGACGAATAGGAACTGTAGGTGGGTGGGGTGGGTTAAGCGGGACAAAGTTTCCGAAGTAGGAGTGGCGGAGGGGAGAGTGGTGCTGTTTAAAGCTTCATTGTGGACATTGAAAACATATGTTGGATAATCAGACATTCAGAAATCTTAAGATATATACTTTTATATAAAAAGGGGAGAGTGAGTTTAGATGGATCGTATTGGTTTTAATATTTTTTCTGTAGTATTTAAAAAACGTAAGGCTGTCTTGTGTTTACAAGTAGTATCCTATTATTTTTCACACATGTAATAAAGAAGCATTAGCTTGTAACGTTGTTTTTTTAACCACAAGTAGCAGGTTGCGCCACGCACTGTAGTTAAACGACCAGTCACATTATGCAGTTTAAAAAACAATTCCAATATATTTAAGTAAAAAACTCTGAGGTCGAGGTGATTCACTCATTTATTCTAAGATACCAGGGTTTCTGTAACTAAAATAATTACAGAAAACATTTCAGTAAATAGATGATTAGCAGAGTCATAATCAATAAAAGAAACGATATGGAAAACTTACATGTTTTTTACAAGTGTCTAGTCACTTTTCTAACATTTTAATAGTTAGGTAGGCATATTTCATTTCTGTGTTGCTCTACTAGTTCCTCCCTTCATTACAACACTGCAAGTTCCATGATCCGCGTCATTCCCTTTTTTTTACCTTAAGATCTTTCTGACTTCTTTCACGCCATTTTTAAGACATGACTATGATGTTTTAAATTTGTTTTATATATTGTGGCTAGTGTGTCACGAATTATTTTTATGTTAATATTTTAATCTCTTATGTAAAAGTTACGTATATATTATGAGAGTGTATAGGAACATTTTATATTTTTTTATGAAAGTAAATCATTTTATTAGATTTGTTTTCTGTTACTGTTAATCCGCACCATGCGTTTTGCGTATTGTTCTTTCTTTTAGCACTCTGATGATGGGCACGTTGATTCTGTAGTTGATTGTATACAATCTTGTGGATATACACTAGTGGTGCTACGATGGCTCGTACTTTCTCGAACTAGTTATTTTCATATTTTTGTGAGTCTGGTCTAACTTTTCGGTTTTGCCCCACCCTCTTCAGTTGTAAATAATTGGTGCCTAAAAGACCTCCTTGGGCCAAACGTGTACCGCTCCTCTCGGGACATCCCCAGTGAAGAGCACATCTTCATTGGAAGGAGAGGATCTCTACATGCGGATCTTTTGCTACGGGCACCACTGCCTTTTGCTTCAGCGAGTGTGAAATCCCGCCCCTCCGCATCTCCGTTCTGACTTGCAGGAGGGCACCGGCGCTTGCTGTCAAAGACTGCGGGCCCCTCGCCGTCTGCCGATGGCCGCGTGCCGTAAATCTGCCCGCACTATCGCCCACAACCCCATAAATCCGCACCGCGCACAGATACCGGCGCCACACGAGGCGGCAGGGGGCAGGCGGCAGGCCCACCACGAAGTCGCGCCTCCGCCCGCGCCCCCGCCCCCGCCCCCGCCCCTGCTTCAGCCTCCTCAACTGCAACTGTCTTCGTTCCCGCTTCCTAAGCTTCTAAGTCCCTCTTTGCCTCTGTTTCGTCTTCACCTCGTCCTCTGCTTCCACCTCTATCTCAGTCCCCACCTTCGCCTCCATCTCCGCCTTCTCGGTTTTCCCCTTCTCTGCCTTGTTCCTGCTCTGCTACCTACCCCGCTCTCACTTCCCCCTCCGTCCCTTCTTCAGCATAAATCCCTGACCCCGCCTCCGCTCTCGTCACCACTCTCGCCTCCACCTCAACCTCCGCCTTCACCTATGCCTTCGCCTCCACCCTCTTCCACCAAGAGTGTAACAGACGTCAGGAAAGGAAACGGGAGCGGTCGGTATATTGATCTATGGGAGATTCAGTGCCCCTCCGACGCAAATTTAAGATGCACGAAAAATTTCATTCTGTTTGTTTTATTCATGTGTAAATTAATATTCATGTTAATTTTTGTAACATTTTGTAATTTCTAATATTCTGCACCTGTGATACAAATACTTTTTCCTGCTACTTGCATGCCAGTTGGTTGTTGTGTAAAGAATACATTTTTTGCAAAAACCAACGATTTTTATTTTTATTTAGGTGGTAATATCTTTATTTTACACATTTTATTCCTTCTTGATGAAACTTAAACACTGAAGCCCTGGGGAAGGCAAGAAAACAAATTTAGAACGGTCAATTTCTGCTGGTAAGCCTCTTTCTGGTTATTAAGGAAAGAAAAATTACATTTTTCTCTGCAATTAATATTTCCTGTATATGAAATTTACAAACATTACTCAATTTTGCAAAAAAATTATTGGGAACGTTACTGGTCAGGAGCGTGTACAGAAGAATACCTTTGTTGGATTGGAAATTTTCTGAACACCTAACTATTTATAATAAACTATATTTTAAAGAACAGCATTCTTTATTAATTTGCTCTAAACTTACTCATGTATATTACATCAGTGTATAACGATTCGCATTTTTTCCTAATTCCCCTTCTTTTGATCTATCCTCTGGAAATATTTAATCTGTTAATAAGCTTATATCTGTATCTAATTGACACCTTATGTTTAAACCTAGACTCCTAAGCGTTTGAATCAACATTTTCCTTGAGTTATTTCGGTATCGGCCTATTCTTGTCATATTGTTGTACTTTTTGTAGTTACTGAGAAAGTATTATAAACTTTTATTGTTAACTTTATTATAAAATTGTTTATGGTAATATTCGTTGTAAATACAAATATTTGAATGAAATTACACTTGTACTTTCACTCGTGACAATGCATTGAAGAACACTTCGAATGCACGGATGAGCTTGAAATTTGGTCTGGAAGAAGAACACACTAATATATTGGATTGATTACAAAACGGAATGCATTGGACAGTCGAACATTGTATGTTCCGAGAACTCGTGAATAATATCACATATTAGCGCGTGTGGCCACCTTGATCGGCCACACAGAAGAACGGAAGACAAAAGCGACACTCATTTGAAACAAAATGACGGTCGTGTTCTTGGGCGCAGACGTACTGGTGAACAGGCAAATGCATTGTGTTAGCATCCACCATACTGGACACATACCCGGGGTTACAGAATGGGGGCCATTAGTTACGCATCTCTATCACCTCTATTCACTGAGTGGATCATGACGTGCTACGTACGCCAATAACGCCATCGCTCCTGACATCCTACTATAACTGGGCTTTGAGCGCACCTAACTAATAGGAGGATAACGTACGTATCTATGACGCCAGTGGTGCCTAGCGTGCTGGGGAGTGTACGCTTTTTACCCTGGTCTGCTGGTTCGCCAAACACCAGCTCCATCATGCTCATGTGGGACATATGGAACGCATCCTGGCTACCACACTCCGGCCACAATCATCATCTACTTGCTCCAAACTTTGCAGTAGGCGCGTAACACAGGAAGTCATACTACACTTGTACGACAGATTATATGCCAGAATCGCTGCGTGTGTGGCAGCGAAGAGTGGTCACACGCCCGAATAAGTGATTTTTCTATACGAGTTCTTGGACCTTGATATAAATGTTCTGCCTGACCCATGCATTAAGTTTTGTAGTCAGTCAAATATATCAATGTTTACTTCTTGTGTGCCAATCGTCAAGTCTTTCTTTCGAATGATATGTTTTTCAATACATTGCTGTGAGTGTATAATTTATATTACTAATTTTCAATAAGGCCAGTAATTGACGGCAAACTATTCATCCTGTAGCCATGTTTGGTAGTCAGTTTGTTAGATATCCAAGAATGCGGGAAAACCATTAACACAACAAACTCATCGATTTTAACTTTACAGTGCGATTACAGTGTTATTTTGTCTATTGATTTGATCTCATGATGCGCCTGGCGACTGAATTCTCAAGCTAAGTGCATCGCTTCTTACGACAGAGCTTACGTCTTGCAACAGCAAGGCTCCAAGAAAGATGCTGTTTGCCATTAAATAAATGCTAGTAGTATGGGAAAAGTAATTATTAAGGTATTATTTATGAAAATAATTGTTGTACTGTATATACACTACACTGTGTTATTACAGTATTCATGAAGACTATTTTGTTAATATACTTAATTTATTAGTGTTATACGAGACAATTTATTTTTGTTGCTTTTGTGCAATACTACGTTTTCAAATATCATTCTTTTACTTACTCGCCCTTTTTTCATAAGAAGAGAAAGTATTGCAATCGTCCACAGAAAACAACGAAATTCTATGGATTCGTTCAGCGTCAATAGTGCTGCTGCTTCCCACTAGTTATCATGACAATTACTGTTATAAATATAATTGTTATATCTCGACCAAGTTTAGAATGATGTTCACAGCGCGCCACTGTCTTTGTTTACAGCCGAAACGAAAGAGAGGGATATATGATATTCAACTCAAATTAAAAATGAGACCGTGACAAACTGATGCGGGAATAAAGTGCGATTTATTTCGTCGCAAATCTAGTGTCTTCCCAATGTATGTTTAATTGTATTTGGACATGACTGCACCGCGTATTGGAATAAAAGTTTACATTTCTCTATAGAATAAATCAAAATTTTGATGGAACTTCTTCGACGAACAGAACATTTTACTGTAACATTTGTATAAATCGTTTAATTTAACTTAAGTAGTTTCTCGAAATATACCAAGTAAAATTATTTTTTATGTAAGAATCAACTACCACCGTAATGAAGAAAATTGTACACACTTATGACAGTAAAGTTTTAGTACTTTATTGCATTCCTAACAAATCGCATAAAGTCTGTTTAAAAAAATGAATAAAAAATACAAAATGTTTAAATTCAACAAAAAAGTAATAAAATTTTAATAGAAAAGAAATAATTTCTTATGATATTCTTCTAATAGAATGGAGAAAAGTAAAAAATTGAACTGAACGTGACAAGAATAAAATAGTCAGTGCAAATCATACATAAGGCTGATTACTTAAAATCAGTATCAGTTTCTGATGCCGTAAGTTTTTTCTGGCTGGTGTCTGAGAAAGTGTCCGTGTCACTTGATGATTTACTGCCACTTTCCGGACCGACACTTATTTCAAGGTCATCAACAGCATTTTCAAGCTAAAATTCAGTTCAGGCCACAGAGAACAGATGTTGGAAAATTTTCCTTCACAAATAGAACAATAATGGACTGGAAGTTACCTGCGACAGCCATGGAACCCTTTCCTCTAGGTGTAAGAAGTTTTAAAAGTATATTAGCAAATGGCATTGGTAAAATGTATTAATTAGTAAGTTATGCTGATTAAAATAGTTATTATTTTCTTATAATTTTTACTGTTATTATTAGTATTGTAATAATTACTATTAAATTCATTGCTTTATTAAATATATAATTACATTTAAAGTAGTAGTTCAATTGGAGTGTCGTGACGTGTTGTGAAGTGTAGTGCAATAGAGAAGTAGAAATAGAAGTGACGTGAAGTGAAGTGAAAGTGTATTCAAAAAGTGTATTTATTACTTAAAATATACATGTAGGCCAGTGATAAAATGTTGACTTAATGCTATTATTGTTATTATTGTCTTTATTGTTATCACATCATTATTACTATTATTGTTTTAAATGTTTTAAAATTACATTGTCTTACTAATACTAGCTGTAATATGTAAAGTGAAGTGTTCTGCCACCAGGGTGTATAAACCTATCCGCAGAAATAATAAATATATCTTAAACATTCCTATCCCAGTATTTTTGCTATTTTATTCGTATGAGTGGCAGTTCGTACAGAAGTTTTGTTATTTTATCAATTATTTTGCTGTCATCACTTTTAAATTAGAAAGTTATATTTAATTACATTATAGACAAGGCGTCTTGTGCAAGGCTTCGATGTACCTGCGAAGTGTCAGGTCTCGACGAGAATCCATGCTTCCCAAACTATACATTTATAAACAACTTGCTTCATGCCCCTCGTGATCTTTGTCAGCGGAATTGCCTATGTAGACCCGTGTTTACACGACACAATCATCCTCTTCATTCTTTGCTTGATCGAGTTATGTTACACTTATGCTTATGAGGTTTATAAGATATTATGTATTAATGATAGTAAAACTTAATTGAAAAAATAATTCAGCAGTACCCCTAAATCATGTGTACTCTGCTACTAGGAGATCAAAAATATCTGGAAGAAGAGCTTTCCCAGTTTAGAACACCCAAGCGTTCAGGAGTAACCCGCTGAGTATTTCATTTTGCATTGTCTATATTTAAACAAAACGAACGACGCTCGTGTCATTCCGAGCGTGTGTGGTCTGGCATTCATTCTTACCCTCCCCCGACTCCCCGGCCGTCAAAGCCTCCGCTGGCCCGAGCGCCTGTGTCCTGAGGCCGAGGTGGAAGAAGCGGGGCGACCGCAGCAAAGCGCGACGCAGCCGCGGCAGGAGGCCTTGCCGAAGACGCCCTCGTCCTCGTCCTCGCCGTTGCCGCTGCCTCCGCCGCTGCGCTGTTTGCTGCCCCGCGGCGCGGACCCAAGCTGGCTCTTTGAGCGGTGAGCGACCATCCGGCGCCCCCCCCCCCCAGCGTCTGGTGACTAGGCAATTCTTGTTTCTGAATCGATAGCAATATTATATTAACAGGGCAATCCTGTAAACTAATTATCAATAAAATGAACATTAATAGTATTAATTGATACCTCTATTAGCAACTTGAAGGATATATAGCGAGTTTTAACAAAGAACATTTGTAAATCATGCTTCGTATTACAAAGAATATTGCATCTGTGTCTACATCTAAATACGAATCCATGCGAGATTGCTTGTTTTTGAGTGACTATATTTGGTTATATATATATATATATATATATCATATATATATATATATATATATATATATATATATATATATATATATATATATATATATATATATATATATATATATATATATATAATGAATCGCAAATGTGTTGGTAAGCGCATAACTCAACAACGCCTGGACCAATTTGGGCAATTCTTTTTTTAAAAATGTTTGTTGAAGTTCAAGATGGTTTTAACGCCGGAGAAAAATTCGAATAATTGCCGAAAACCCTAAAAACAGCTTTTTCTTTTTCCATACAAATGTTTCTAACTAAACGTAGTCAATTTTGAGCTTTATAGCTGTTGTATAAGAACTCATTGTTGTTAGTAGCACAAGCACTCATTGTTGTAGGTATGTTCCTAACGTCAAAGAGTCAATTTGCTAGGGTTTCCACCTCTCCGGTTTTAGACGCGGACTCCGGTTTTTGAGCTTCATCTCCGGTCTCAGTTTTTTGAAAAATTATTCCGTTTCTTTTCCAATTTCAATACATTTTCAATTTTTTTAAAAATAAATAGATTTTTCAACTTAAAATTTAAAGCTTTTTCTATTTCATTAGAAATCTGCTTTCCTTCTTCATTAGAAAGATAAAGAGCAGAACATGAAAATTGGTCTTGCGATTCTCGTGTTATCGCATCCGCTGTCCTTTTCTTTCTACGCATATCAGACAGAGACAGCATCTAGCGATTATGCGAGAATCGCATCGCCCAACAGTTTCAAGAAATATCCCGGGAATGCTATTCGATATCTTCATTTTGAACAAGATCGAATTTTCGTAATTTCGTATCGACATTTCGTATCAAAGGCTGAATATTTAGATATACAATTACATTTTGAAATAAATGTTAAAACGAATAATTATACAGGTAAGTTTTACATACAAATTTGTTTTACATATCTCTATAACCTAAAAATAATTAATTATAATTCTTTGTTTATAAATAACTGAAGTTAAGACTATATTTATTGAGCAAAACAACATTTTAAGAAATTCCGAAAGTTGTGTAATTCGTAATAAAAACCAATTAATAGAAGGGTGTTAAAACACTACATAATAGATAATTTAGTATAAAATGTTTAGCAAATATTTCTTCTCATTTTTTTTATTTATATTGATTACATAAATAGATGAAGTAAGTTATTTTATAAATTAACACTCTCACTCACATACACACTTTATTTAGCATTAAATATTAAATTACCCTCCCCCGGTCGCAGCGGTCTCCGGTTTTCTGGAATTGGCAAGGTGGCAACCCTACATTTGCATTTTATTACCGTTAATCAAAGTTCAAAATTCATCATATCTACAAAACAATGTGCGTGTGTGCGTTGGAGCACAGAATACATGTTGGAGGATTTAATGTCGCGTTCGCGAAACTATTATAATATAGTATGCCTCCTATTAGACGAAACAATTTAGGCAGAAGAACCCGAAATGCTACAAACCAACGCTAATTACCGATCTAATCATGCTGCAAAAGACGTGACGACCGAAATGAACGTGAAAGAATTCGGATATCACGAACGCGTGAGCGCGAGCGCTACTTTCAACTAATAATCGCGCAGGTTTGAATCGAGCTGCTTTCAGTGACGATGTGTCAATTGACTACAGTAACTACCAATGTGTTGTTATTGGTTTATGAACTCGGTTGCTCATATTGTAAGGCATTGCAATTTAAAAACGAAGCTAATGGATTGTGTTGCGCAAATGGTAAAGTGAAACTGATACCATTGGAACCACACCAGAGCCATTGTACTCATTGGTTTCAGGAATAGGAACAGATTCCATACACTTTTTGAAAAATATCCAAGAATATAACAATTGCTTTCAAATGACTTCATGTGGGTCAACAAATGTAATTCCGGGAAAATTTCATACCAACTTTCAGGTATGTATTATAGCAGTTTAAACATAATTATTTTACGGTTCTGTCACCTAAGTTAAGATGTGTTACTAATCTTCATTTTCTTAATCATTAAGATCATAATCATCACTTAGTCCCATATTATTGGTGATACAGTTTTAGCGACACTTTTATTATTTTGAAACCAACATAATTATTTGATGATAGATATTAGTTACACTAATTAGGAGAGCAGATATAATTTTAAAGAACAAATATTAAGTTTGATCACTGACAATCCATAAATTTATACCCACATTGCTTATTTATTTTAATTTATTTTATTTTATAGTGTTTGGTACAAACATAATATTTTTTATTAAATTGTAACAGATACAAGGCCAAATATATCACAGAGCAGGTTCACTGTTACCAGAGTTCAGATAGCAACTACAAATTCTGCAAATTTATTTATGGCAATTCATCACAAGAAACTAATCTGCGTTGTGCACATAAATATAGTAAAGAGGTCTATTGTAGAACAATTACAAACTTTATTTCATGAACACAATCAATTGATTATATTGTTTAAAACTGCCCTGGATCTGATGCCATCAGATAATCACAAAATTGTAATCAGAGCTGATAAAACACCTGCGGGTCAACATGCAAGGACGTTTTAATGCACCAACTATTGATGAAGTTGCTATCGTTGTAGTTGGGAAAACTTGGAATCCCGTGATATTGTTTTACATCATCGGAATTATCAATTACAACGTATAAAGGGAAACACACGCTCATATGATGCACTGCAATATACCATTATATTTTGCAAGGTGAAGATGGCTATGATTTCTCAATAAAAATGATAAATCCCATTACAGGTAATTAAAACTAAGTTAAGCTATGGCGATAATATCTCAGTCACTATAACATGTATTTTAATTTTATATTTCAATGTTATTAAAACAAAATCTATTTACAGGTTCTGAACTAACAAAAAGTCAGTTCAATGGACTATTATTTATACCGCCTAATGATTCGGGAAAATGAAGACAATACATATTGAAATGTCAGCAAATATATTGACATATATGTAAAATTGAACGGAGAGATGAACATTCATCAGGTTGAATCAGACCAAACTCCGATCTGAAGAGTATATTCACCTTCGAGATGCGATTAATTACCGGATGGAAATGCACAGAAGTTGGTCGGATGACTATTCTTCCAGCAACATACATCGGAAGCCCTTGACATATGTACGAATTTTCTCAAGATGCCATGTCGTATGTTCGTCATTATGGTACAGCAGATTTGTTCATCACATTTAGATGTAATCCGCACTGGATAGAAATCAAGCAGAAGTTATTCCCTGGGCAATCACTCATTGATCATGATGATTACGCAAGAGTCTTTAGACAAAAATTGAAATCTTTAATGGATTTCATCGTAAAACATTTTGTGTTTGTGAGACACGCTGCTGGATGTATTCTGTGGAGTGTCAGAAACGAGGATTGCCACATGCACACAATTTTGATATGGTTGGTTGGAAAGGTAAGGCAAATGAAGTTCATGCAGTGATATCAGCTGAAATCCCTGATGTACATGTAGATCCTGGATTGCATGAGGGTAGTTATCAAAAATATGATACATGGTCCTGTGGAACTCTTAATCAAAATTCACCATGTGATGAGAGGGTAAATGTTAAAACGATTTCCACGGGCATTAATTTCGGAACAATTACTGGTAAGACGGTTATCCACTGTATCGTCGACGATCGACAGCAGACAATGGAAGATCAACAATTGTCAAATTAAATCAACAAGATATTGAAATAGATAATCGTTGGAATGTTCCATATTCACCCAATTTATCAAGACTTCAAAGCACACATCAACGTTGATCTTGCCATTCAGTGAAATCTATTAAATACGTTGCAAATAGTACATGACTGTGATTGGAATTGGTGCAGAGAATTCCAATGATGAAGTTACCCAATACCAAATGGGCCGCTATGTTAGTGGTAATGAGCAGTATGGCGAATATTTTCTTTTCTATTCATGAGAGCACCCTTCCGTTGTTCACTTAGGTGGCATTTAGAAAATGGACAAAGAGTGTATTTTACAGCACAGAACGCAGTACAAAGAGCTGCTAAGCCACCATCTACTACATTAACAGTTTTTTTGAGACTGCCAAACGATGACTTTTGCACAAACATTGCTACATTCTGAAATGCAAAAATATATACTTGGAATCAATCCTCAAGGAGATTATATACGACGGAAACAAGGAAAACAAGTTCGGATACCCAGATGTGTATTCCACCGTAGCCATGGTCGAATTTATTCAGTACATCCAAGCAATGATGAATGTTTTTATTTACGACTGCATTAGTCAATGTACGTGGCCCAACATCATTCCACATTTACGGGACTGTTGATGGTGAATTGTGTGGATCTTGCAGAAAAGTCTGTCAACGTTTGCAATTGCAAGAAAATGACGCTCATTGGGATCAAACTCTCAATGATGCTGTTATATCATCAAACGCTCATCAAATACGAACATTGTTTTCAATAATCATATCTACATGCTTCCATCAAACCCAATTGATTTGTGGATAAGTACAAAGATTATATGTGTGATGATATTTTGTATCAAATACGAAATAGATTGGGAAATCCAAATATACAAATCAGTGAAGAAATTTACAATGAAGCCTTGATTTCATGCACCTGGTGGTATAGAAAACCTTTTTTTGATTTCATTAATATTAGCAACGATTCTCACAAAATAAATTGCACTTGCACTCGCTCGTCGGGAATCGCAGCAACTTTGGCTTGAAGGTGGCCGAACAGCACATTCAGCATTAAATTTGCCATTAAATATGCAAAGCAATGAAACTCGACCTGCAACATTTCGAAGAACTCTGCAATGGCAAAGGTCTTGCAGCAATGTAAATTAATTGTTTGGGATGAATGAACGATGGCACATAAAAAGTTTTTTGAGGCTTTAAACAGAACTTAAAAGACCTACGGAGCAATCAAAACAATTTGGTGGTTGCAATAATTTTATAGCAGGAGATTTTCTCAAACATTGCCAGTGATTTCACGATCAACACCAGCTGATTAAGTCAATGCAGGTCTATAGTCCCTCCAATTTGTGGAACATGTCAGAGTACTTTATTTAAGCAAGAATTTGCGTGTCGAGTTGCAAAATGATCAATCTGGAAACTATTCTCTAAACAATCATTGACATGGGTAATGGCAAATTTCCTATAGACATGTTGACTGGCTGCATTAACTTTCCTCAAAGTTTTTGTCAGTTAACTTGATCAAAATATGAACTTATTCAAAGGTGTTTCAAATGGTTTCTCAAATTACAGAAACCATGATGGTTGAGCGAACGAGCTATATTGGTGCAAAAAAACATTGATGTAAAAGAATTAAATTAAAAATTGAAAGAAAACATTACAGGCGAATCGAGGATTATAGAAATCAGTTGATTTGGCTACTAACAAAGATGATGTAATGAACTATCCACCAGATTTTTAAACTCGCTGGATTTACCAGGATTGCCACCTCACAATCTTCAATTAAAGGTTGGATCGTAGTTATAATGTTGCGAATATCAACCAACCAGTCTTTGCAAAGGCACACGGTTAGCGATAAAAATTACTAAACAACGTGATAGAAGCAACCATACTGAAAGGAAAGTATAAAGGAGAAGACGTTTCATACGCGCGCATCCAATGATTCGACTGATGTGCCGTTTAAATTTAAACGACTACAGTTTCAGTTCGGCTTGCTTTTGCTATGACTATTAAAAGTTCCAGGGGCAATCATTAGTGTTTGTGGTATTAATCTGGAAAAGCCATGTTTCTTACATGGTCAATTGTATGTTGCCTGTTCCCGTGTTGGAAAACTCATCACATTTGTTTGTCTATTGCGCGAGGTAAATCAAACAAAAAACATTGTATATCACAAAGCACTACCATGAAATTAAAATTGATTTTTGTTAATAATTATGATTCACATGATTAACAATAAAGCGATTACTTACTTTAAATGCTTATATAGTGTTTATTTAATTATATTTCTAATTCACAACGCCCAATACCAGGGTGACAGTTCTGTTCAGGAGAGTTTTGCCCAGACTATAAAATAAGTAGGAACAAAAAACTGTCACATTAAAATCTTTTGGACAGACGAAGTCTGTCGGGTCGCTAGTATATTATATATATATATTATATATATATATATATATTATATTATATATATTGAAACGAAGAACGTTTCTGTATTATAGCAATTAAAATTGATCACTGATTATAATTAAAATAGAGTACTGGAGTTGATCAGCGCAGTGACGTTGCCGCCGCCACCACCAACGGTCCAATCGGGGGGTAAACGACGAGGCGAGCGACGGTTGGAGAGTAGTGCGCGGAGAGGCCTCGAGAGAAGCACTGACGGGGCAGTGCTGCGTCCAAGAGATTAATTGTCGTTGTTAAGTGCAGTTCGGACTGAGTGTGGTCGCTGAGTGTGGAACCAGGTTGATAAGGATTAACAATCAGATGATTAGTGAAAGTGGAAATGCGCATCAGAACTGATAAAAACCAATAAGACAGGAAATCGTGTGGCCGATGGACTCGTGTCATATTCCCGCCCTGGTATAATATAACAGTGGGCAGTACTGTACGGACACCCGCGCAAAGTGGAGAAAGGTCGCTGAAAAGACTAGAACAGCCGACGAACATCAATCACGCGTCGTGCGTTCCAGTACCCGTGAGACATTGTTCACACCGACTGGGGTGGACCCCGGCGAATTCATCGGCCGTTACGTTTGGGCCAGAGGAGTTGGTCGCCGAAGGAGGGCGAATTTCCGGCGGACTTCGGGGCGAACCGAACATTGCCGAAGACACCGCCGCCGTTGCCACGACGGCCCCTGTCGCCTCTAGAGGAAGCAGGTGGTTTTTAAAACATCAAGGTAGCGTTGACCATGCGCTTGTTTCCAAGACCTGCGCATTGCGATTTGTAAATACTATTTGTAAAGTGTGTTTTCTGATCATTAAAATATTTAAATGTGCAAAATAATTTATAACGATTATCTTCCTATGCTGCGCCAAATTCCTGGAGACCCATTCACCAAAATGTACCTGTCTCTTGCATAATTTATTTGTCGTGAAAGTACCGCTTACGTACGTTAGCAAAAGCGCCTTTATAAATCGATCTGTATTAATACTCTAAATATATATTTTTTAGCTTCCAAGCACGTACACTTTACTAAATATGAGAGTACATATGTGTTTTAAAAGTAGCATATTACGATCAATAATTTTTTGCGCCTGATATACTTTGCTTACGTATAATAAATAAAGCATATTTTTAGTTTACTTAAACATTTACGATTATATTAAGAATGTGTTTCAGTGTCCGCTTAGCATCTTACACAGATTTTCTTTGTATGTTCTCAGTACTCCCACTGCGCACGGTTAACGCAGTTCTGTTGAGTGCAGTTGCTTCGTAACATAAATTGCTTGAATAGAACTTCTGTCAGTTTTTGAGATGACAGTGATGATCTATCTGAATGACTTAGATATTCCGAATAATTAACGTATTTGTGGTAGAGCTTTCAGTTTTACGTAAGCGGAAAATTTTGTATTAGATTCGCACTGATAATGAGTTTTTACCTTGTCTTTGTATGTAGTCAGTATGATATTCCGCCAACATTTCTAGTTCATATACAATACAGGAGAGTGTAGTGAAGCCTGCATTTTGTTTCGCGGAATTAAGGAAGGGGCACAACGCTAATTTATTCCAATTTATTGCCAGTTTTGTTCACAAAGTATCTATTGGTGTTATCAGACATTTCATCGTCTTAGGTACTCGCCTTATGTCATTTAGTGTCGTGCGCTAATTCTTGAAATTAGTCTTCATCACTATTGTCTTTGCTTTCCGACACTTCAGTGCTTTATTCTTCCTTCTTTTTCCAGTATTTCACATATTAACCTCTTTGATAGCTTAATACAAAACATTCACACATTCAAGTACAACTACCTCACACAGAAACTCCTTACAATGCACAAAGCCTACAGAGTCATCGTTGACTTCGTAGGTCAGCAACTTAAGCGAATGTAGTGGAGCCAGACTACCAATGTAGTCCAAGCTATATCTGGAGCTTATTTCAAGCGTAGCAATCTTTAATTTAATTGCATTTTGCGATAAATACACATATGATATCAGAGAAAGGTACTGAAAAATCCACACCAAAGTAATGTCATCTCTTTCTATAAAACAGCTAATGAATAAGATGGGATCACAATAGTAATCCACGCGACCATTGAAGAATTATATGTGAATTATGAAGAGCTTCCTGTGTTATACATTTTATTGAAATGCTTTTTACTTCAATGCAGTACATCATCATTTATTTATTTAGCTTTCTTTACAGATCCAGCTGGTACAGATTACACACGCCGTTACAAACTAACTCTCATTGAAAACTCTACCTCACTTTCATACATTTCTCTGCCTATTCTAATTTTCAGTGACAATCTGCAACCTCCTCATCTTTCCTTCTTTATCTTCACATCCCCATCTCTTTACCCATTTTTATAATCTTATTCGTCATTATCTAAAATTTCTCATATTCCTCAACGTGTCCTATTCCTACATTAACCTCGTGCTTTCTTAGTTTATCTATCTTCACCTTTTCGCCATATCCATATCCTACGTCACTTAATATCCTTGAAGGCCTCTATACCCTCTCCGTTCATTATCCGTTCCCCAAATTCTTCCGTACTCTTCACTCACGTGTTCCTAAGTCTTCGCACACACGAACGGTGATGGTGATGGCAATTATGAAAATAATGATGATGAAGTCATGCAGAATGCAAATTGTTTGCTTAGAGGTTTGGCTGCAATGAGAAACTGACATTACATGAAATATAACGTACACGTCAAATTCTAAGAAAATAGAACAACGCGGTTCATAGTGACTGCGAAGTAAACATATTTACAACTTGATGAAATGCCGAAAGGTGAATTTAAAACTAGACATGGCTTTGAATGGTCAATTAGGAAGTGTCAAAAGGTCAGCACGTACAATGAAAGCGGAACAGTAAGGACGGCAATCCAACAGGAACCTAAATATTTAATGAACGAATATACTTATTGAAAAATACGTGAGTCGAATGTGAAAACGCATGTTTAATAGACCCTCCTGTCTGCAAAGCAAATTATGTTTCTATTAAGATATGCTTTAAATAATAATGTCGCTTCTTTGTTTCAGGTAAGTGCGCTGAATGTTGTTGAAGTCTCTAGATGTCATGGAAAACGGTGAGTGAAGCTTAATGCATGTTAAAAGTATCATACATCATTCAAAGGTTTTAATATGTGCTGTATGTACCTAGAGTAATGTAAACATTTTTCGAAGTGCGAAACGCGCGTCTCGTATTTATAATTTTAATGTATTAATGCCCTGTTTGTCGCATTGATTACGTACTCATTTTTCTTTACTCAAATGGTTTTAATGGTTACTAATAACGTAGATTCAGCTTCCTTGAAGAAACAGCTCTCAAACGTAAATGAGACGAATATCAGTCGAACAAACGTGTTATTCGCATTAAGAATAATATTTCGTAATGAAATACATTTAAGGTGTTTTGTAATATCAATAAATATTAAGTGTGAAGGTTTTCTTCAAGTATTTTATGTACACTTATTTGAATGAATAAATGACTGTTTGAAAATGTTTTGAACTATGATTGTTCTGGCTCGCGTAGTTATTTTATTTATTTTCTTTTGGATAGGACAATACAAATATCAATATTTAATACAGTCTACAATTGGTATAGTTACTTGCCTATATTCATAATTAACTTCCAATAATCTTACTAATAATCTTAAAATACATTACTACTAGGGTGGTATAGGTATCTTTATATGATATCTCTACTTTGGTTTGAGATCTGAGAATTTATTTCGGAATGTATGGAAAGGAAATTTATTCTCGATGCGTGTTCTGTGTATTGGATTTTGTCTTAGTGGGGTGAGGGTGATGTTGGGTATATTTGGGATGTTCTGAAAGAAGTGGTTGGATACATAAATGATGTGGTTGGTTATCGGTTCTAGCTGGAATTCTTTATGGGTTTGAGCGTTGGAGATGTACCATGGGGCATTCGTGTCGGTGTGGAGGAACTGATTTTCGTTTACTTAAAACTTTTTGTATTAGATATGGCTGCGCTGGTCCAAACTGGGTATGCATATAATACTAGTGATCATATGATAGTTTTATAAAGCAATAAGGCAGTATCGTATGGTAGTTAAGTTGATACATTTATGATTGGTTTTAGTTGGTGTGGTTTTATTTTTGCTGGTATAACTTTATTGTCGATATGGTTTTTCCTATGAGTCGGGTGTCTGAGAAAAGGTCTAGATACTTATGGGTTTATAATGATGATGCCATTGTAGAAGTTCTTGATTCATCTGTAAGGGTGTGGGGGGACGTAAGGTAAATATTTTTGCTGCTGTTTTTGATACTGCGGTTTGTTTGTTGATTGATTGCTCTATTTCTAGTGGTATGGAATGAATTTTAAATTTAGGTATTGTTGAACTAGAACCTTTGGAATTTTTTCGATTCAACTTCTAACGTATTTGGATTTGGTTCTCGGGCGTGCGGTGGGGGTATTTGTTGTGTGGTTATTAAAACCGGAATGTGTTCGGAGTCTAGTTTGAACATTGTAGTGTGTAGTTTAATTTTAGTGTTAGTAATTCTTATATCGAGAATATCGGCGTTTATTTAGCTAACATGACGATGTGGGGCCTGGAGGTGAAATTAAATTGAGAGTAGTGCGATTTAGTATTTGAGCTATATTTTCCTATTAGCGGTGGTGTTCGAACAACCCCAGTACTGTATGACATTTAACTCCCCTAGAAGTATGATGTTATTTAGTAGAAATAGTTTACTAATGTTTTAGAGATCTAGGTTATGATTTGGAGGATTGTGTACTGCAATTATAGTCCACATTTTATTTTTCATTTATAATTTAATGGCAACAGTTTCTATATCACCAGTACATGGGAGAATGATTGTGAAATGTAATATATTTTTATTGATGTCTATTAGCACTCCTCCTCCTCTGTTTAGGTTTCTGTCGGCTCGGTAAATTGAGAAGTTTGGGATATAAAATTTATTTTTTTCCTTTAAGTGAGTTTCTGTGATGCATATTATATCTGCACGGTGTGAATTTAAGAAGTGTAATAATTCTGTTTTTTCAATTGTTAAGCTGTTAACATTCCAAATGTTAAGAATAAAACCTTTAAGGTGTTGTGTTGCCTTTATTTCCAATTTGTATGCGGTAAATGAATTTTGAATTGAGTTGATTATGGTGGGTATAAGAGTGTTTATGACATTGATTATAGAGAAGGTAATTGCATTAATTATTGTATTTATAATGGGATAGTTGTGAAGTGATTCTTGGAGGAGATTGTTGAATTTGAACTCTTGCTACGATTTGGGCGGGCCTGGGAAGTGGTGCTGCTAATGTGGGTAAAATTGTTGAGAATTGGTGTTTGGGGAAGAAGAGGTAAATGGGTGTTAGATTGTAGTGAGGTGAGTTGGTGGGAATATCTTTGATTTCTATTTAAGAGGTTGTCTTGGTTGACATTTTTCCTTTTTTCATTGAATTATTTTAGGTTAGGGCAGCTGGGGTCTCGAATATTGGCCTCGTGGCTGCCATGGCAGTTACGACACTTTGATACATGATTGCCATTAGGACTGATTACGATTTGATACCAAGTAGTGATTACCAGAACAAACAGCGCAGCGGAGTGTTTGAAATTATTTGTATGGCCGTTATCCAAATAACGCTGGCATTATATAGGACCTTGGGTTTTTCATTTACTGTATGGTTACAAATTTGCTTAATGGCTAGAATATTGTCTATTTGATTTTGTTCTCAAACAGGTGCAACTACAGAGATATGTCTGTTTTCTTTGTGAAGTCTGGTGATTTTTATCAGCGAGAGAAATCGTTGTTTTACGTCATGATATATTTCATGCTCAGTAATGGATTGGCCGACATTCGTGAACACTACATACATATTTTAATCTAAGAAATGATAACTTCGATGAGTGTTAATTAGAGACCAGATTAAGTTTCGAACGTTTGTGTGTGAGTTTGCACTTATTTTTATTTTATAGTTGTTTTTTTTTTATCTCCAATGAAGTTTGAGGTGACTTTAGGTATATGAATACATGAATGCTGGTCGTGTACATTGATGAATACATTAATGTTGTTCGTGTGTGCTACTATAATTAGTGGTTTTTTTCTGCGGATTTCACTTTCATTACTAGGCAGGTCGTGGAGATGAGCAAATCTATTTCAGGTTGCTTGCTTATCAAGTTCACTGAGAGGTCCGAATCTGTTTGTCACCGGCACATTAATAGTCAGATTTTGTGTTCCGATCACTGTAACTATCGTTATAAATACTGTATATTGTGGGTCCACGCTCTATATTATTTTCTGTCACTGACTTTTTTCTGGAGTCTGAGGAGTCTTTTTCTGATAGATGAACGGTTGGGGGGTTGGCTGACTTGAATCGGTTTCTTGCCATCGGCACCGGGACCGGGAGTGTTGTGTTGATACATGTTCTCCAACGTCACCTCCCTTTCGTCTTCGGTGAATTGATTTGGGCTATATGAGATGAAACTTTCCTTTGTAGCTGGCTGGTTCTCACTGTTGTTAAGAACAAAGGAGCACTTACGACTTCACTTGTTGGAGGGTCATAGCTGCAAGCCATTCACTACACTAATTTGCATTGCGACGCACTTCACCAGAATTATTTCGATGAAATATTTATCAGTAGCTCTTGTGTGGCTCACTTCACTAAATTATAATTTACTATTGTCGCGATGCGACAAGTGTCTCCCTGCCACTCCGATGATGGAGTGACGAACTACGAAGTAACGGTTTTATCGCAACAGATCTGATAGGGTCGCACAGCACAACTCTGACTACCTCTCTCCACCACTGTCGGGCGAAGAATGAATAAGCTCTCTAATGGACCAGGTAGTTGTAAGTGATCTAAGTCACGTTTCCGCAGTATTTTTTTAAAATTTATTTATTTAAGGTTGCTTTATAATATCGAGGTCACCAGCTACCCCTGTCATTATAGAATTCTATAAACAAACATAATAGTTGCAATTATAAAAATGATAATTATGTTAAATGTAATTAAATTTTCACATTTTAATCTAACTGAAGTACTGATACAGTATTTATAGCTATACAAGGCTGTACAGTTTTTTAGTTACTAAGAATTTTACTGCTTTGTCACATCCAACTGTGGAACTGAGTAATTAGTTTTGGGTTTCTTTCGTTTTCAGTCGTTTTCTCGAACTATCAGTAGCAGGGCATTCAAGAATAAGCACACAATATTTTTATTTTCTGCTTTTGCAATACATCAATATTTGATTTATATTGGTTAATCTTATAAGACAATTGTAAAATTAATTATATTGTTATTTTTGTACTGTTATTATACTGTTATTACTGTAGTTTAGTATTACTTAGTTTTATACTGTTATTAATACCCCAAAAATTGAAACATTGTAGGAATGTAAAGTAAGAATGTTAATGTATCTCTTTGAAAAACTTGGCCGTCAATGTTTATTTATAAAATTCCATAATACTCAAGACAAAGTGTAATCAAGGTCGTAGGAAAAGATCAAAGTAAACTAGTGAAGTCAGAAAAATTGCCTTAAAAATAATATTATTGAAATATTAATAAAAATGCAATCATACTTTTGCGCAAGTTATATTACAAGCTGCCCTTCTTCAGATTAAGAAGTCGAAATTAGTTTACTTCATTATTTTTCTACACATTTTCTGTTACATTTTGATGGATGGATTTATAGCACCACTAGAAACATTTTCTACATCAGGCATTTATTCAAGTTCTATACAAATTAACAAAACCGTAATGTCGGTTGTCGATGGGCTGTCGTATGAGCACCCCCAAAGTGTGTGGATACTTCTGTGCGGGGTCTTGCGCTTCGATGGCGCAGTTTTGCGCGAGGGGGGGGGGGCAAGGCGGTGGTCCGGTGCAGGCCGAGGCGGAGAGGGGCGATGTTGGCGGAAGCGGGGCGGAGAGAGTGGGTGTGTTATGGGTGCGGGTGCGAGTAGTGCGTAGAGGCGTGTTGTCATTCGTTGCCTTAAGGCCTCACCGGAGCCCCAGTTGCGACGCCGCGCCGCTCCCGGCGAATCAATATCACATGTGACCCAACTTCCCAAACTTTCGCCAAGTTCGCCCTTAAGGGGCGGGGCGGCGTGGGGAGACCTACGTAGCCAGGCAGCGCGTGGCGCACCCACCGCCCCTCACCCGCTGCCGCCGCCACCGCCGCCGCTCGCAGCGCGATCGAAAATGGTGCCCCGGACTCGTGGGCCGAAAGTTGTCCTCGCCACGCACTCGTCCGACCCCGGGATTTCATCCCATTGTGCCATATTTTCTCGTAATCGAAGAACTTATTTCCAAAGTGACGTATCTCTTATTTCTGTTTCTTTTCTAGTTTTAACAATTCCTGTTGGTTTTCCAGTGTAGCCATATTCTTAAGTCGCTTCTCATTACGCTTCATAATATGTGTTAAAAATGGTGGTCATAATAAACGATATCCTGAAATTATTGAATCCAATTTTGAACTTTAAGGCTGGATTTTAATTATTTCTCTTTCCTGATAATATTGTATTTCTTGCAATTGGATATACTTCACTTTCGGATAAACTCTTCAATATATATAATTTGAAAATTCTGAGTTCTTCTCACAATAAATAATTTATTGCAAATTTATTCTCACAGGAATAATTTTGATGAAGGTACCAAGAAAGTTAGACGTCCAAAGTATAACCAATAAAATTTAACAGGAACGTATTTAATGATTGAATTTATTTAAGAGTATTTACACGTGTTTCAGAGTATGAAATTCTTGATTTAATATGTTCAGATGATGTCATTATTGTGCCAAAAAGTAAAATATATGAAGTACTTTTAGTAAAGATGAATCAAGCTCGTTTATTAAGCTTCGTAAGTTCTTACGATTTAGAGTCATTTATTTATGAAAACAATAGGACGATGAAATAAAAAGAAATTATTGGCATTCTTATTTGTACAGCAAATAATACACTTATTAAAAGAATCGACATTTGATTTAATGAGAATTTAATGAAAAAAGTAGTTAGGTTTGAATTTACTATTCCTGTTTCACGGGTTCTAAAATTGTTGTAGGTACAACGTCAAACATGTTCTTCAATGATACTATACCTAAATCTTTTCAGTATTGTACTACAGTATTGAACCTAAATTTTGGAACATTTAAATGGAAAACCAGTCATAAGAACAATGCGTTATGTCATGCAGGCACATGAATTTAGAAATGGGATTATTCCCAATCTCTTCTTATTAGAGTTAAACCTATTTATCATTACATTGCTATAATTTTACGTAATTGTGATTATTAAAATGAATACTAAGATAAGGTATTATGTCAATTACAACATTGACAATGTAGTAAGTATAGTATTATTAATACAAAAAGAAAAATCTGTGATATTCTGATTTTAATGTAGAGGCACAAACACTTTAATCAGTTTGCTATGTTTAAGAATGTTGATATTTTCATATGTCGTACATTGATTACAAAATATTAAAAAGAATATTATCTCTAAAGTAAAAATGCCTTAGTAATGTAGCTAGATATTCATATTTGATACAACTTACTCAAGAAAATTAATTGTTGGAAAGAATGCATTTAACGTTTATGTGTGTGGATCAAAATCTTTAAATCTTTTGTTTTTGTACAAGACTATTTAGTTGTTCTTTTGATTTTTTATGTACTTTCTTAGTGTTTGTAACACTGATCATGTATTTTTCTTGGTTGGAGATGCTGTTAAGTGATGAAATGCCTTGTAACCTAAAAGACAGCGTGACAATTGCATTGTACAACCCAAGAGTTGGTCGTGATTATACAACTTTATATTTAATCAAATTGCTCAAGGTAAGTTCTTTGTTAACAGTTTGATGTACATATTAATAAATTGTTGAGGTTTGTGATTAAGGTACAGTTTTCAGAACAGAGAAAAAGAGTGATTTGTCACCAATGAAAGCTAGGCGAATTGCCGTTGTTGCAATTTCAGCTTGTCGAAAGCTAAAAACTTGACTCGGTATCAAATAGCTGAACTAATAGAAGTTTCACGTAGTTCTGATAAAAATGTAAAGAGAAAAAAAGGAATTTGGTGATGATTTAAAAGCTAAACGCACGAGATACATGTGGTCGTCGTAGAATAAATCTGAGAGAAGTGGCAGAAAAATCCGAGATAGTAATATTACAAAATAGAAAAATGCCTTTAAAATTCCTAGCAATAGAAGTTTCTCGAGTAGACATTCTAGTATCACAAAGAGCAATTCAGCCTAGATTAAATGAAGAATGCCTAATCGGTCGACGACTAGCACGACGACGGACTTACACCAGTCATGATTACATACCAATATCAATGAGCACAAATATACAAGAATTTCACACGACTGATGAGTGCAAAAAAGTAATTGAATGCTATATATTTTCTTTATATTTAAATGTTTATTTGTACTTAGTCTAAATATTGAAACACTTTTTCAAGTAATGGTCGAAAAATCTCATTTTGTCAGGCGAAGATCCAATGATAAGTACAAACTAGAGAGTTTCAATCACCAAACACCACCGTTCTGCGATGATTTCGTCTATAATCAGCTTTAAGGGTTCAGGCCCATTGCACATAGTATTTGGTACAATGAACTCTGATAAGTATGAGAAAGTGTTAAAAATGTAGATACTTCCTCAAATGAAAAAGTGGTTTAAAAAACGAGAAAAACCTATATTCATGCACGATGGTACACCATGTTACATAACCAAACCGATAAATTCATTTTTAGCTGAAAAAAAAATTACCGTTCTCAACTGGCCAGGAAATTCTCTCAATATGAATCCTATCGAGAACGTTTCGGAGTTTAGAAAATATGAAGTAAGCAAAGAAGCACCTGCTACCGAACATGAGCTGATTCGGGAACTCAGTAACATCTGGCAACATAGTCCAAAGATAAAAATGAAAACTGCTACCCTAAATACTGATTCAGACAAAAAAATTATGTTCCATGTAGTGAATATTAATCACATGTAAATAGTTTTCTTGTTCAATAAAAAGTGCTATACTCGTCTATTATTTGAGTATTCAATAACAAACGTCCATTGAAAAACAATCATCGAACTGAAAATGATGAAATTATAATTTTGGGCTTGTATGTATATATATATATATATATATATATAATATATATATATATATATAATGAGAGAGAGAGAGAGAGGAGGAGAAGAGAGAGAGGAGAGGTAGAGAGAGAGAGAGAGTAGCTTGCCATATTATTACACACATCATATTATTATAATTGGAGATTTATTACATACTTGTATTAGTAACTTTGATACGAAAAATAATGGTTCTTATTTACAATTGTAATACATTTCTCAGTACTTCACAATTAGAAAAAGCATTTTTCTTTTCAGTCCACAGTTCGGAATGTGCTTTATCCTCCAATTACAATCGGCAGAGCAGAGGGCTTCGACTTGTTGCTGCTCTTCCGTCGCCATAAGGTGGCGCTGACAGTCGCTTTTAATAGCAGCCTCTGCCGCTCGCCCGGCCACGGCACGGGTCGGCGGAGAGCAGGCAGCGGAAGCGCACAGACCGCCCGCGCGGGCCCGCCACGCCCCATCCAACCCCCACCTCGAACCACCCGGCCTCGCGCCCCAGTTCCCGCCCGCCATCTGCATTACCGCGCCGAAATTGGAGTGGACGATTTTTCGGGAGAACGCGCATTAATTTCTTTAATTAGCCCGTCTATCGCAGAGGCCAGGGCGACACTGCGCGGCGCAAGTGAACAGCGCGGCGGGAGCGCCGGCGGGCGGGGCCGCTCGCTCTGCCCAGTTATTTAGGGCCGTCCCGGACGCTCGCGCCGCCGCTTCGCCGCTCACTTGCTTTCATGCGTATTCATTGGCGCGCATATTTCCCGCGCCGGACCGTCGGTGGCTGGCGGGGCGGCGGTGGCGCGGTGCGGACTACTCTCTCACTTCCCAGCGCTGCAGAGAGCCCCTCCCCCGCCGCCGGGTCGCCCCGCCCGCTCCGCCAACCCCACTCCCGCCCGCCGCTCTGCCAGAAAAAATAAAAAAAATAAAAAAAAATCTCTGCTCTCGTACGGAAAAGTTCCGGCGCGGGGTAAAAAGTTGGGCCGGCGGAACTTTTTCCGGGCAGTGGAGAGGCCCGAGTCGTTGGCAGGAGAGGGCAGTGCGGGCCGGCGAGGGAGAGGGCGGGCGCCGGCGGGCGACGGGTTGCGGTGCGGGAACGACGCAGCGAGCCTACACGGCCCGTCGCGAAAAAGGCGTCGGGCGGCGGCGCCGGGGACGGCCGCGGGGCGGGCGCGGGGCGGCGACGGCCGGCGGCGGCGCCCGTGGCGGGGCTCGGCGCGCGCCGCAGCGCGGCCCGGGCGCCGCCGCCGACCAGTCGCCGCCGCTCGGCGCCGGCGCCGCTGGCGGCGCAAGGGCGGGGGCGGTGGGGTGGCCCGCCGTCCCCGCCCGCCGTCCCCCCGCTTGCCGCTCGGGCGGTAGAGGCGAGAGCGCCGGGCTGCCGTCGGCGCGGCGAGCGAGACAGCGCGCGGCCGCCCGGGCGCCCGGGCCGCGCAGCAGCGCTAGCGCTCCTCTTACTAGCGCGCGCTGGCTGGTCCCGTCGCGTCCCCCGCCCCGCACCGCACCGCCCCCGCGTCGTCGGGGGCTCGAAGCGACCGCGGGCGTCATGGCCGCGGCGCGACGCTGCCCGGAGTCGCCGGGCTTCTCCCGGCGGGCCCGGCCCAACCCGGCCGGCCCGGCCCGGCCCGGCTCGTTCAGCTGCCGATTACGTCGCCTACGCAAGGCGAAACGTGCCATTCTATGCAGCAAAGTGGCGGCGCCAAGTTGGTCCTGCTCACCAATTACTATGTTCTATTCCAAGTGAACCTTCTGGATATTTAAACACCATACAACCTTATATTGTTTATGAGAATAAACTTCGAAAAGTTCTTTTGTACTCAGTATTCGTGTGTAGAGATATTTATCTGGAAACAATTTTAGAAGGTTTTGTTTCCTTCCTCGTTTTGTTTTTGATACTTCACTGCCACATATCGAAAAATCAAAGTAATATAATGTACATATATTACTGTCTAATATAATTATGAATATCAAGTAGTAATACTAAGTAGCCATTAATAAGTGCGATCTTCCATTATCTATCACTTTATGCTAATGCTTTCTCCTTGAATATATCGTGTTTAGTCTTCTTTTGATAAAATTTTGTATTTTAAGACGTTTTGAAATACTGTTTCGCGAAACAATTTGAATGCAGAAATGTAAAATGTACTGCATTTCTTGAAGTTTATATGTAAATGTTCAGTGATAAGTCGTAATATCCTGACGATAAAATGAAATTATCGAATACAATTACGCTGTAAACTCTCAGTAAAAAATCCATAATTCAAACATGTCTATTCAAAAATTTCTGTTCAAACACATAATTAAAAGTTCTGTATTAAAATAGAATTCACTTGTAATGGTTCGCATTTGTACGTGTATTAATATTGTAAATTTGTTTATCTAAACTGGCAGTTGATTTTTATTTCAAATGCTGTTAATAAATGTGAATCTAATATTACGCTTTGCATTGCAGATTAAATATAATGACAATATTAGATTTAAATAAAGCTAATCTTACATAATGTCATTTTATTTCCGAGATTGCGTCCTTGTGATTCAATGCTACATTCTCACACCTCCCACGAAGCAGTGGAATGGATCAGCTGTTCGAATTTCGTGTCAACTCTCGTGTTACAACGGAAACGCGAGCACACAGACACGTTTCACTCGAAGTTCAAAGAGCTCCGAGCGCTTCAGCCCGCGGCGGCTTACAAGCGGATCTACTCGAGTAGCTGTAGGTCTATGCGCTTAAAGCTAGTTCCTTGCGGTCGCCCGGCACAACGGCGGCCCGTTTTCTTTCCGAGGCGCGGCTGGGGCGGCCGCGGCGGCGGGGGTGGCGAGGGGGGCGGCAGATCGAATCAACCTTAATTACGGGCAACTTTGAAACTCCGGCGTAAAGACGATGGAGGGATCCAAGCGGTGCGACGACGCCTCGGCAGCTCCGGCGTCGACGGCGTCGGAGCCGCGCCGCCGTACCGTCGACCGACGCCGACGCCGACGCCGACGCCGACGCTGCGCCGCGTCGGGTCCCGTCGACGCCTCGCCGCTCCTGAACGTCGTCAAGCCTCCTGTCCGAGCGGAATGCAGCGGACGCTGGCTCCACAGCAGACGCAGCCCCCAGTTCCTTAACCCAACTTATTTGTCTTCTTTTCCCCACCGGAAGTTTCTTCATATTTACAAGTTTGATTGACCCACTTTGGCGATTCTTCAAGTTCACCACCTCGTCGTGCGGATTCGTCGTTCTCCACCCCCACCCCCACCCGGGCGAGGGTCGTTGGCCACGGGATCTGCTCCTCTTGGGCGGCGCGACGGAGGCGGCGGCGGCGGCGGACTTGACCTACGAACATGCTAAGTTTGTTTTGGCGGTAGTTTAATGTGTTTCGGCAACTATGTGCAGAGAAAGGGAAGGAAATTTGAAACTTGGAAGCGCAATAAAAATGTTATGATGAATGGTGGAGTACGCTTGGTGGAGGCCGGATTGATTGCCTCATAGGAGGCCTTTATTTTGTTCTGAGTACTTCTTTAAATGCAAACGGTAGGCTTTATACATTTTTGTGGAATAAGAGTTGCAAGTTTTAATTTTAGAACTGCATTGGCATTTTGTTATCGGGAATATGCTATTTTAAAGGCTTTTATTCATAAAATAGAGAATTTTGGTTGTTGACATTTTTAATACAGATTGTATCTCGCGTGACGAGTATCTTATGAGCTTTCATTATGAATACTTGTATTTTAGTATTTTGCTTTCCAAGAAGTGTGAACTTTACAATAAAATGAAGTTCACATCTAAATCTAGATCTACGTCTAGATTCACATGTTAAGAATCGGAATGATTTCTGGGGAAAATGTTTCTGAATCATTGCAAGTGTGAATGTACGTTTATTACTAAAAAGTCCCGTATATGTAAAATATTGATAAATAATACTTTATTAATTAAGTAAGAATAATTTTCGCATTATCAACTTGTCATTGACTGATGATAGGTGAAATATCTTCGCATTAACATTTTTACGAAAATATTGCGAATGTGAAGTTCGTAAAGAACACTCATTATCTCTCTTTTTTCTGGAAATGTTTCGCATCAGTTCTACTTCAGTAATAACCTTATTCACGATATTATGGTAGCAGTAGCACATAAAAATGAGTATTATGGATCAAACAATTTACTATTCATTGTATCAAAATATATGTTTTATTAAAAACTTAAATCAATTTTGTTTCGTTTACTACAGAGTAGTTTACTCATAATCCGTACTTGGATGAAAAATCATTTCCAGCGGACATTAACAAGTAATGAATTAAACAAACTGAGTAGTAAAATGGAAGAGAATTAAATTAGAGCCAAACGCCCCTGGAAGTGTCATACATATGGTTCATTAACATTAATAAGTCATAGCTCTTTTTTCCACGAGTAGAAAAGAACATTTTCCTAGTGATACTTTGCTTTGTAAATGATTTGGAAACAGATTCTGTAGAAACGTGCGAGATGCTGGATCGGTTGTGATGACTAAAAAATTAATGGAAAGAATGTAGGTGAACTCCGTCATAAAAGATCAAAAACTCAGACAAAGCATTATTAATCAGTTGATATACTATAAATATTATTAAAGAGAAAATTACTAAAGGTTTTACCGTGTCAGTCGTCATTGGAACAGATCTATTGGGTTTTTCTAAATCAGACATGTATCATAGCAATGGATACTTATCATTATAACAATTTTATATTACAAAAGTGCATTTATTTCCTACTGTTCAGTTTATCTCTAAGTTTATGCTTTTGTAATCTCCAAAATATTATTGATGTATTTCATTGCACTTCAAACACTCATAATGGAACAGTCGTTGAAGTTACACGTTCTACGAACAATCTTCCCTTATATTTGCCTACGTTCTAAAGTTTAAAGTGATTGAGTTAAAAGATATACACTCAGCTATTTTTTACATTCTGAACCACATGAAACTTTTTCCTTTTATGACTCCATTCGTGCTTAAATTGTACACTACAGGTACGACCACATTTCCGACTTCCTGGTTGGAAACCCGACCTTAATGGAAGTATGGCATCAGATGTTTGACCTCCAAGTAACTTGCGCATTGTTCTGGACTAGAATGCCAGGTAACGATACTAGGTACCGTACTAGCACTTGGCGCACAACACACGCACTCCCACACACTCCGCCGGCGCACAGAGCGAACTTTCGGGGTGGACGACCCTCCGCGAGGGCGGGCCGCGTGTCCCTGAGCCGGAGGACCTTGAGCCTGTTCCCGAGGAAGTATCCAGAAAACTCGGCAGTCAGTTGTTGCCGAAGTAAGTCGCCCCCGCGCGCGCGCGGTCGGGCGGGCGGGCGGGTGGACGGGCGGGAAAGTTACTTCCCAGCCGCCCCCCGCCGCCGCCGCCCCCCGCCAAGTACTCGCGAGCAACTTGGCGGAGCAGTTTAAAAAATCGATCTTTATGCTCTCTCATGAATAATGAAGTAAATACATGCTGCCGCCGCTGCCACCACAGCCGCGCGCGCGCGTATCAAGGGGATAGCACACGCTGTCTCGAAATTTGGAAGGGGGCACGCCTTCACTCTGCTCTCCCCAGTGCCCCCCGCCCTCCTTCGGCGCTGCCTGGAATATGCTCGCGGTAATGGTTGAAGAAATATGGGCCGAGGGCACCGATAGCACGCCGCAGAGGCCTCGCCGGGGCTGGCGAAAATGAACGCAGGGGCCGGGTAATCAGCTCCTCGCGGCTTGGGACGCATCACTTACCGCGCACGCTTCATGTTGCATTTCTGCGATAAAGTACACGGAGCTTTTGAAGACATCAACGTATCCTCCAATAGAATATGAACAAAACCTTGTGTTCAGGAAAAGAACCCACAAAAATCCTGGAAGCTTATTGCAAACTGGGGCTTATATCTTTTCACAGTATTGTGGGTCTGACAAAAAGTTAAAATATACAATTTAAAGCGCTTTGTATCACCTAATGCTTAATGTAGCATTCAACAAGATAGAGATCCCTATATGGTTCTGGGAGAAAAACAAACATTATTAATTCGTTTCAAATGTGTTGACTTGGACATGTCCTGGATGAAATTCACCATCGCCAACTACATTTAAAAAATATTGCTGACTGTTGATAATGAAACTATAGGCTTAATTTCGCAGAGCGTCTTACTCGAGCCCTGATGATACGTTTTAGCGCGAAGCGTAAAGCTAAAATACATATTTACATTACAGAACGTTTACATTTCAAGCACTTCTTTCTCAACGAATAATTCCCGAGGGCACGGATATGTCGCTCACTTTTTGATAGGAGCTGAGATTTAAGATATTGTAATTCCGAACGTTTCAAAATAAAATCTTGCGGAGAGCAATAAATATGCTCCTGCTTTCTCAAAAATAGGGCTTTTCACAACGACTTTCCAATAGAACAAATAACTTTATCTATAAAAATGAGTAAACAAGATCATGGAGCAGATACACATTCAATAGAAGCGGAATAATCCCCAATTTCTTCAAATAGCTTCCCATTTCTATTGTTTCATCAATACGTAACACATATTATTGTTATTATTATTATTGTTATTATTATTGTTATTATTATTATTATTATTATTATTATTATTATTATTATTATTATTATTATTATTATTATTATTATTATTCGCGTACTGCGACTGCTGGCCAAGCAACACAGTTCTCTCTTCAAGGCCCAGTTGTATTATATCCTGGAGACATCAACGTGTGGAATTATGGGGCCTTTCAGCTGCATCTCTTGGTTATCACATGTTTGTTAGCCTTGAATATCATTTAGTGAAAATAGGATGATATTATTACTCTTATTATTGTTATTATTACTATCATTACTATTGTTAGTAATAAGTGTTAGGTGGGGTAGTGGAAGGTGGAAGGTATTCATGGGATTTTGGAACCATCCCAGCACTCGCCTTGTGACCTAGGAAAACTACGAAATCCCCGGGCTAGATGGCCGGAACGGGGGTTGTACTCGCACCTCCCGATTGCGAATCCAGCGCGCAACGCGCTGAGCGACTTCGCTCGGTCTAATACATTTACTTATATCACCTACGTTATTCAATCCTGTGTCCCTTCTTATCCCTTTCTAATACCTTCCCCTGGAATGAACACCTTGAATGAACTTTGAATGAAGGCTTCAATTAAGTAAGTAAGCTTTTTGAGAGGTGACAACTCCCTCCCTCCTTGTTTCGTAAATAGAAACGTTCATGACCAACCAAGTGTTGATACCATCAACCGTCGTATTTTCTGTGTTATCCAAAAAATGATTGGACTTTGTTGGCGTTATATCGTGACATTACATTTGCATATTTTAAAAGATTATTATTATGATATATTCATTTCTAGGCCATTTATAATAAATATTAATACATTACATGAAACTACGTGGCTACAACGTCCCTTATGGCATTACAAAGTCTAATTCGTACAATATTATCCTATCTTAACTGGCCGCGCTCTGCTTAGCACTAACCAGTAATATCTTCCAAGTCACTAATTATCCTTTCTTTCTAGCCGAACCTATATCCTAAATGTTTTCGTTATTCTTACATAAAACGTAATCTGTTATATTTTATATACTCTGGTGATATCTACATTTCAATAGTTCTCCATTCCCATGAATTTTCGTCTCCATATTCCTACATTCCTACAACATGTCCAAGTTTCACTACTTATTTTGGACTAGTGTTAATTTATACCACGAGCAAGCGTGTTTTGGATGCTGCTGCTTAAATATCTTGCCGTTTTAAATCCGAAATTTCTCCCTCTCTCCTAAATTAACCGCACCATTTCGCGAAATCTCCTTTTTTCAACCAGCGTTGTTGTCTTTCCTACTTGTTGTTCTAATGTTTATATGTGTACGAGTTTCCGACCAGCCACTTATTCCAAACTGTAGCTTAATAGATTAAATGTTTAAATCTTTCCAATTATTTACGTTGCCTGTTTCCTTTAGAAAGCCATCGTTTTCTGCGAATGAAATGCCATGAATTTGATTTAATAATCTGCTTCTATGATTTTCAATCGGTTTGGTCTATCCACTCTCCATTTCCTTTCCTGGAATTCAAAATGGAAGAACTAGCAATATAAATATAGTGTTTCAAAGCATGGAAGTCAAATTAAGCATTTGGGCACTCGCTAACGTAGTTTTTTTGTCTTCTTCTTTACTTTTGGTCACTAAAGAGTATGTATTTCATTATCTGTTGATTGAAAAGTTATAGTTGAGATAGCTGAGGTGGTAAAATCGCGTCTTGCCTGGTCAATGATATCGTGGAATTCAATGGCCATTATTTCTCCTCTAACTCTCTGGTAAACTGAATACTCTGGCAAATTCTGATATTTCAATTTAGAATAAATACAGATGTACGAAATTTTATTTTCTTAAACATTTTTTGTTTAGATAAAAGTCTGGTACAACTTGTCTTAGTGTAGCTTTATTCTGGTCCTGTTTTCGTCTGAAATTATTTTGTGGAATTATTATTAGAAATGATTATTATTTTCGAGTGTCTGTTATATAGCAACATAATTGAATTTAATAGCGTTAATGCCTTTTCGTAATATTATGTGATTTTGACTCTTTACGTCGCAGTGAATGAATGAATTTAATGAATGTATAAATTTAATGAATTTAGTGAATATGTGAATTTAACTGTCAGTTGTATGTTAAGAACAATCGAAACAAATGAATTATAGTTAAATATTACGTATTAGTACTATTGTTAAAAGATAGTACTACTTCTTACTTTTGTGCTTTTATCTTAAAAGAATGTGATATTACAAAAAGTAATGAACGAAACACTGCCAACCATACAAAGAATGAGCTTGATCGGATATAAATCTTAGCAAACCCAACAGTTAGCAAATTTCAACAACGTCCGTTTATAGCTGTGTACCGACATCATTACGTTTATCACTAGAATATTGCATATATTTTATCAGTTTAAATCGTTCTCAATTTATGGTTGTAGATTCACTATATACTTTTAAAATCAAAAATATTGATAATGTGTATAAGTGTTGAAGTCTTTTAGTTCTCGCTATCATGGAGGTCACGAATTTGCACCGTTTGAGAGCCAATTGTGTAGGGGTCTACCAGAGCTAGAATACATTGCGGGAACCCGAGCATGCATTTGGTCACCGCTGAACCGCCAGTCTGTTCGACCTAGTTTCTAAGTCACCTCTTTCCCGACATCCGCTACCACCGACGCCACTGCCACCAACACCACTGCCAACGCTTCTATCGGCACTCAGAAACAGCTGCAGTTCCTTCCTTAATACTAGTAACGTCATCACCCATGGTTCAACTCGCTTCATATTTGGGCAAAGCTTTGCCACAACCAATAAAGTCTTCCCGTGAAACAATCTCGGGCTGCAATGTCCTCCACCCTCTTTTTGCTGACAACGCTAGTGCGTCACTCTCCCCACCACATCCACCTGCCACCTCCCATCCCATCTCTTAGAACTCATCTCCAACTCCATTTGCATCTTCACCCCCCCCCGCCCCCGAGCGCCCGGCGCTGTCCATCTGGGCGGCCGCTGGCCGTGGCGTGGCCGTCGGAGCGGACTGAGCAGGCAGCGGCGCGGCGGCTGCCTCGCCGGCTGGCGGTGATGTCCGTCTGCGAGCGGCAGCGGCGCGCGCGCCCGCAACAGCGCCCAGGCGCCTGCTTCCGGTCTGCGGAGGCGGGGGCGGTTACGGCGGTGACAGGGGTGATGGTTACAGTGGAGATGGCGGAGGTGAAGGTCGTTGCGGCGGAGGTGGCCATGGTAGAGGAGGTGGCGGTGGCGACTGTATCGGCGGCCATAGTGGTGATGGAAACGGTGGTGATGGCAGCGGTGACGGCTGTTGTGGCCTCCGCCGTTGTGGAGGAGGTGACGATGGTAGGGGAGGCGGCGGCGGTTGCAGCGGTGGTGGCGGTGGCGGCGGCGGCGCCTGTGGGGGAGGCCACAGCGGTGATGGAAACGGGGTGGTGGTGGTGGCGGCGGTGACGATGGCTGAGGAGGTTGCGGTGATGGAGGCGGTGGTGGTTATGGCGGCGGTGGCGATAGTGGCTGTAAATTTGGTGATGCTGGCGTCAGCGTTGGCAGCAGCTGTGGCAGCGTTGCTGACGGTGCTGCCAGCGGTAGTGTTGGCAGAGATGCTGGCGGTGGCGGTGACGGAAGCCGAGGCTGGGGCTGAGGCTGAGGTCGGTCGGCTGCGAAGAGCCGTGTGCCCATCTCGCCCCCACCCCGCCTCGCCCCGCGGGGACCCCACCCGCCCCGCGCGAATTAGGCGCGGCGAGAACGCGGCTTAGCCACGTGGCGCTGTTGGCCTCAGGAGCAGCCCCTGGCACACTGTAGCTCCTCCTTTTGCGGCCTCCTCCTCTCCTTCTTCCCATCCTTCTACTCTTGTCTCCCGTTTAGATTTCGTTGCTTCGTGACACTAGTTACTGAATTCTACATTCTGCATTTTTAATTGTACATCTGCATCGGTCAATTTTTAATGTCATAATGTCATAATTTTTAATGTCATAATGATGTACAATTTTTGGGTGCTTTTGATTGTTCCTCTCGTGTATTCGGTACAACTTTAATGTATTATTTTTTACCTCGCTTCCTTTCTTATTTTAACGTCATTATCTTAAAGCTCTTGAAGTACGCTAGACATTGCTTTTACTCTGTTGCGCAGTTCCTTATCAACAAACATTGTGGCTGACTATTCCATATTGTCTTCCGTGTATTTCATTACTGTATTACTGTGCGTAACATCACTAAATATTATTTTATGTTTAATAGTTAGTTTATAGTTAATTCATCTTTTCTAACAATGCATTTTGTCTTTGTTATTTTATGGTTGTACGCTTAGCATCGTTCCCCATTCTCGTGCCTTGGCTCGGCTGTGCGTGGCCTCTGCGGCTGCGAGCCATCAGCGCCGCCTCCCCGCTCTCGCCGCGTCCGTCCGCGCCGACTGCGCTCTGGGCTGAGAACCCTCTTGCGCTGCAGCAGCGGGGGTTGTGGCGGCGGCGGCGGCGGCGGCGGCGGCCGCCGCCGCTGTGTCCGACCCCGCCGTCGCCTTAACCTCCGCCCCCGCCGTCGCCCCCCTTCGCGCCCGCCGCCGCTGCCCTTTCGGCTTCTCGACCCCGGCCTGGCCCAGGGCTAAGGACCGGGGCGTGAAGGGTTGGCAGGGCGCAGGATTTGTCGCCGCCAACGCCGCCGGCAGCGGCGGTGGTAGTAGCAGTGGTGGTGACCGTGACGAAGGGAATGGTGGTGCAAGGGGCAGTGGTGGCTGCGGCTGCGGCTGTTGCGTTGGCGCCAGCGCAGGAGGCGCAGGCGGTGAAGGAAACGGCGCGGGGGAGGGGTGGGCTCGGGCGAGGACGGTGCACAGCGCCATCGGGACCGGCTAATCCTCTTAAT
>BOPP01000019.1:5834529-5850077 GCA_017312745.1 Gryllus bimaculatus | reverse complement strand
GGCGGGCGGCGGTTGTGACGGAGGCGCCAACTCCGCTGGGCCTGTGACTTCGCATGACCCGCCCCGCACTCATGGTGCTCACACCTGATTAGCCGGCCGGCTTTGCGTTCAGTGGATAACGTTTAGTGGTCGATGTACAGTTGGGCACATAATAGGTTTGGAAGTATTCCTGATTGTATTGGCAAAGTAGAGTAACGGTGATGACATTTACTCATAGCATGTAACATGTCTGCATCTGTTGATATTTTGTTCCAAAGTTTGATGAAAATAATGCCAACTCTCTTCGCAGAGTCAGTGTATGAACTCTATGTTGGGCACCAATAGTGTATTTATGGATAAAATTAAAACTTTTCAATAATATGCATATTAAGCTTAAATGTAAAACAAATGCCAATTTTGAGAGTGTAGTTTCACAATTCAACGATGTCTGAACATCTTTCATGACCTTCTGTTGCGATTATATCAGTTAAAGAGGAAATATGTAGAAAAGTGAAAATAAAACACCACAACATATGTACAATATGGAGAATATAAAAAATCCGGTGTTGGGTACTTATTCATGATGAATAGTGAAGTGAGGTAGGTTTTCAAATTCTGAAACAATACAATCATTGCAAACAGAAGTTTCACCATTTTTCTGAAAATGTAATTGAAATGATTTGTAGTACTAATATCTGGGTAGTAGAATAAGGCAGAAAATTCGGCTATTTACCTTAACTTAAGAACGCAATGCATCACAATAATCACTGAAATAATTATTGTATAGGAGCACATGTGTCAAACAGTATCTGGGCATTACATTTTATATACACTTTCAAATCTTTATATTTAAAAACACTGAATTTTTCGACTTTATATTCTTTGATATTTAAATCAATAATCGCAAAATTTGGCTGTTTAGAATGGTCAGTTTTCTTTCCGAACAAAAACCATTAGTGTTATAAATATAAAGATTAGGAAAAGTTTTCACTAAGTATTGCTAATATCACGTTAGTCATCAAAAAGTTGAAGTGACTTAAAAACTTTAAACATTAAGATAGCTTACCTTGAATTGGTTCTTTTGTGTTATTAGTTGAATGTATCAGCATTGTGTCTCGTTTCATTCAAATTAATATTTTCCAAATCTTCAAATTTATTTAATATATTTCGATATCGATATTTTAACGCGAATATTTTTTTTAAAAAAAGGCTGGAAAGACCATGGACAAAGTACATTTGAAAATAAATGTTGACCAGAACCGGCGTTTGTTCCTCGTTCAACCAAAGCCACTGTCTTGTTTAGTCACGCAATTGAGGAACTCTATCATGTGTTGCGACCGCTCCGCGCGTTCCTCAGAGGACGCTTTCGTGCCGGCGGGCGCCTCAAAGAAACCTCGCTGCCTGCGCCTTCCGCGTGTCGCGACCGTGGACGGAAGGGGCGGGGCGGGGCGGTGGCGATGGCGACGACTCGCCGGGCATCGATCCGGGACGTTCGTGCTGCGACGGCCGTCCGGCCACGAACCGCGAACCGCGACCCGTGACTCCACACGCAGCGGCGCGCGCTCAAGTGGGGCATGGCTGCAGGCGCGCGCACGCCACGCCCTCTTGGGTTCATTTGCTTTGAATTCGGCTGTCCTCTCTGCATGTCATACAGTAAAGAAACATTCTTACTTTACCAGTTGTAAGAAACCCTCCTCTCCCTATATAGAAGCCCAATTGAGTTGGGTTAACTTAGAAGGTAAATAGTGGATTAAATGTATATATTGTGTTGTTTTCTGTATCTTGTACATGTGTGTCTTGTGGCTGGCCAGTGAATATTTTTTTAAAATTCTTATGTAATATGTTATTGCAAGTATATTGCTTTTAACTGTTCATAATTAATAGTTTCTTCTGTGCAGTATGCCTCAGAATAAATGATAAAATCGTCTACAGCATGTATAGGGATCGAAGATCATAGCGTTTGGGCAGTGAACATGTAGAGAGAATTCTCATTAATGAAAGTTTCACCTGCCACATGTGTCCCTGATGGACAACTCATCGTACGATAGTTTTTGTTAGTGTGTAATGTTTTAATGTTTAAAGAAATGTAATGTTTTGGTGCAAATAAAGAAATTTCGTTCACCTTTCAAACACTAGGTTAAGGTGAATCACCTACCAATCCGAAGGAAATGTCAAATATGTAATTCGTTATAAGAGATTTTCCGTTAAATGTTTATTTTAAAAGTGAACTCCTTCGATCCCCAAAATTTCCCAGAATATTATAAATTCATTTTGGGACATTATGTTTACAATTTAATAAGGGAAGATAACAGATCTGAACAATTTAAATAAAACATTCGTTCCCTATGCAATATGCAAATGAAAAATGGTGCTTATGTATCATTTGTGAAAAAGCAACCTCTCTATATATAATAAATTAAGGAAAAATGACGGGATTATTACATTTATGAAAAACAAACCCTGATATATAATAAGCCAATGGCATATTAATATATATTACACAAAACCCCATAAGTGTACATTTTCAAAGAAAGTAATAGTTCGCTAATTATGATGTAGAAATAAAAAGCATATGCGCATGAAATCCACAACATTCGTTACCATGGATCATTACTCTGAATCCATAGTCCTACGATCTTACAATCTGTAGTTTTTGTCCTTGAAAATATATATTTCTTATGCCAAAAATCTAAAACATTTTTGCCTTTTTGTGTTCTATTACATTTTTGGAGGGTATCCCATCCCCGTAGTTTTTAGGTTGTCAGAATCTATCGATGTTATATTCCTGTATGAAGCTATTTTCGCTTTTAAAACAATGATATACGAAGTGCAGAAGTCCGTCACTAGGCTCACGAACATTTTTCTATGAGGCGGCTTTGGGTTCAATTCCCGACCGGAGCAAAAAAAAGCTCTTGATTTAGAGTACAAGTCGACAGTATCTATAACTGTGTGATGAAAGCAAGCTGCACGTCTTTTGCAAAAAGTTTTTGAGAGAACACAATATATGGATTTGAAAAAAGTAATTGTTGATTCATCCTTTTTAAGAAACGCTTATGAAACGCAACTTTCTTTCGATGAAAGTAAAATACATTTAAAATTGTCAAAGAAATATTTAACAAATATTTATGTATGCGTCTCGTAAAAAAAGAGCGTCTTTGGGGTCTTTGGTGGCGTACGAATTAAATGTTTCCGTATAGGAGCTGGCATTAGAATTTTAAAATCAGTGTGCTCTTTTGAACCAGTTACATTTATTATTTTTGTATAAATTAATGAAAATGTGCAAGTGTGTACTCTTGAGATCACTCTCAATATTAGAGACGGTAGCCAAAGTTACTCTTGTGGTTCCAGAGCTTTGTTCAATTTGTGGTATGCGTTCCCCCAAGAGTCACCAATCAATAAAGAGTAAATGTAAGTCGTGGCTTTCAAACACGTCGGATGAAACAATACATAGTTCTAGCTCAAACGTGGTACTATTTATTTTAATATAATACTTTCTAAGATACGCATATGAATGCTTCCCATAAGAGCCTGTTCTAGGGACTTTTTAAGAAGTAGATAGATTTTAATGTCGTACATCTTATATGTCTTAAGGAATATGTCAAGTAGCGTATTGTCAGACATTTTCCTCGTTAAATGGTGGCATAGAGCAGAACAGTATTGAAACCTAAGTTGTGAACCCCTATAAGCTATGATATACGAGTAATGTTTTTGAAAATACTCTTTTTAATGAATACTGGAATAAGAACTTGAGAAGTGTCTGTGAACACCTTCAGAACTATGAATTTGGAATTGCGATTTGTTTATATAAATTTAAATATGTGATTAAGACGTTTTTCTTGGTTTGTATTATGAACTAAACGTTTTAAATAACTTACAAATTTCTAAATCAGTTATAATCGGTAAAATGTTTATGAATTATATTTGTTCAATTTAAAATGAAAAATTGGATAATTAGAGTAAAAACATGAAATAGGTTTTAACCACATGTTGTTCACTTAATTCATTATTTCATTAAGATAATTCTGTAATAATATGCATGTTAATTTCAGATTCGAATCAGAATTAATGAAAGTTCAATTGGTGATTTGTAATCGCTATCATTTATTATTGCCAATTTTAATTTGATCTAATTCGTTTACTAAAAAGCAATTGCTTTTATAACATAATAGATGGATTCATGTATTTGCTTGAAATGAAATCGAGCCAAAAGTTACCAAACACGTCATATAATAATTAGAAGAAAAGTAATTGAATTCTACATACACATATGCCGTTGTCGTGACATTTGTCTTCACTTACAGAGAAACTCCCTAATTTAATTAGCTTTATTACCATTGCGGTAATTCTATTTATTGATGTATTTCATTTAAAATTCAATCGACTGGGAGATCCGGATGTGTTTCCCGGTTGGATAAGTAATGCACTGAATAACTGAAGTATAAAATATTTAGTGTTTTATCTACACCATTAGTTTCCAATTCGTGAAGAAATTGAAAGAAAGCTATGCAACCTTCCGGCCTTTTCAGAGTTATCTATGGTTTGGTTAGATAACCATGCACTCTAAAAAAATACAAAAGCAATGAAAGTTACGATTGTGACTGAAAAATACAAATATTTATTTATTATATTCCACCTATTCTCACTCTGCGACTAAATTCTCATACTCAGTGCGTCACTGATTACGGGTCAGCTGACGTCATACGTTAGCAATGCTCTAAAAAAGAGGTCGCCTACCATTAAATAGTATTTGCTCTTTGCGTGTTACGTGCGGGAACGGAAACTTTTTAATGTTATTGAAAAGTAAATAAATATTGTTCTGCGTATGTATTTTAAAATGTTCCTTTTCTTGAACATGCATTTTATACTCTCGTTTCGTTAATTACTATATTTATTGAAGTATTACACGAGAATGTTTTGTTATTCTTGAGCAGTGTACATGATAATTTAGGGAATACCAATTTATGTTGTTTTGTTTAGAGCGTTTTTGGTGCTGGAGGCTTTTATTTTATTTTATTTAGACGTAAGTTATAAATTACACAATACTAATTCTATACTAAATTTTTGTCTTTGAAAATTTTGTAGGGTTTCGTACGAGTAATGTAAATTCTATAAAAGCAATCGTCTTAGATCCTTGGTCATTAATTCCAGTTATCACGCTACTCGCACAAATGTATTGTCGTATCATTTCACATCAGACAAAGGAAAAGACACAGCTCTAGGTAATACTCGCTCAACTTTCCAGTTCTCCGTGCACGTGTATGATTCAGGGGCGGCGCATTTAGATTTGCATGGCAATATTTTATTCCGCGACACTGAGCTTCAACCCCCGCGGCGCCCGGCAAAACTTTTCTGAGGCTAATAAAAATCGAAGAGCCAACCACGCGATGCCACCCTAGCCTCTCATCGCCTAATGCGTGGTCACAACCGCCATTAATTCGTTTTCTTCTCTTTTTTGTTTCCGTGCTCTCTTGCTTTGGTATTCTGGCGACGTTTGTGAATTTCCAATTTTTTTCTTTCCCCATTCTTCTCAGCCGGAGTAATTAGCGCGTGAGAGGGTGGAAGGGAAGGGGGAGTCTCAATTTTTAAAACCCTGGAGCGGTATTAATTATGAAGCAAGAGGTTTCTTTTAAAAGAATGCGATATGTCCAGTGCGGTGCGCCGCGGCAGGAGTGCACCGACCGTGCTTCATTGGTCTCGGCAATTAGCCCGATCGCCTCGCTGTCGTTTACTCTCCACCGATGACTGTGTGAAGAGAGGATCTGGTACACGTACTTGACCACATTATGAAATATTGGCTTTGCGATTCGCCTTCTGCTTACGGTTTCGGTTTCAGTAAAGATTTTTTTGTTGTGTTAGTCGGAACCTTACAGGTAGGTATGGACTGAGTGAAGTAGAGAATAAAGATTTTCTGCTGCTAGGCAGTCATATCTTACTTTTAGTTTCATTTACTGCAAAACAAGCATAAAAACTCTAATAGAAAATGACAGTTTAAAACCACTAATTAAAAGAATAGCATAATTTTTTAATAAATTCTTTTTTATATTTTGTGTATCTTTTAGTGGTAAAAAAAGTACTAATCTAATATTGATGTCGAAATAATGTCTCGATCTCTTTCAATCTAATTCTTTATAGCTGGATATGTACTTAAACTGTTTCTCAAGCATTTTATTAGTCTGACTAATAGAAATTCACAGTAGAAATTTTCTATCCATTTCCATTTGCGCTCTTTTCTCCAATATTTCTCTTCAGTTCCTGTTTAAGTTGTTCTGATAGTTTCTTCTATATACCACTTCTTCTCCCATATCTGGACACAAAATTCATATATTGGCGCTGAATGTTAAAAGATTTGTGTATCTTGTTTGTGGGGTGTTGTGTTTGAAGGGTGAATGTTAGTAATTTACAAAAAACACGAGCGTCAGTTATTGACGCGGTCTCGGAAATGCGCGAGGAAATTTTGAAAGCAGCGCAGTAAGTGGAGGGCCGCAACGTGCCCAGTCCCCCGCAGTGAGTTGCGCGTTCTCGCCGCCCGAGGCGCTGCGGGCGCAGGCGGCACCGGAGGGCGAGGGCTCCATGAAAAATGACGCTGCAGGCGCAGCGGCTGCGGAGGCGGCGGGAGCAGGTGTCGGGGCGGTCTTATCATCACACAAGCTCCCCACGTGTGCATACACGTGTGCGCGCCGCGATAGAACGCCCCCGATAGCGTTATCCGGCCGCACCAAGAGCTTACTCTTGGGCTTTGCGCGAGAGGCACCGCCTCTCCGGCGGGAGCGAGTGCGAGAACGAGCTTTAGCTCTCATCATCAGTTGTGGAAACGAGCGTACTCTGTACGTAAAAGTTATTGAAAGGGGCTTAACATGCTTCGTTTTACCTTCTTTGTTTCTTGTATAAGTAAAATTCTATGAACGAAATTATTGAAAGAAGAACATGAGTTTCTTCAGATTTGCGATCAGTACTAATTAGATTTTTAAGTATTATATTTTTCTTACACGGTACTTAGAGCGCAAAGAAATTTAATAATACAACGCAAACATGCAAATTATATGTGTGTAAGCATTCAACTAATATTTATAATATTATAATTATATAGAATCCATTTATCATCAATCCATTACCACCTTTCTGAGGGCAGGTTATTGACACATTCTTATTATTATCGTTTCATCAAGTGAAACAGATCATTTATATCATGAAACAGAAATTCAAAATAGGAAGTAAGCTTCAAATGTTGGAAATTCATAGAATATTGTTTCAGATTGTTATGATACCCTCATGCTGAAAGAATGTTTTTTTTTTATTCTTAGAATGCTGACAGGTGAAGGATATTTCTCCCTCCGTGCACACTACATTGACTTCGTATTACTTCATGAATGTGCCGACGCCGGGCCCTCCGCCGATTCGAGCTATTTCTTCCGACAGTTGTTATATCTCGCCTGCCATCTGTTCCTTCCCCGGCGCCGCGTCGTCGTACCTTGGCCAATTCGTCGAATGGAATTCAGCTGCTACCGCCTGCATACGTCGCCCCCGCAGGCGGAACCGATCGTGCCTTCGACGTTTCCTGCGACGCCGTTGTACATTCGGAGTGAAATTGCCTCGAAAACTACCTCTCCGCCCTCTCGGGCCCCTCACACGCGTATACACATGCACCCCCTGCGCGAGGTAACCTGTCGGAATCAATGCACGGGGACGAGCGAAGGGTCGGGGCGTGGTACCCCGCGTGGGAGGTCTGTGGGGCGAGATGGGAAGAGGGGGAGGAAATCGGTCGCAGTAGCCTGTGACTCTCGATGCGTTCTGTTGTAAAGGTACTATGCGTGCTGGATCGCGAGTTTGGTTGCGACGGTAATAGGTAAAGTTTTGAGTGACGTAAATAATACATTTTTATAAAAAAAACATATCGCCAGTTGTTGTTACAGTAAATCAAAAAAAATCTTAACTAATTGGGATCGTAGGTACTTAGGATTTCTAAAAAGTTTATATTTTCGAAAAAACATACTTTTAAACTTTTTGAAAGTATTTGAAGGCAAGATTATTTAGACTATTTTACCATTTAAATGGATACAAATAAAAATTTCAGATCTAATGAATTTTCAAGTGCGTACAATATGTTATAAGAAAATAAAATTGTACATTACGTAATACAATTCAGTACATAAACTGTATTACTTACTGTTGTATTGTAAAACAATGACAACAGCTTGATTTTACGAACTCTTTTTTCGTTTAAATTATCGACGGTTTCCATTTGTAACGTTCGAATTATTGATACTTCGCTGAACCTCACAACGTGAAGGAAAATTCTCTAATGCAAAATATGGTAAATTCATATTGCAGAGCGCACAATTATCTGTAGTAATTAAGTGGGAAAACATACTTTATTTAATTTATTTATTATCTATGTGATAGACATTTTTTTAAAAGATTAATATTATTTTAAAATAAATATGTTGAATTCTACATCCTAAGGCCAAAACGATATTTTTTGTGATTGTTGTGAAGATAATTGTGGCAAATGAAACTAGTATCATGTTTGACTTGCTCTGTAGAATGAATGCTGTTAAGCTCGTGAAAATTGTCTTCTCTGAACAGCTTGCAGTGCAGCATTCAGATCTGCCTCCATTTCCATATTAGACCGAGATTTGAATACCGTACCCATCGAAGAATCGAATGCGAGTAGTCACATGTAACAAATTGAATTCAATGATATTCAGTTCAATTCAGTAACTTGATGTACAGACCCTATAGTAGGGGAAGCTTTGAGTTACGCAAATTATATATATTGGCAATTGTTGTTGCAGTAAATTGTAAAAAATATGCTGCGTAGCTACATGATATCGCAAGTATTAATATTGCAGTTGGACTCTATTATGCTTTACAACTTATTTTTACAATCCTTATTTTTAGTATTTCATTTAGTTGAAGAGATACATTATCCGAATTAAAATCTGATTAGAAAACATTGAAATACGAAATTTTAAAATTTCTTGAACTGCAGTCTTATATCAAGAACATTTTCTTCACTATCGCAACTGACTAACGCATTCGTAAGTTAGAAATCTCAAGAAAAACCGTAACAGTTCTAGGTTCTTTGCTCCAATTCTCCTTAAAAATATTTGAAAAAATCTACGCAGTTACATCTCTGAATTATAATAACGGATTTGGAATCTTATAATCTTCCACACTTAAAATCCAGCCCCATTATCCCTCTTTGCATTGGTGCATAAGGGTGATCATAACAATAGAAATACACATACATAAAAAGAATAAGAAGCTTCTAATTCTAATGCATGGCCACGTGCATTGGCAAAAGAAATCAACGAAGTCCATTTCCAGAGGAGCAGCGGGCGGCAGTAGGACAATTCCGTGCGGCTGATGAACGCCGCACCCTGGGCACCTGCGTGCTCGCGCGCCGCGGCGGCGAGCGGGAAAAAAAGTTGGGGTGGGATCGATCGCCCGCTAGCGCCAACTATAGTAACCCAGTGCGGGAAGTTGGGATACAAGTTGTCCTCCCGCGGTGGTTCGAAGCGGCCAGCACTGTGTGCTTCACATCAGAGCCTTGGGTAATCTGCTTACACCCAGGGGTGGGGTAATGCACACCAAGCACGTGGTTAAGGTTCTCGGTGGATAGGTGGCCTTCAATACTTTTTAAAATTTTTAATAATAATTTTTCCTCCAAGAAATTTTTACTGTTTTTATTAAGGGTACTAAAAATTAATGAAATTGATTCATATTTTAACTCATACATTATGTAATATTTAAAAAGAATACAACAACAAATTATTTTAATTTATTTTTAAGTAGAATATATTGCATATGATTTCTAATATACTCGTACATTTCCGAAAACGGTAAAGTTGTAGTTTTATTTTCAACTTCATTTTAATAAATTATTTTTAATATTTCAAAACTGAGGCAGCATTTTTGGACATGTTTAAGGCCCCTACTAATATTACAATCACTTCAAAAGTATAAACACACCAATAAAATCTACGGTACACTAAAGTTATTCAAGTACTACACTTCCCAATACACTACCAAATTCGTAAATATTTAGACACTTCTGACTTCTGGTCTCAATGTTAATGTATCTTCTTCATATCGCTGAAATATGAACTCCTTTGACTTCTTTTAACATCACTATTTTCATTTCTGTTGTCTACATTCTTGTTCTGTTTTTATAATCACTTCTATTTACTACATTTACTTTGATTATTTCATTTTAATACATGAGATGAATCATTTATTTCATTGTAGAAAAATTGTTGATTCCGAAATCACTATATATTAATTAAATTATTGACCGAAACGATTAACTATTAATGTACTATTGACCCCCTCAAGTTTCGTTCTTTATTTTCTCCCAAATTCTTACTTCACCTACCTATAGTCAACATCACTCACATCACAGACATTACCTATATTTGCATCCACAGCGTTCTTTTGGCTACCCTTGTTAATGCAGGTGACTACTTTTAATATAACATTACTCATAATTCTGTAACTACAACAATTACATACGTTTGTTTATAATAATTGTTAAACACAAACCATCATATTTTTATAATTATTTCTAATACCTTCTCCTTACTCTGTCAGTCTCGTGATTTCATTCTCCTGTGTCTTCTCTATTTTCTTCCTTTCCTCTGTTAATACAAAATTCGGCAGCGTAAGCGCTCAGATTCAATTTTGCATCTGCCGCATTGTAGACACATGGGGTTCAAGTGGTCCCGTCGGTGGATGATTTTTAAAACTAGCTACGTAGCTGGACCAAATTCAATCACGGCTTTGAAAAACTTCTAACTGGTGGCTACTCTCATCACAGTTTTCCGTAATTTCCCCAATCAATACCAAATGAACGCTGGAACTACTTTCACAAGCAGGCCACGGACCGCCCACGATATCTCATATTTTTCCTTTCCTCTCCTGCTACACACACACACACACACACACACACACACACACACACATCTTATACGCATTCCATTACCATTATATAGAGAGACCAGTCAGGAGATCAGAGCTTGTCCTGCAAGGACATATTTCGAAGCGGAAATGTGCGCAAGTCGACAAAGAGGTTGGCGTTCGATCTCTCTTTCCAGCCATGGATTGATTTATTAGTGGACACAGGCGCGTTAACTCGTAACGTTATTAATTCCGTAAGTGTATATTTTTACCATAGGAAGTGGCTGTGATATCTCCCCGCTGGTTGGTAAGTTCTGGCGCCTACCTACCTATCGGCTTGCGGAATTTTCCCCCATCGGATATCTCCCACCAGCGAGGCACCACCCCGCCAGGCCCCAACCTCTTAGCTCTCGAATGATATCCCTTATGATGGTGTGTGTGTGTAAGCAAGAGGTGAGATGAGGACGAGGAGAAGGAAGGAATGATCGCGCGCGGCTTGTGGTCTGATTATTCGGGTACTGCTCCTCCATTCACCGTATGTTAATCGGAGAAACCACGGAAAGCTCCCGACCAAAGCATTCGGCCGCTAGGGTTCTGCTCCAGTCAACGGCTGGACTCGATCTAGCTATCTACTTAGTGTTGAAAATCTTGCCATCTCGAGACTCTCTCTAACAGTCTGACCACGCGGTTAGAGGCACTGCAGGGACATCAATTGATACCCTTAGCCACCCAAACCGGTCCAGCTTTAGAGGAACACCGCTACCTCTCGGTATAGAACATGCGTTACATTTATTGGACTAATGGCCTACGTAGTAGACACACCTGGAATCAATAATCACTTGCCCCATGTGTAAGCGAACCCCGACATCGTCTCCTTCAACATGTTTGCTACATTCTCTGCCTTTGCTATCTCCTTGGTCGTCGTTGCCTCCGCCCCCGCCCCCGCCTCAGGCGACGCGCGTAATGTGCTCCGGGCGAAGTTGGAGCAATCAGACGCCCGCGCGCCGCCCACCCCCGCGGCCCGCGCGTTGGGCGTACGCGCTTCGTGTCTGTTGACGCCGGAATCGATAGTTCTGCTGTACTACGACGCTCTGGACGATATTTACTTTCTCGGCAAACATGCATTTTGCAATAGGCGATCGGAATGTCGAAGTACCAAGCGACCTGCCGCATTGACGATACGGAACATTGGTTTGGGTACTGAAAGGAATATTGTTAATGTTGTAATGTAAAATTTTACGTTACGTTTGTGTTGTAGTTATGTTGAAAACATTGAGAGTTTTAAAAACTATTCTTTCGAACCATAATCATAAAATGAATTTAATTGTTTACATTTAAAATTAATTTGTGTATTTAATACTAATGACTTTATTCTAAAGAGAGATATTGTTTAAGCAATTCTAAAATGACATATCAATCTCTCTTTATAAAAATGTTACGTTGGCTTGTGTATGCTTAACAAGCTCAAAACGTTCTGCACCGATTGACCTCAAATTGTAACACGATATATAACCCGCTTCAAAGATGATTTTTATCGGTAGAATATTATGCAGAATTGTATGCTGTAGAATAGAACTGAATATGCATGTCAAATGCAACCCGCAACGCATTTGGAAGGATTTTTTAAATCTATATTGTTAAATAACTCCTAGTTTAAGCGTTCTAGGGTATTAGAAACTAAAATTTTAGAGATAGACGCTTCAAATAAATATTTTTCACACCGTAATCAACAGGTTGAAATCTTTAGGAAATTCTATAACACTTTTCCTGGGGGGAGACAGAGGGATAGGGAGAGAGACGAAGAGAGGGGGAAATGAAGAGAGAAAGGGAGATGAAGGGAGAAGGGCGAAAGGGAGATGAAGAGAAAGGGTGGTAAAGAGAGAAAGGGAGATAAATAAATCATCACTTAGTTAAATTCATTTAGCTATCAAAAATAATTTAAAAAGTTGATCGGCAATCCGCCCATGACGAAATCATGTTTGGTTGGATATTAATGATATAATACTGATATACAGAGATAATCTTTGTCAGGTGCAGCAATACCTCTTCTAAAATCTTCTTAGACGTATAATACATTTATATTTCATAAAACTCAGTATCATATTCTTCCATGACATTTTCAGAACTTTGATTCTGAAATGATCTTATAATAAAGTTACTTTCTGTATAATTTCTTACATTTTATTGCTTATTTCCTTATTATATTTATTAAAATACAAATTTGATGTTTAACTTGTTAAAAAATGTATGGCAAGTCTTTCATTTTGGAAAAATTAGTCTAGAAATATAATTTCTTATGAAACTTAGGGTATCATAAACACGATATACGATTTCTCAGACTTTTGTTTTCAGGGTAGAGCAGAGCATTGTGAGTATTTTGTGGAAAGAATTGAAAAATTTTGTAACGTCAAAATATTTCGTAAGATGATTAAATCACAACCTATCGTTGTGAATGGGCCCAACGTTTTCATGTTCTCACTAGAATTTCTCTCTAATTTTGTGGGTTACGTCACCCAGGAGGAGCATTCCAAGACGGTTCGTCGGCGGTTCATCTTCTTCGCTAAGAATTATCGACGATCAAATGAGAAGGGTAAAATATCATCTAAAGAAGATCCTGAAATACTCAATTGATTTGAAACAATTAAATATTGCTTTCGACACAAAATATATCAACTTATTAATCCAATTGTATTTTAATGCTAAATATTGTAATCGAATATTGATTTCGAAAATCCATCAATTTTTGCCCACCGAAGAGTATAGATATTTCGTTTCAATGTATCGTAATTTTAGCTTAATTACAAGTTCACTTTTGAACTGAAGATGAGACAGACGATGTGAATTTGATAAAATACGGAGTGAGACAAATTTCTTTTGAACTATTCACCAGCCTATTAAAAATATTTTTTCTATAGCAGGATTTTACCCAAGGGAAGAGATCCAAGTAATAAGACTATAACAGTTACACCGATAACAGATATAACGTATTAAAAATCATTTTATTATGTTACTTTACTTTATTAACATAAATAATTTTACGTCACTTTGCAAATATTTTCTACGACGTACAAAAAATACGTATGACATATTTTAATCATGGCGTTATAGTTGACCTCTCATAAACAAAGTGTAATATATACCAGTGTACAGTGAAAGATTACATATCAGAAAACACTCAAATAGTTGTATACCTTGGATGGCTCATATTGTTAAGAAAATAATTTAAATATAATGAATTCAAAATAATAAAATTCTCTTATACTCTACTAATAAGTATGACCACCAATGTGTGTGCTAATACAATGACCACGTTATGAATAAAGAATGTACTTGTACTTGGCAAATAATTGAAATTGAGTTAGAGGAATACGTATGCGTATGAGACGAAATAAACGTACTCTCCAGAAAACCTGGAAAGAGGTCTCTTCGATTTGAAAGAACTCAGGAAGACGAATAATGAGGTAGTCAAATGAGTTACGGGAAATGGTTCCACTTTTCAGTTTTCTCCCGACAGAAGACGGCGCGCGGACTTCAGAGATGATTATGGGGAAATAAAAATGATAGTTAAAAGTTTATACAACTTAAATTGTATATATATATTTTTTCAAAATTGTTATAATCCAAATAAGGTTCCAACATACTGCGTTTGAATATTCATTAGCAGAAAATGATATTGTAATAATACCTGTATGAGGACCGTGTGTGTCATAAACATTAACAATCTCTTGTAGTGTTATGCGAAGCAGATGCCATGTCTTCTGTGTGCATAGTCAATAACATCTCGGGAAGATTTGGATCCTCAAAGCACTATTACAGAGTAGCTGCAATGAGGTGGCCTTGGCAACTCGAGGAAGTGAAGTAGGTGGCCGTTACTGTCCTGTCAAATACAGAATGCCGAAGCTCGAACCGGTCTGAAAAATCCACCCGGAATGACATATTTCTAAGCACGAATTACTTTCATCAGCACAACCTATACGCATTGTATTTTCTCGGTCACCACTATCAAGGTCTCTGCACTATGCTACCAAATTGGTAATGCCATTTCTAAGGCCCCAGTCTGCAATTGAATATGACCCTGTGATTGGGATGCAGACTCACTTTTCACACGTTATTCGGAAGCGTATGCTCTCTATAGGATGTTTTATACGGAAAAGAATTACTAGTTTCACGACATAAAAATGCGCCTCAAAATATTGTACTCATTAGTGTAAAAATCAGCAAAGTAACCGGGAGTTTGATGAGCGTTCTCCAGCGGCCAGACACCCAACGCGCGGCATCGCGTCGCAGGCAGCGGCCAAGTCTCCGACGCCGCTCCGCCTCGCGGCGCCTGCACCGACACCAGCAGCCTGGGAAGCGAGCCCGGGATTTTAATTTGCATCCCCCGCGCTTCTAATGAGCGTCATACATACTGGCGGCCGCCGACCGCCGATGACCGCCGTTATTTTAACCATTTCCTAATCCCCAATCACAAGGCGCCCCCCAGGAGGGTTGCTCCTCGGACGCGACCGTCCAAGCACGCACGGAGCCGCCCCGCCCCCTCGCCCTCCCAGCCCCTGGGCGCTACCCTCCGCGCGCTCCTTACCCCGCACGTCCGCGCCCTCGGTACGCCGCCTCCTCCACCTCCTCCGCCTCCGCCCCCGCTCGCCCCTCCGCCTCCGCGCCGCTGTAAGAAT
>BOPP01000019.1:5795476-5833642 GCA_017312745.1 Gryllus bimaculatus | reverse complement strand
CGCACGCCTTCCTGAGGCGGGCTGCGCCCCGCGCCTACCCAGCAGCACCGCAGCCGCCTCGCTGCGCGTCCGCGTCGCCGCCCTCGGGCGCCAGGTAAGCGCTGCTTCGCGCCGCGCCGCGCCACGCCGCGCCGTCTCCGCCGGCGTCTTCGCCGCTTCAGGGCCGCCTGCTGTGCGCGCTCTGCGCCGCGCCGCGCGTCTCCACCCCCTCGCGCCGTGAAAAAGAAGGGGGAAAAGTTATGTAGATCAACTAAAAATTTTGTTCGGAACTTTCTGTAAATTGTAGTTTGTTAAGAGAGAGAGAGCGTGCGCGGGGGTGGCGCCCCCGCTGCAACTTTCCTGCCACAGTGCACCCCCCTCTCTCTTACGGGAAACTTAACTTGTGCGGACCTAAGTCTGGGGACGCGCCCCGCCGCGCCCTTCGCCACACACGGACGTCGGTGTGCGAGTGTAGGTGTGTGTGTGTGTGTGTTCGGGTGGTGCTCCTTCCCCTGGCGAGTACTTAGTACTACTTCTTCTTGTTCTTCGTCTTCGACGTGTGTGTTTCGACGCGGCGGCGAGTTTTTCGGAAATCGGAGCGTCGTCGGCCGCGAGTGCCCTACGAGGGTACGCCCCCTTCTCCATCTCGCTCTCTTCACTTTTCAGCAAACTTAGTTTCCTTGGAAGTCAATATGGAAGGAACTTAACTTTATACACACTTAAGTTTATGACACTTTTCGAAAACTTTTTTTAACTCTCCTTCTCCTCTCGCCGTCCTCTCTCCTGCGCGCCCCCTCCTCACCGTGCCTTCTCCTTTCTCACCTCCCTCCCCCTCCTCATCTTTTATACGACTTTTCTTTATATCAAAACTAAGTTTTTAAGTTGGCAGATCCGGCGGCGGTTAACTAGTCGGCGGTTAGTCGTGATCCACCGGGCGCGCCGCCGCCTCCTCGGCCGCAGCCAGGCCCGCGGCCGCCGCGCGGTACCTCGGTTCGGTGTCCGGGGCGGGTGCAGGCCTCCGGCCTTCGGAGACTGTGCGGCCGCGACGGCGCTCGCCGTAAGATGGCGTCCGGCAGCGCGCTGCGTTCTTTTTGCGGCAGTCTCCGGCAGTAAAAGTTAACGCGGGACTTGGATCCGGCCGAAAGAGCGAGCGGCAATCGGTATTCTTTTCGTTTCTAGTGGGCGTGCTTACGTTGTTGTGTTGCAGTTGTGATTGTGGCTTGAGAAATTGTGTTATTTTGCCATGTCTATGATTTGCAGCTGGGTTTGTTCGCGAGTGGAGGAAATTCAGAGTGCGTGTAACGTTCGTCTATGCTTTGGTAGTGACCTTTTTTTCATTCTTATTATACATGTGCTTCTGCTTTGGAAATGTCTTGGTCTGACAACATCGACTTATATTTGCAGGATGATTTGTTCTTCTATTGGAGAAGCTCCTGGAGATGTCTGAAATTTGCATGTTCTAACTGGCCTCACTTAACATTATTTGTATTTGTGATAGACAATGTGTTTTTTCGCTTTAATATTTACATTTAAATGATTTCTACATTTTTTATATTGCTAATTCAATACTTTGTTTCTTAATTCAACATTCATCTCTCATTTTACATAACATTTTTCAGTTAATTCGTTATAGTTAATTGAAATATTTCGCAACGAGTTTCAATTAGATAGCAGTTGTCAGTATTTGAATTATCTACCCATAAGAAATTATTTTAAAAATATCTACATGCGATTTTTGGCTTTTATTTGAATTTGATATTTTCGTTATTTACTAATACATTTTCCTTCTGTATTAAATTCGTCTCATATTTTCCATCCGATAAATTCTTTGTTACTGAATTTTACTTTTTCTAATGATTAAGGTCTTAGGTTATCTTTGATATTGCAGCACAGAGAATCTATTAATACGTAGCGATAAATAAACCGTTCAAATTCAAGGATTTTTCTGTACAGTTTTGCTTTTGAATTAATAGCTTTCGTAAGTTCAAAATATTTGAAATGATTCCGTTGTCTCTTATACGTATTATTTACATTGATCATTGGATATTAAATGTCTTTTATAGATTCTGGAAAATATTTGGATGGGGGTCGAACATCTTTTCAATCGAAATATTTTGTTTTTCACAATGTTAATATTTTTTATTATATCAATAGATTGTCTTTTATTCGAAATATTTTTACATTAAATTCCACAATTTTATGGGTTTGTGACTTACGGAGAAAAATTTTATTAATTACTTATCTCACATTATCTTTACCCTTCAAAATGTTTGAACACGAAATATATTTTCTTTCAATGGTATGCTTTGTTCTTAGTTTAACTTCAGTTCTATTTTCAATTCTCCTATTATATTAAATTTATATAATTCTTTACGAAGTGAATTTACCAATTTTTAAATTGGTTTATAGTTGGTAAAACTCACTACTATCCGTTCCAAAAACATGCTTTATAACACGTTCCGAGAATTTAAATGAAGGTAACTTTGCGATATATTGCTTTTCGTCGCCGTGTCGAAGGTTTTATTTCATTCAAATTGGCTTTCATTGTTCGTCTGTACTGAACTGCGTCATTAACACGGGAAGCGTACTCTCCGCGTGAAAGTGCAAATATTTTTGAAAAGTTAAACAACAGAACAATGAAATTGTTTAAATCAAATAATTTTTGAACGTAGCTTAGGTGCATGCGCATGGTATGCATCTGATTGTCAAATAAGTCTCTTTGTGCGAGTGCATGAGTAATTTATGAATGTGTTCAGTACAAATAGCGTCATAATTTTAGGATACAATAATGATCAACATTAAAATGAATTCAGAAAATGCGAGAATTTTCCTCTATTTACCTAATTTTGCATGTTTCATTGTGTATGATTTTTGGCTGTTGCTGTAGGGAATCATTTCGACACGGTCTGTTTAAACATATTCTTTTTGACAACAGTTTTATGTTCAGGGTAAATTGTTTTGCCCATTTATAAATGTTTGTTTTTGTGCTATTTGTATTTACATAAAATTTAATGATATTTGGTCAACATTTTATTATTTTGAGCCCATTATATCGTACAATACTTAGGCATTGTGATTTTTATCTATGTTTATGAAATATTACCGTATTTAATTCTAAACAGACGTTTCGATTTAAAAAATTAGGAATTTAATAAATTTTTGTTAGTAATTCAGTTTTGCATCAAACAGTTTACATGAATGATTTACATGCAATGAATTTTGAAAGATCGTCAAAATCAGATATGTAAACTTAATATAACCGCACTGGATTACTTTAATTCTTCTGTAGAAAAGTTCTTATTCGTATTTTCACATTTTCGTCGGTTCTCAATGCAACATTTAAATAATTAATTGTCAGATCGTAATTATCACTAACGACTTGCAATTTATTTTCGAATTAGCCTTGTTTTCCAGTTTTATTTGTAATTACCGCTTAACATTTGACGGCGCTTATGCGAGATGTGTGACATTTCTTAAGAGAATCAAATAAATTTTATATCAGGTAGGCATTTTAATCCAAAGCAGTTAAGGCAATGTTCTGGAAATAGCATACAATTAATTGGAATATCGTCTTATCACTTTAATATTACTCATTTTTTCGCAGTAAAGTCTCGCATTATTTCATATAATTACAATATTTTTTTCGTTTGTAAAATCTGCGGAATCAAACCACTATCATGAGTCCATTCTTTGTCGTCGCCGTCGGCGGGGTCTTCTCGCAGCGCAGCGTAGCGCCTTGAACGCGGAGGCGAGAGCCGCGGCAGCGAGACCGGAACCGGTAGCACGGCATGGCGCGGGGCGGCGCGCGGCGGCGCGGGGACGGCGCGGGGGCGGCGCGGGGGCGGTGCGGGGGACGCCGCGCCGGGGGTGACCGGGTTCCTTCAGTGGAGGGTGCGCGCCCCCAACGCGTCTGTCTCTCTGGGGATGCAGGCGCCCTAGCGCACATCCGCGGCGCGGCCAAGGAAGGCAGGGGGCGGGGCCGCGGCCGGCGCCGCGCCGCGCCGCGCGGAGCTCGCCGTCTCCTCCGCCGACCCCCCTGTGCGAACGAGGGCTAGCGCTGCACATGCAACGCAAAGTCTTCTGAGAAAGCGAAACCTAGTGTAATTAATAGTTAGTTGGCCAAGAATAAGATATCAGTGATGTAAAACTGTTGCAGTCCGGAAACCGTTGTTTCGAGAAGGTGGCGTAAGGCGAATATTTACAGGCCGTTCACCAAAATCTGAAATGTACTCGGTAGTAAGGGCGAACGCAACGCTTGTCCATTTAAACCAAAATATAATTGTAAAATATAGTAGTTACGCGCATGTTCAACGGAATACAAAGTTGCGTCGCCTTTATTTTTCACAGTAAATACCTTTCTCGCGGAAACATTATGTTTAGTTCGCCATGCGTTGAAAAAAAGTATACTGCGATTTTCTCGAATTTGATCTTGTTGGGCTAGCCCCTCTTACCCAGGACGCCTTATAACGCCAAATGAGTTGTATCGAAAAAAAAATAGAATTCATTGCAAAAGTCTAAAAATTATATGTTATCAGATAAGTAGCAGTTATTTGTAGAAAACATTTCAATAACATCAAGTCAATTATTTAAATCATAATATAATCATGAGCGAACATTTCAATTTCTCCATTAAACTTTTCGGATAGCGTTGGGTGCGGCTCTCTCAGTATTTTACAGCATCCCACAACAATTTGAACTAACAGTTTTTATAATCATTGGACTACTGTTAAAACTATTAACATTTCCTCCAAATTGATGTTTTATCTCACAGATGGTACTCAGTTTTATTTTACCGGATTGCATACGGTAACATTATCTAAAGAGATGCATTTATCTAAATGTATTAGTTATATAAATCGTTTTATATCTAAAAGCCGTTATGATCCAATAATCTTACAATACTGAAGAGAATCACAAAAGATAATTACCAAATCATTTAACAGAAACTTCAGTCATGATTATATTACATTTTAAATAACTGCTTTGATATTATAGAAATGACTTCTATAAATAAATTCCAATAAGTAGATTTTGTGATTCTGTGGTATTTCCTGTCTAAAAAAATGTTGAATGTTGATATTCACATAATCACCAAAAATTCCAAAAAATCTAGTAATTCATTAATGGTTGCATTTTCTGTCATTAATTCATCCATAATTATTGGGTATCATAATTTTTCACGCATCTTTCGTTGTACAAAACCAATTTGTATTTTTGTTATTATAAAGTGCGAACAGAAACTATTTGAGTGTCTCTAAGAATATAATATACACATACGTTGTGATATGTTTTTAGAAACTTCTAAATATTTACATTCCAAACCTAGCCTGAAAGTCATCAAATATATTTTGCTGCGGAAAATATGAAAAAAACTATATAATCATAATTATGTTGTGTTCAACCTACCGATACTGATTATTTGTCTGGTCATTACTTGTCGATACTGATCATTTGGCTATATTAACTGATGGAGAGAGCTCCATTTGATGTTATTGTGAGAAAGGTATTAATAATACATTATAAAGTAATCGAGGAATGAGAGTGCATTTAGTTGATTTAATGAAATAAAAGTGTTTAGGATATATTCCTGAGAAACATTTTTTTCAAATTACGCTTTTAAAAATCTTTGATGCTTCATCGCCGTAATTGTCCTTCAGAAATATTTCTGACAAAAATTATGATTCTTTACTAAAATCATAAATCTCTACAGTTTTTCTATAGTAAAGATTTAATCAACAGTAGGCGTTTCCCTTATTAACAACTCATCCACTGAGACCGCACCTGAAGAGGTATATGTCACATCGTCGGCGGCCCCCTCCGCTCTAGCTTTCCCGTGCGGTCGAGACAATTGACAGATTACAATATAATCAAATTGATTTAGTAAAATTAATCTAGTTATAAAACTATTACAAACATTTTTAGCAAATTCCATTATATTAATCCGCGTATTTTGCATAATATACCCACTATTGGACTACAGAAATATTTCTGGCATAAATATGATCCTTTACTAAAGACATCAATCTGTCGAGTACTACTGCGGTTGAAAATTAAGCAACAACGGTCGTTTCCTTCGTTAACAGCCCATCCACTAAGTCCGCACCTGGAGAGGAAGGTGTCGGATCGTCGGCGCCGGCGACCCCCTTCGCTCTCGCTTCCCCCTTCGCCCGAGACAATCGGCAGATTATAATAAATGCTAAGTTATTTATACCTCGCGCGGCGCCGCGCCGCGGGGCGGGGAAAGGGGCGAGCCGCACCGGAAATCAGTTCTCCGCAAACTCGTCGCGACAGCCCCACGCGCGCCGCTGTATACGCCTACTTAAAATCCAGGCGGAGAGGCCGCTCGAGATTGAAGGCGAGGGGCGGCGCTCCGGAGTCTCGCTCCTCCGGGTCGGCGGCGGCGGGAATTCGAAGGGGTTGTCTCGGGGCCGACTCGAAGAATGAGGGGATGGCGACGAAGAAAGCGTAGGCGGCTGGTGGCGGCGATGGTGGGAAAAGGTTCCGACGGAGAGAGAAAGCCGCGGGTAAGAAAGAGAAAGGGGAAGGACCGGGGTGAGGTTTAAGGGTGGGAAGCATTAATGAGAGCCAGAAATCAATAGCTAGTGCCCCGTTAATTCCAAGAGAACCCCCCTTCTCTCCGCCGCCACCATCATGGCCCTCTGCCGCCGCCGCTGCCGTCTCGCGCGCGCTCGCTGCAATCGGCGACATCTGAAGTCCGGGACGCGTAATGAAGGAATCCACCCCTACGTTAAGTGGCGGCCCCCAGCTTCTTCCCCGTCCTCCGGCCCCGCAGCTTGACGACGACGCGTTCACCCCTTTTTCCCGCACCCTTCGCGCTCCCGGCGCAGTCGTCATCGCCCGCTCTGCCGCAGAGATCGTCCCCGCGCCGACACCGACGACGCCTTCAAAGGCGCTTGATCGCGGTCGAGCGCCGGCTTCCCACCCGCCCCGCCCCGCGCGTGCCCATTCGATAGCGATCGGCGGGACTTTTTCTCAGCGCTGCCCGTGGGAAGGGCTCCCCCCGGGCCGATGATCTAGTTTAACCGCGGAGCCGCATCCGCTTGCAGCACCCCGCCTCTTTTTATTGCCCGAGATGCGCGCGCCGCCGCCGTTCGATGGGGCAGATGATCGCGCTCGCGAGCGGCAATTGGGCGTTCGGAGTGCGAGGCAGTCGGCTGGTTTGGGTGAAACCGTGGTTTTCTCCATGTTTCTGGTTTCTGTGGATAATGATTTGTTTTTCATCCAGAAGTTGCGTTATCTATTGGATTATTTCGCTTTTGCACTTATTGGTCACTCAATATCATTAATAAATTAAATGGCCGAATTTATAAATACTCGTATGTTAAATTAAATAAATGTGATAAAGATAATAAATGTATTTTGTAAATTGTCCTTTTGGTTGATTTTAAAATGTAATTTATTATCTGCTTAATGATTTGATTATAATATAATCCGTGAAACAATTATAGTGTTATTTAATATAATTTTCCTCATTTATGTATCGTCATTAGTTAATATAGAGTGCATTTTTGCATGACTATCCCTCTATTAATAGCTACAGAAATAGTTAATATTGTAATAGTTAATATGTAATGCTTATAAATGCAATTTTACGTATTCACCCATAGATACCGCAATATTGTTCTCGTGAACATGTTTAAAACATGTTTAATATTTATACTTTGTTATGTTTTGGCTCTTTATCGTAACAAGTGTAATATCAAAGTAGCAAACTGTAGAAATAATTTTTGTCAGCATTTTACGAATCCACTGGACTCAAAATTCCTGCAACAGTGAAAGTCCACGTTGCAATCGTTTATACCGCCGATAACTAATTCATCTGAAGCTGTATTACCATTCGCCTAACGTCGCTCTCCGTTGACCTCTCTCTTGAAGTAAATCAGACTTCCAAATATGTCTTGCAAATATGTTATTCTTGTAACCAAAATCAATCGGCAAATTCTACCTGCTTCACATCCGCGGATATCTTATTCATTACAATAAAACCACCGATGAATCTACTGAAGTAACTTCTCGAAGGTTTTGCCGAATTTACAATATCCTGATTGGCTAATTGGATTTTAAAACCAGAATGTTACATTAATATTTCCGTCCTACATTCAGAGGTCCATTCTCTAGTTCCCATCACTAAACTTTCCTCGTGGTATCGGACGCTACATCGTTCAATTGTTTTTTATAAGAGTTCATATAACTCGTAAATAGCTTCTATTTTCATATCCTGCCACTGTCGTGATTCAGTAACATCAATTGAAAAAAATATGAATTAAAGCACATCCTTTGTTCAAGATCTTTTTCAAAAATATATCATTTACTTAGCTAACAGCTTGCGTAAATATAAAAGTGACTTATTCTAAAATGTTTTTTTGTTATTTGTGATAGTTAAAATAATTTCATATATTACAATTTGAATAGTAAAACGGATATTTTGTTTTAAACAACGTTTCAAAGCTTTATTTGGGTTTTCATCAGGTGTATATGTACAGAGGACTGACTATATTAAGAGGACTGAAACCAAGGATTGAAACGTGATATAAAAGAAAATAATATTGTCTGTTCGTTTCAAATAGAGCGTATGTGTTAAAAATTCTAGAGAGTTAATAAATAAAATAGTTTAATTGCCTTATTACCAATTATGCTTTTCGAAATACCTTTAAATTTACTTTTATTTTATAAGTAATTATTAATTATAAAATACATTGGAATAAATGTGTTTCGAGTCTCAATATCAAGTTGAAACCTATTGACAAAAATATTAATTCAAATGACACATAAAATTTGCTTGAATCTGGAAAAAACATTTCTGTGAATACAATATCTCTGCAATTGGCCGCATCACCGCCGTCCTCCCTCGACGAATAGCGATCTGCTTGCCGTCTACCGCAGAGGAACGTCACTCGCGAACATTACGCCTTGTTCGCGACATAACGACACCGTTAAGCGTCGGTATGGCGGATTTACAGGCCCTAAACGTCGCTACGCGACGCGATTCGACGCGTTCGACGCAAAGGCGCGTGGCGCCCACCACCTCACTGCTCATACGCTACAGTCTCGCAAAAAGTACAGTTACATCATAGTTAATCCTGTGTACAATAATAGGGTATACAGTATGTGTCCGTCTGTCCGTCCGTCATACACTGTTAGAATCCTTTCTATTCTCAATTTTTGGCAAGTGAGTGATCTTCGACCTTTCTCGGTCTGCAAGTGGTGAACTGTGCATTTTTTTCTAAAATGAATGTGTGATTATTACTGTTATTACTACTATAAATATTACTATTATTATTAATACAATGACGAGTATTATTATTAAACTAGTAGATACGGACAGATGCAGAAGGTAAAAGGACTTCAAAAAATTACAGACAGACTCCCTCCAGTCTATCGTTCGGGACTAGTGAAGAAACATTTAAGTGTCTGTGACTACTGATCAAACTGATCTCTTCATTTCGTATTTTTCAATGATAATAAAACTCAAAATAGTAAATAAGAACGTACTCTTAGAAGTGCTTATATAGCGCTTCAGAGTCGCCTCGCTAAGCTAGTAATGCTAAAGCGGACAATTGTGACAAGTTGGAGATAATCATATGTGTACATAAGGGTCGCATAGCTGCGTAAAGAATGTTTTTAGTTTTTAGAATAAAGTAAATTTACAATCTATTTTACATTAAAATAATTAGTAAATATGTTAAAATTGATAGTTGATGACAAACAACAATTGATGGTGTATATAGAATAGAGCAACTTATCGTATACCAGCAAATCCGGGTTTGAATCCTGGTTGGGGCACACAACTCTTTGGATATCTCAAACATCATTTACACGGTAGAATAATTCTTACCTTAACAAACTAACAAAACCACAGTGAATGTCAACGACGGAATTTTCAAGTGAATCTTCGTGACAATATCACGCCTATTTATGAAATCTAATAAGTATTTTCTGTTTTCATAAATATAACAAATCTATTGAATATATTTACATCCAGGACTCTGTGTTAAAATATGAAATAAATATTTTTTTCGAAAACTTGATACAAAGCCACTTTTATAGAATTTCCGTTTGGCTGCACACCAAAAAATATGTTATGAAAATTGTGCTTGAAAGCAAATTTTCTGAAAATATAATGAATATATAAAATAGTATCTTCATTTCACATTAATAGTATTTTATTCTAACATCCCAGTTCTTGAGTTCATTATTGGTTCCAAGAGATCTCTCTCCCTCATTTTTTGAATCAGGTGATACTGTACTTTATTCTTAATGTCATGAAATAAATTAATAGTCACATGTCAAAGAGAAGGCGAAGGTCAGTGACAGTTATCGCATTTTTTCCTCTTGGTATAGGTACGTAAGGAGTTAATATTTTACTGTTTGAGGCTATTGTTATTAGGACATTTTTAACTCCAATTGATAGTTTCGTCTGTAAATTTTTAAAACCATTATAAACTGCTGCAATTTGTAATTGATTCGTAAAATTACCGTTGTTTTCTTATAACTATACCTGGCCAAAACACGTTGCTACCTTATTTTTCTACAGGCCAATGTAGAAAACAGTGTGCATCCAGGGAAACAGTGAAAGATGAACTGTTGCTTCAAACAATGCGTGTTGCCGTTGCCAGTATTCCTAGAGAAAATATCGTAACAAAAGAACATCGTGCATTGCATCTTTAAAAATGTATATGTACCCGCACACCTCAAAAGAGATACTTTAACAAAATGTGTAGAACACATTGCTTAATATATGTATTATTTGTAATTAATTAGGAAAATTTCCCTTTCAATTATTAGGCAATATATTCTGTAGCCCACCTCTTGTTCATTAGTGTTCTCTAGGTATCGGCATTGCGTCTGCTTAATACAAAGTGAATATGATCATACAATTAAATGACTAATTTGATGTGTAGTGTTTTCTACTCAGTCGTAAGGAATTTTAAAAAGCCAGTAATTTATCCAAGAACTTCTAAATGCGCGGTCGTCCAAAGTATCTATAATAATTATTATAATATAATTTCTCCAGAGTTTGTTTTATATAATACCCAACGTAAACTGCCGTCTGTGTCTCTACCCACTGTACCCCTGAATGCCCAATGTACTACGATGCAACCGATTCATACAAATCAGATGCGCGGGTTGCATCATACGAAAGCTTAGGAAAAGACTGCATTACATTTTTTGCGCGAGAGCATAATGTGCGAACATATAAACATACATGTATACACATATATGTTATATATACATAAATACATAATTCATATATAAATGTGTAATTCTTCGTTGACATGTTATATGTTTTTAAATTTATTTTTATTACTTTATTACTTATATAGGTCTTGAATTAGTCTAATGTTGGTAATATTTCCAATTAGGAAATATTTCAATACTATCGTGTCGTCATAAACAATATTACTATTTATAGTAACATTTTAGTATTGGAACATAGTATTTACGTAAATATTTTTTAATATAAATTAAAGCGCTCGAGGAAAATACTGCTTATAAATAAGAATATTTGGAGCTTGCCTGTTTTGCGGAATGTTTTCTTAATAAAACTGTTCATTTGATATAAACAGATATTTATTACTCTATTTTCGCGAAAATTATGTCCAATACACAATTTAATTGTACAAAATTCCAACATCAAATCAGATACTCCATTAATGACTTCAATATTGAAAAAAACCTTACGTTTAAATACAATTCTTTATAATTTAACAGATTATGTGAATATCTCTTAACGTAATCTCGGGCAATTTTGTCTACTAATTATTCGCAAATCATTGGGTACGAGGGGTTGTCAAAGTCATCGCGCCGGCAGCGTCGCCCTACGGCTGCTGAGGGCCGCACCCTTCGAAGGGCGCGGTGAAGATTCTTCTGTTTCTCTGGCGATTTCCTCGGCGGATTCCATGGCGGCTCCTGCGCCGCGCGCAGATTAGTTTTTATCGCCGGCTAATTACCGGGATTCCAAGCGCTCCGGCTCGCGGGCTCCGAGATTGGATTCCGAAAGCCGCTCGCCTGTCCGGCGTCGCCCCAGACGCCCTCATCGACAGCCCCCGCGCATGACCTCCATCTCTCGGGGTAGTCGTTGCTTTACAAAGATCGTACGTCTTCTTTATTCTAATGGTTCTAGAACTGTTGTTGCACTACATCATTATTGGACTACGTAGGTTTCGTCGTGTTCATTTGAAGTCAATTTCAGTTAAAATAATTTCATAAGAAATAATTTATTACTTTTTATACAGTCTCGGTTTGTTTCGTCACGACAAATCTGTAAAAATAAATTTTGCATTTGTTTTTTTTAAAATTATTATAATTATTCTTAAACTCATTGAATATTATCGAATTTAAAAAATTCTTGTGACGTCTTTGCCACAAAAGACAATAGTTGCCCTCTCTTTTATATAGAAATTACTATAACAATTTTAAACATTTTATATGTTATTTCAAGTTCTTTTCAAGTTGATAAACATTCAATTTTTCACTCTGAACAAACAATTTTCGTAAACGACATCCAAATATAAAAAAAATTAATCACATAATATATATTTTTAAGTTTATTCCAGAACTTCTACACTTTACTTTGAATTTTTGAAAAAGTGTATAATATTATTAAATAAAAGAAATAAATACGTATCACTTTATTTTCATCTTAGAAATTAATAAATAATCAACAACATTTATTTTGTTAATATTCACTAGAAGTAGGTAAAGAATAAAATGTACTAAAATAGTACAAATATTCACTATTAAATGTAGTTCCATATACTTATTTTTTCTGATACGTTAAATCATGGGAAAATAAAACGTATCACAAATACTTGTATATAAAATATTGAAAAATAACAACACAATAATAATATTAATAATAATAATGATAATAATAATAATAATAATAATAATAATAATAATAATAATAATAATAATAATAATAAACGATAAAATGTTGCGCAATTATACGACGTACCTCAAAATATTGTAACTAAATTCAATTTCAATTTGATTGATAAGTTCAATTTTTATGATACATCTCGAAGATTAGCTATTTTTAGTAGTACTTGTGCCGAAGTAATGTCTTATTTCATTTCCATTCATTTTGCCTTCATCTAAGGTGCTTTGCAGTGCAATTTCGAACCGTGCAATATTGAATGAGCGAGGGGAATAATATCGAGAAAAGCGATTTAACCGCTGCACCGATTCTAAAACTTGGGTACGCAGTGGCGCGCAAGAGATTAAGTATCTGGAATGCGACCTTCTCTTATAAAACTCACATGGAGAGGCGTAATTCAATTTTAAATTTCTCCAACTTATGCCCCAACGCGCATTTCCTACTCCGCTGCTCCCGAAAGGGGGTACGAGGGGGGCACAGAGCGCCTCTACCACGGCTGAGGGACCCAGGGCCCCCCATAGCAGCGTGGGCGCATGGCTGCTACGACAGCCAATAATTAAAGGCGTGAGATGTTTTCGGGTAACTTCAATGTGAAACACAATTCTCCCGGCCGGAGAGCACGTTTGCTTCACGCTCTGAGATTCCCAATTGGTGGTCGTGCACGGCCCGTTAGGCCCAGAAACTGCTCGCTCTCCGACTTCCTCCTCATTTTCTTCCTCTTCGTCGTCCTCCTTCGTCGGTGACTCTTCTTTCTTTCCAGTCCGCCTTCGTCTCTTCGCAGAATGGTTGAATCCACTTCATTAGCTTCAAATTAAAGTGATCGCGCGTTTTTTATTCTGTTTGTTTGCTTGCTTGCCGCTCCTGCTGCTTCATCTTCGCCAGAGCGCGTGTAAGTAAGCATTTACGCTCAAATTGCTTTCCAATTATTAAATTAGCGAACCCGTGCCACTGCCTTAGCGATCCTCGCTCTTCTCTCGCCCACGGTGCCACCGTCGTCTTTAGAAATTTCGTTTATAAAATATGAACCCTTCCTCTCTGCCCCCAGGCCACCGCATCCTTCTTCACGTGCCCTTCTCCCACCACCGCTCCTCTTCATCGCACCGTCTTCTGCATCCAGCCCCTTCAAGAGGTGGATCTAATTACTTCTATTATTTACCGACGCCCCAAAACCGATTTGTATCAATTACCGAAGCCCTTCGCCTCGGTGCGTCGCCTTCTAGGTCGCAGTCACAACGTCTTCCGAATCCCCGTCACCTTGCAACGCCCTGAGAGTTCACATTGTTGTGATTCTTAGCTTTAAGTGTGAAAGATGATTGTCATAAGAGTGTTTGTGTGTGAAGATTTGTTTTTATGTCTTGGCATTTTTAAATTCTTCTTAAGAACGCGTGCGTTTCAAATAATTATGCTGAACGTGATAAAAACTGTAATAGTGTGAAAATGAATTGAAGACTTCGAACAGTGTTTGTCTGATGTATCTGAACATCTAGAGAAAATTATGTTATATCGATTGTCATTATCTACTTTTGTATTAAACTGTGTTTTATTATAAATGTGCCGAATACAACTAAATTAATGTTAGATGAGCTTCTTTCACTATGGTTTCTTGTCATTTTCTATTTTTACAGTGTATTTCCTCTTTTTTGTTCCAAATTTTCTAGTCTCTTTTACTGATTTCCCCTATCACATTTTTCAAATTCTTCCTTCCTAATTTTTTCACTATTTCTTATCCGCGCATCATTTTTTCGACGTAAACAAGGTACCTAACGACATTTATTTTGATTTATTCATTGCACGTGCTTGCGTCGGGTATGTGACTAACCATATTATGAGGCATTGTATCGCCCTTCTGAGCTCCTGCTCAAAATACAATCAAGCGGAATCAATCTTCATTAGCCGTGCGTTTATTGGGCGACCCTTGAATCCAATATCGGCTCGTTCATAAAAGGCCTCCCCCTTCTGATAGACCAATATGAAGAGTCAATTTGTTGCAGTCGGGGTTGGAATCGCTGCGATCATTCTGCGTTTATTTCAGTCGTTTCAAATATCGTTTTCCCCCTTCACCACTCCGTCGCGGAATGAAAGGCAGAACACCCTTTGAACGCATCGTTCCTGTTTATAGATACTGAAACGGCCTCGAAATGCTCTCTCTACCCTGCCAAGTGTTGTCACGAAGGATAATGTAAATGCCGTCTCATTGGATTTAAGTTCAGTAACTCCAAAATGTGCGAGTGGCTGTGGTGGAGGAGGGTAAGGCACTTCGTGTTAAGGTAGGGAAGAAAGCATATTCCGGGAATTTGTTTCACTCCACCGCATTGACGATTCATTTGAGAATTTGCTTCAAAGTGCACAAAATTACAGAAATACTGCTTCTGTTATGAGAGCCTCTAATAATAAGTAAAAACATATTCAAATGAATTTATAGTTCACTAGCTATTTAATAATTGAATATGTTATAAATAATTGTTGTAATTCAAAGTCTGTAATTTCAAAAGTTTTCACTCGTATGTAATTTCTGATTACTTATTAAAAAATATTGTCAATATCATTGTTGATTGACATATAATTTACGAGTAGAGAATGGTATGTGGGCTCACTCTTCGCACTTTTATGGAGATTGTGTCGTCTACAAACCACGTCGTACTATCCGTCTCTGACGCTACCGCAGCTTTCTACGAGCCTCCGCGGCATGGCTAGCGAGCACAGTAGCGCAGTCTGTCGACTGGCTGGGGAGATGGAGGTGCCGAGCTCGTCACGTTAGCGCACGTTACGAGCTTCTTCCCCTCCGCATCCCCGCCCCCTCCCCCTCCGCCACTCCCCCTCGCCCGGCCGCCCGCACCGCTCTGACGGATCCTCCTCCTCCGCCGCCGCCGCCACCTGCGTCTCAGTGGCCATCGCCGCCGCCGCCGCCGCCTCCCCGCGCCCCCGAGCTAATAAGAGCAGCGACACGTGCAGCAGTGGCTGAGGCGGTGGTGGCGGCGGCGGCAAGGGGTGGCGGTGGTGGTGGCGAGCGCTTAAGCAGAACCGCAGTCGCAAAGACGCGGCGTCATTGCGGTGGTACACTGTACGAGAAGGCGGGAAGTTGCCACATCATGCGTTGATACGTTGCTCTAGTTGCTACTTATTTAATTACATATTACAAAACAACAGTTTACAAAATACGTTTTTTCTATTTATATGTAATAAATCATTATTAAGTTATATTTTTCTAATACATGAGTATATTGATTGCATGTTTGTCTCTAGAATTTGCCAAAGGATACTACCTCTTACAATAAAATTTTAATGTTTAATGAGTACTGAATGAGTGCTAATTGACTTTTGGACCCTCCTCTAAATTCATTCGATTTCGTAGTTAGAAAGTTAGTTACCTTTTCTTAAGAGTTTGGCGAAGAAAATATCGTTTTCTTATTACTCATCATAAGTCATCTAAAGAATCATAAGTCTGAAAGAACATTCAAAATGTTTGAGATTATCTAGCCTCCCAAATATAAAACAAAAATGTTGAGACGTAATTCTAAATCTCTATTTTATTTACCTATATTATAATAATTACTCAAATTAATCAATTTACCAGAAGGCTCCAGCACTCTACCAAGAGCGTTTGCGGTTTGTTCATGGTAAATTAACAAAACTCAAAAAAGGCGTTTGCAGAAAAAACAGAAACAAAAGTTATACTAAAAATACTAAAAACTATTCATGAAATATTTGCTTCTAATTTTTAATAGTGTAAAGCATATTCAAGTGTGTAAATTAATTGACATTTATATCGCCAAGTGTCGTGGAAGCTTTTTGTTCTATTATTTCCTTCATGGGAAATAATTTCAAAAAAGTATACTTGAAGGGTGTTTGCAGTAGTAGCGTTAAATTCTATCTTCGTGTATAATTCTCAGCATTTTTGATCGTGTTTCAGCATGTAAAATATACTTTTTTACTGTTTTATGAAAAATCACTCAACATATTCTCTAAATAGTAAATTATACATAAATGAAAAATCGAGAGCTTTTTAATATGTCAGTATTTCGGAACAACCTCATGTTCAATAATATCCTGGGAGTTCTGCATTTAATTTGCTGAAAACATATTCGCATTCATATTTTTTATGAAATATTTGACGCGTACTCTGCTAATACATTGACAATTGACTGCAACTTGAAACAACAAATTGCAGTAGAAAGAAGAGATTACTTTTATATTCATCCCTCAATAAGCAAATGTAGATAAAGAATCAATTCTTAAGATGATTGCAAGGTGATCGCGAGAAAAAGTGTGTTAATGTGAACAAAAGTTAGTGCCTGTAGTAAGGAGAGGGAAGAGAAGAAATGTACAAAATGGAGGCGAAAATGAATTTGAAAAAGTGTTCTACGAAAATTAAGAACTGACGTTCAGAAATTTTGATATTTTTTTGCAAATAGACTTGAGTAAGATATTCATATTCATAAGTAATTTCTCAAATAAATTAATGGGAAGGATTTCTCATAATGGTTTACCCGTTTTTCAATAATACATACCCGTTTTTTCTATGCATCATGTAACATGATGTTTAGTGAGAAGGAAAAATCGTAGTAAATATCATAAGAGAAAATTAACTCATTATTTTATTCGTTTTACTATATATACATAAAATGGCTAACGTTTCCTGAAATATGAATTGCAATGAAAACGATAACAAGCTGTATTCTGCATGTGGACTTAATAAAATGTCACTTCATTCCTGCCTTTTCTCACACTCTCGCGGGCATCGATCGGGCGCAAGGCTCGGCGCGGCCGTGCGCATCGGCGAATGCCAAAGGCGCGGTGGCGGCGGCCGCAATCCGGTCAGCCGGCGGCTTCGGCGGCGCCGTCGCGGCCGTCGCGGCGCTGCCGTGACGCGAAGGCGGCGGCGGGCTGCGTGCCGGGACGCCGCCCGCGCCGGCGCCGGAATGCGACTCGGCTTAATTAAATGCGGCGGTGGTGAAGGCAGGGGGGCGGCCGGGGCCCGTCACGCCAGCCCCCGAGGGGGCCCCTGGCGCCCGCGGCGGCGCAGGCGGTTTTTGGCGGTGGCGCCTGGCGTGCGATCTTGCCGTCGGCGCCGCTTCCCTCCTCGCCGCGCCACACGCTCCGGGCGCCACTGAACCTTCAGACATCTACTGCTGGGGATATTTACCAAATATTACCTAACACTACGAAATAAGGTGGCTAGACAAGATACTAAATGTTAGGAGTAATTTAATACAAAGCAAGCTATAGGAATGCTTCGACCAGAAAGAAAATATACTGGAGTAAAGGCGGATTTTTTTCTAGAAATACCTAAACCGCAATGAAAGGTTTTGCTATTCATGAAAATGTGTTATTTTAGTGTTCAAATTCGAACGGCTTAAATACTAGCGTCTATCCCACAGTATGTAATCACTTGTTGATTTGTAATAAATAAGGAAAAGTAACTGAAAGAATCAGTATCTAGCTCATTTTTTCTTCGATAGAAGAGGATTTGTTAAATGACGTTCCTGTCCAGTATTTTCTGATAAACATGAATGTACCAAATCTTCAAGTCACAATATCAAACATTGTAATATTTTAACTTGGTTTGCGCGTTTAGAATAATACAAGTCCTAAACGTGAGATTTTATTGGCAAGATGTAGAATGATACTTGAGGAACCTTTCAATCTCACGATATTAGCTGCCACTTCTGCGTCCACCTTACACAATCAAGTCGGTCGTTTCGAATCACTGGCCCCAAACAAATACCCGTCGTCGCCAGCACCTGCCGCGGTCTGAGCCCTCCCCCTCTCCACCCCCTCACCCCCTCCTGGGCGGCGGCGCAGTCGCTTCATCAGCGCGACCCAGCGCCGCCGCGTCGCGTGCGCCTCATAAGGCGCCGCCGGCCTCCGATTATTACCCTTGTTATTGGCGAGCGGCGACGGCGACGGCGGATGGACGGCGCGACAAATGGCGGCTGGGGAGGCTTCCCTCACACCCGCTCGGGCTAGGACGAGGAAAGGGAAGACTGATGAAAAGATGGATGCTGGACACAGAGAGATATATAGATAGATAGATAGATAGATAGATAGATAGAGAGAGAGAGAGAGAGAGAGAGAGACAGACAGACAGACAGACAGACAGACGATAGACAGACAGACAGACAGACAAAGAATGAGTTACTCATGAGTGAAGATAAAAGCAGCAGGATGCCGATGATATTCTGCAGAAAAATCCTGAATGGCAAAACGAATTAGAATAAAAGAGAAAGTTATGAAATCTACGAGGAAACTATGCACCAAAATGCAAAAGAGATTTTTTCACCTGTAGTTATTTGTAAAATCAATGCATGTGTATAAACAGAATTAAAAGTAAATTATATGATCTAGAAAGTGCTTGGAATTCTCTCAGAAACCGCATTGTTTAATTTCCAAAATAAAAAATGTGTAATAATATTGAAAGTACCCTATATAGACGTATGTTCTAGCAATTCTTTTGTGTCAATAGACTGACCTATAATAGATATTATTATATTAATAGGTTTTAATCGTTTCTTGCACAATTGTGTCAGCAGTAATGCTTTTTATCGTGCACGGAATGTGAATTGTATCATTTAGGTTAATAGTATCTGGCATGAGTGCAACCCTTCGATCAACACGCTCGAGTTCCGGCTTCGGTGAAAGCAGAGGCCCGCCGTCGACGCGAAGGGGGCGAAGTCAGAGGCGTGGATGGGGGCGGTCGCGCGGGCGGCGCAAGGCTGGGGTGCACGCGGGGGGGGGGCTGGAATCGGGAGGGACGCGGGGCGGCGGCGCTGCGGCGCCCGTTCTGATTACAAGCGGCTAGCGCTATCCGTCTCCTTCCGCCGAATTAACTCCTCCGCTGATGAAAATTAGTTCCTCTCGGTGCCTCCCGCCCTCCGTCGCCGTCCCCATCTCCATCCCCGCCTCCAGTCCCCGGCGTCCCAAAAATGTGTCCCGTCGCGCGGCCGGGTCCTCCGTCATCGGCGCCGCCCTCGCCGCCCTCCACCACTCGCTCTTTTTTCTTCCGACGGCGCATTCGCCAACGGTCTCCCTTCCGGCCGGTCTGACAGATACAAGATTCGCGAGCTAATCGAGACTAATCGATAGTAATCATCTCCACGCATTCAATCTTCCGGTTTTATCGCCAGCAGTTCGACTATTCTCCGGTCGGTTGTGACGGAACTGTTCGGCTCGAGGGAACTCGTCCCTGGGGGACCTCCCATCCCCCTTTGGATTCGGGGTGAATATAATTTCGAAATTATTGAACTAGTTTACAGAATTTGAAATCAATGTACTTGAAATTTGTTCAGTTGACAAATATCAAAACATAAAATACATATAATTTTGATTTTATATTCTACTATTGAGTTCTAATTGAATACATTTATTTAGATTGCCTCGCCATGGACACTTAATAATAAAAACATCAACATCATGATATAATGTCCTGATAATACAAGCAATCCCCCAATCGTTAACCCTTTTAAATCTAATGGCATTTCTACTATCTCACAAAGTTCAAATTGCTCAGATAATCTGACTGATCTTGCATTTTTATTAGACCTCGCAAAGCCGTTGATGGTCAGATGTATACATCGTAGCATTCATGCCATTCTTACGACAGCAGTTTTGGAATTTGATGGCTACCGGGCATGAGAACCCGCTGTTCGTCCCGACTGAAATGTCTAAACGGTCGTGAAAAAGCCCGCAACCACCAGGACAAATGCGCGTCGGCGAGCCGCAAAAAGAAACAGCTGCCGCGGTGGGCCTCAACCCGCTCCCCGGCCCGTGCATCCTCCACCCCCAAGCTGCGAACGCTTCCGCGTAATCCTACGGCTTTATACGGAAAGATTTCACTTTACGGGCCGTAAATATAGAATACAAACGTACTCTCCAATTGAGAGCTGCGGAAAGAGTGCGGGCGTCGGCGATATTGCGGAGGGGAGAGAGACAGAGAAGAGAGATGGGTGGAGAGAGGTGCGCGGGGAAAATGGGTGAAAAGGGGAGTAGGACGGTGAGAGGGCGAAAAGGGCACGGATATCGTACATTAGCGCGGTCGACGAGTGCGCGAGCGCGCGGGGGGCGGGGGGGCGGCCGGCGCGGGGCAGGCTTGCGGTCGTCGCGCGCGGGCGGGGAGGGCCACGGAGGGAGAGAGGAGCTCGAGTTAATACCGGAAATGTGCGAAGGGCGGCGATCGCTAAAACGCTTCCCACGGCCCGGCCGTCGGTTTAAAAGCCGGCCCGACCGAGCAATCTTTTTGCCGACGGTTAGTTAACGCGGCGGGCAGTTGAAAAGGGGAGTGGAAAAAGAGCGCGGGGAGGGGGGGGCGAGCGCCCGCGGAGCGGGGGGCTGCGCGGGGAAGGTTTGCGGGCTCAATCACCCCCGCCCTAACAGGTGGAATTGAGTGGTCAGACGAGGAGGCGGTGACCGGGAAAATCCGGCGGCGAGGGAGGCGCGGCGGACATGTTGTCTATATCCTGGGGCTGGCCGAGGGAGAGCCTGCCGAAGCCCGACACGGTGCGGATAAGTGACCCTGGCTGCAAGCGCTGGCCGTGTCAGTTATTCACGGGCGGCCAAAGCTGTTGTACCAACGTTGCTGTTGCTTGTAACCAAGGAAAAGCAAATGAACCAAGCCGGTGTTTGTTGTCATATATAACTACTGACATTTGAAGGTTTTCAGGATAACTAATATGAACTCCGAAATGATAAATTTACGAAATAAAAACCTTGGTATTATCTATAGAATGTTTATATGATTATTAAATGATTTGAGTAGATGTCGCAACAAAAAGAGAAGCAGGCAAACGAAAGAAATCGGTGATAATAGAAATAATAAACTGAGACAAAATAATTTTAAAGATAGTGACCAATTTCGAAAATTTGTGCTGACGGGGGTAATGCTTCTATAGGTTCTAAGAATCTTTGATTGTACTTCGGTCGAAAGTGATGTGGTAGACTGTAAAATATATTTACAGAGATAGAAGGAACGTATTATAAGAGAAAGGAGAGAAGAGTGAGCAAGTGACTGGGAAATAAGGGACAGGAAAGATATTGAATCAATGAATATAAAACATTTTTTGGGATGACTTCGCTGACAGGATTGACAGAAAGGATCAAAAAGGTTGTGAAGGTGTGGCTTTGTGAGAGGCGTGTGGTTGACGGCCTCTCGGCTTTCGCACGTGGTAATGTATGCCGATATACGTGGGGCGAACGATCCCTTGATGAATGGTCGCCCAGATTAAATGTTTGTCCTCGTACCTCCTGTGTATTGCGTACATATTCTGTCACGGCGAATAAACATTGATGATACATAGGCAGTCAAGTTCCTTGTAGTTAACGTCTTTGTGAAATACAATGGCAGTTTCTATTTTTAGGGAAGTAATTTATTAACCAAAGTAATATTACCTACAATAGCATCAATTTTCTTTTCTCTATTTTCGTGTGCATAATAATTCATTTGAGCACATCAAGATTTAAAACTGTGAAACTCACATACGTTTACCAGTAATAACTCAGTTTAAATATAATGAAAGAAAATTATACGCAGACAACCAAAACATGAATTTCTATGACTTAAATAACTACAACAGTCATGCAAAATGTTGATTGTATTTCCAGAGGCATCATTTAAGTGCTCCAAAAGCTAGACGCCGGAGATCAAATTACTGCTTCACGAATCAGGGCGTAATTGGAAGTACTTTCTATGCAATTGCTTGGTGCAGATCCCTCTGTCGCGGCTGCATTCGCCCTGCACGAGGCCGTTTCCCACGATGTTCTTCGTCTCCATGGCGGTTGTCGCCCCCGCGCTCACGCACATACGGCGCCCTCACGCACTTCCGCACCTGATCCACGCGTCTCGCTGCGCCTTTGTTCCCACGCGAAACTCCGTCCTCGAAGCACGCGCGCAAGGGGCCGGGCGGCTGCGGGGAAATCGCTGCGTCAGTGCGCGACCGCCTGCAGTCCCTAGAAGAATCATCAAGAACGTTCTGGTCGGTCGCGGAGCGCCGTTGATGCCGCCAGTGACACTGTGTGTCCCAGACGAGATGAAATATCGCACTTTCCATCCGCCCTTTTTACGTTTACAATTATTCTTTTGAGTGCTTCTGCCCGACAGTATTTATATTGGATTTCCTTTTTTGTAAATGGTGTAAGAGAATACTAGATATTGTAAATAGCTTTTCTGAAACTCAATATTGGAAAAATGCATGCACCTTGATGACTAAACATTATTATTCTCCATTGGCAGATCCTTTTTTTTAATTGAGATAATTTCAAATAGTGTAGTGTACAATTACTTGATAGTAAATGCGAAATTACTAAGTAACTTATGATTTGAATATAATTTAGCAGCTTTTATAAGACACAATAGCCATTGCCATATACTTACTAGATATATTTTTAAAATGAGATAATGTATTATCTATTATTTTTCTACAAAATAACGAATAATTAAAATACATTAAAACATTAACATACAAGTTAAGTAACAGTGTTAAGTACATTACTTAACACTGCGAGTGGATAAAAAACAAATATTTTTTAATAAAATTACTTCTTTAAAATTCTGATATTTTCAGGGAAAAGAACGCCATTAACAGAGGAAAAATTTTACTAGATACAAACTCGAATTAAAATTGGGTATCCTCGCATTGCGCTTTCAGTGGACTTATCCGAGAAATCTTCCATTCCGTGTAGTTGACTAAGCAGTAGATTGTCTCGAGAGCGGCAGCGCGTGTATGAAGCAGGTGCGACTCCTTAACCCGGGAATCAAAGCCGATGTTCTTCCACCCTCCAGTGATCTGGTGGCCGCTGCCAGAATTACCATCCAAATAGCAGAAGTCTGGCGGGGACCACTCTTTCGGTGCGTAATCAGCTCTGCTGATCTTCTCGCCCTCTCTCCCATTTTGAAACACCCTTCCCCATAACTAGTGGTAGAGACTTCGGCTTTCAGCGATCTCTTACCTCCGGTCTTGACTGCTTTGGATCCTTCAAAACCCGTATGTCTTTACTGTGATTAAAAATGTTCGTCCTCTTGCGTGATTTCAGTGTAAGTCGATCCATTTGAGAATTATTTTCCAACTCATGGCTTGGAGCAGTAAGAATTCTGCTTAAGAAACTTAGACAAAATTATGTTTAAAAACGTAGCAGGCACAATGCTCAAAACAAACAAATAAATTACTTTCGTTAGTCCCTGAAGTAAATTAAATATTTTCACAAAAAGTCTTTACTAATACTGCAATAACTGAGATACACGGTTCCTTCTTTTTGGTTTGCTCGCGAATAGGCCGACTTGAAACTCACATACCATGCATTTTTCCGGTGCTCAGTAACATTACCTCGGTGGCAGGAGCGTGTAATTTTTTCATGGAATGAGAATTAGCTAGATCCGATTTTTATCCCCCAGGATTGTTAGCCCTGGGGATATGGAAGATGAAATGGTGATGATAGTGAAGAGTGAAAGGACGACACACACAAACAGACATACACAAGACAACCATGCCCGAGGCGGCACTCGAACCTGCGATTTTCTGGTCCAAAACCGCTACGGCATCACTTTCTTAGCGATCTCGACCATCTGATCGGTGAACAATTGTTCTTGACTAATCAATAATATCAAAAATATTGCTGATCCGTAACGCAACACTGCTTGGCAAATATTTTACGGTGAACCTCTTCCTTGGAGACTTGCTATTGCATGTCATCAGTTGTGTCGTAGGAAGTGACGCACTAAGCATTCGAATTCAGTATCATAAATATCATATATCCTTATTACGAGAACAGTGGAAATAATCGCAATCACATGTTTGCATTGTTCAGACAAAATCGAAACTCTTTCATTGCTTTTGGATTTTCTCCCAATTTCTAGATATCTAACAAAACCAAAGGCACCTCTCACGTGCTTGAACGCCGCATCATTTTCTTTCAATTTCTTCGCGCTTTGTAAATAAGTAATTTAGTTGTTTATGTAGCGTATTAAATAATTATACATTAAATTTCTTTACAACTTTCAGAAAGCCATCCTGAATAGAACACACTAATAAAAATAATTATACTTAATAATCTTCTTTCCTTATAAATCGGAAAATTATACATTACAACATGTAACATGTTCATATTCAAAGTACCATGTGCATTAATCTAACATGTAATTTTATTTATAAGAAAACGAGCAATAATGTGTACGTAAATAAAACAAAAACGCATACTAAGCAAATTTTATTGTTTATATTTATAATTTACACCAGGCTGCAAATTGAATTGAGTGAAAAAACACCACTTGCGTCCTTCTAGGAACGTACCCCCGAACCTTTTGCCTGGCCTGCTTCATATTTGAGCGGAACGAGTAAAGACTACGTGATGACAAGTTCGCGTGCCCACGTGATGCCCACGCCTCTCCGCTGCCCTCGGTCGCGCCTACGCGGCTTATGCAACGTTCACCCCCTGAGCTGGGCGTGGCAGACCACGAGTATGTGCCGCTGAATTCGTTCCGGTCGGGATCAAAGACCCCCCCCCCCTGCGCTTCCTTTAAACGCCTGCTTCGGTCATGCAGCACTCTCGTACGCAGGAGGCGAGTCCACGATTCTTTATTTAAGGCTGAAGTTTGTCCAGTTGCCTCCCCAGCATAGCCGTGTGCGGTCACGATCAAACCCTCAAACCTTTACAAAGGATTCATTGAACGCCTAAATTGTATAGGAGATCTTCTACTTGCAGCACTAATGACTACCTTACGAAAAATCATGGCAGTCGTCTGTGTTATTATTGAACGTCTTGCCTTTCAATGATAGAATGTTTGTATTTCCCATTTCCACTGGCAAACTAAGGAAGTTTACAGACGTTTCAAGTATTCGGTTTCATTTTGATTTTGTCCTTGTATTACTGCTACTCTTGAAACAACAGTGTAATTTTCTCCTGGCCTTCCACGGAACTCGTATAGCTACCCCATATTTAAATTATTGCCCGACAGTTGAGTATACTTCTCGAATATATATATATTATATATATATATACTAATTATATATATATATATATATATAAAATTAGTGAACCTCATATTTTACGCCCGTAAGAATTCGTATCTTAACAGAAACTAAAAAATTAGATATTATCGTATTTATGGACAGACCTAGCTATTACAACGCTTTGATTTTACAGAGTTATTACATATGACGAAGATTTCGAATTGTTTTGTAAATATATGATGAGCATTGAAAGCGAAACGGGTTAAGATGGCTCTAGTATTAAATGTAAATTCCTAGCTAAACAAAGATAGGAACAAAAGTGTGGAGCAAACATTTAAAAGCTGACATGTTTATTTGTCAAAAATTGAGTTCTGTTTTTTAAAGTACAAGTTTATTTGCAGGAGGAAAACGTTACCATTCTCTACTCTTAAGTAGTACTGTAATTTGTTGAGTAAAAGACAGAGTACAAAAGTGTAAAATTTGAGTTATATTTTTAATTTTTATTAGAAAATAGTGTTGGATACCATAGTTGACCCTTCTTTAATTGGTATTTGTTACAGAAAGGAATGTTGACCATCGCAGTGATGTAATCATGATCAATAGTAATACGTCTGAATTACATTGTCGATCACCCACACGCAGTCAGGGCTTCCACAACAGGAAAAATAATATGAATTATTGTGCCGAAAACTTTTGAATTTGTGTCCTTGTTTTCCAACTCGAATCTCTTGAAGTACATTTATTCGTTGAGTTGCTGTTCTTGCCTACAAGGAATGTGTTGTGTTTCTAAATCGATGCCGACGTATTTTATTTCGTTTCACTTATAGTTGTATCAATTGTGGTTTAAGCCACCCCTGCAAGCACCTCATTTTCACAGCTGATCGACATGCCACCTTTTCTTCTCTCCCACCCTCCCTCCTTCACTCCCACTCTTCCTTCATTCTTTCGCCGCTAGTGTCTCCGCTGCATTGGTCTCCTCACCGGCCGATCGTGCACCGCCTTCGGTCCTCGCCTCCTCTCTTTCCCGTCCCGCTACATCCCGTCCCCACCTCAGCCCTACCCTATCCCCGCGACCGCCCCCAACCTCCCCCGCTCTCACCCTCACGTCTGTCCTCACCCTCGACACCTACCTCGATTCCGCCCCGCCTCCCGCTTTCGCCTGTGCCCCCTTCCCTTCTCCTCCAGCCGCCCCGCCCCAGTCCCGCCACGTCCCGGTCGCGCCGCGGCTGTCAGCGCTCTCACGCGCGCTTCGACGCGTATCGATAGCCGATAGCCTTTGTCGTGCGTGTCGCGCGCGAGGCGAGGGCGGCCGTGGCGTGCGCTGCCGCGCCCGGGGCGAAGGTCGCGGGCGACGCCGGGGCGCCTGGGCCCGTGGCGTGCGCGCCGGGGCCTGTGACCTCGCCGCCCTCCCTCCCGCCCACCGCTCGGCCCCGGTCGCTCTTAATCTCCCAGACACCTTTCGGCCCCGATCCAGCGCTGCGTTCGCCTCAGCCGCTCTCCCAGCGCGCCTTGGAGCGAAGGGTTCCTGGAAGGAAACGAAATCGCTGTTGGTGTAAGGAAGACTAATGAGAGAGTGAGATACAGATGATGCAGAGTAACAGTATGTGCAATGAGGAAACATGTTACTTGTGCGCTTTACTCGCTGTAAAATGGAGGCGACAAAACAATTGTGTCGTTTCAGCAATGCTTTCAAAAAAGTAAGACTATTTTAATGATCTTTAATGAATACAAAAAAAATTAAAGTGTTGTAATTTTTACGTGACAACCGTTCAATCGTGACTTTCAATTAACTGTATGATAAAACATGCACTTACTTAGTTTTACACATTAATGTGAAGATATTTCGTTACAATTATTCTTTTACTTTGTACCTTATGAAGTCGTGATTATGGGTTGCATTAAATGGTCAGTTTCGTTCATACTTTTAAATAATAGTGATACGGTATTATTTAGTTTACGTTTGTTTGATTCGTATGATTCTCAGATACAGATGTCTCACAGACCCGTCCGTCTCTAGAAGTATTCTGTGAATGAATCAGAACTGCTTGTGTGTAAGAAGTACCACGTTGATTAACAAAAACCATTCGTACGTCTGTTCGGGGTCCGACGAGCAGCTTCCATCGCCGACGATGGCACATCTCTCTACATCCTCACCTCGTATCTCCCGCTGGAGTAGAGCAATCTGGCCAAAACTCTATCAAGGAAAACAATCTCCGTTTACGTCTCTGTTACCTTAGCGCCACTCTCCCGATGCATCCCATCCCAAATTACAGATCACTGTTGTTTCACATCTCAATCAATCCCCACACCCTCTCCTCGCCTGCATGCTAATAGCCGCTCTGATCTTCCACCTCTTTTCACTCTCCCCACCTTCTTCCTTTTCTCTCTCCCCTTCTGTCTTTATATCACCTCCGTAACACGTTGGATCCCCCTTCTTCCCCGCATTCTCTCACCCACCTCCCCTTCTCACACTTCCGCCTCCGCCGTCCCAGTGCAACCACACCACCTCCCTACGACCGACCCCCCCCCCCGCCCTGTCAAAGCCTCCCACCGCCACCGCCACCCCCACCGCCATCCCCCGCCATCCCACCGCCACCCCCACCACCATTCCCGCCGCCCCCGCCTCCGCCTCCACGTCTGCCACCGCTCTTGCGTCCGCGACTATCTCCAGCCCGTCCGCCCGAGCGTGGAGCCGCCTTGGCGCCGTGGCGCGCGGCGTGGCGCGGCGCGGCGCGCGGGAGCCCGAGGGCGCGAGGTTACTACTCGTAAGGAGCGAGGGCGGCGCGGCGGCGGGCGCGGCCACACGGCACACATTGCCGCCGCGCCGGAACCCATTTTCCAACGCTAATGACTTGCGGGAAACCTCATTAATATTTACATGTATTTCGAGGCGGCGCGGTGGCGGCGGAGGCGGCACTGGGAAGCAGCAGACGGCGGGGCGCGCCGCGAAGGCGGTGGCAGCGGAGAGGAGAGGAGAGGAGAGGGCGCGGGGCAAAGTTCATTTGGGCGGCCCAGCCCCTGCCCCTGCCCTGCCTGACCGGCTTGCCCTCCGCCCTTACATAAATACCTCCGTCGCCGCCCCTTCGCTAGGAATGTGCCTATCTTGGCCGCTCTCGCTGCTGGTGCTGCTGCTGCCACCGCCGCCGCCGCCGCCGTCGATTGCACCGAAATCTGGTATACTGCTTCGTCGTGTGAATTAACCACGTGGCTTGCGATGGGAATTTCAGGCGGTGATGTTACGGTCAAAGCACTGTCTTTCTGTCAATTTTCGGGTCGTTGCGCTATGACAGATGTATGAATACAATATGATGAAATAATGACTAATTTGGTAATAAATAATTAGTAATAACAATATTTTACTAATTAATAGTGTTATACAGACGAATATTTTTTTCGTAAAATTTCATTGTTAGACTTTGTAAAGTCAATATTTATTATTCCTTCTAACGTATTGTATAGAAAATGTTTTACGATGAATTTGGTCGGATAGGAATTACTTTTCGTTATCAAACATTCCAGGTCATTCGCTGTATTTATTAAATAGTATAACTGTTTGCATATATATCACAATACACATCATATTTATTAACACTTAATGATGATAAAATAGGTACAAAACGCCATTATCCGCTTCAATTATTCACAAACAAATTCTACGTAAGAATACGTAACTAGTTAACAAGAAAACACTCGTTGAACAGAAAAATGCTCATAGAGTGAAGTAGGAATGTAATGTTGACTGCTTACAATACTTTTCTGTCGTAGAAATATTATTATTGCAAATTTTAAACAATACTAGCAGCCATATGACTGAACAATCTAGTGACTTGGGTGAAATCATTATTCCAATCTTAAACGAGTAAATATCGCCTTTCCAAGTCCTTCCGGCGATTTTCCTGCCAGATCCTTCCCTGAGCGCCTGTATTCTAAGCATGAACATTCGCCGCTGAAGGAGTCACTTACCCTTTGGGCGCGCATTGCGCATACCAACCGGCACCTCTGGCGCCCTTTCTGCGCCGCCCCCCACGCCTCTCGCCCGGCGGCTCCAGGCGCCCCCTGCCGTCGCTCCAGCACAGCTCCCAAGAGCCGCTGCACCCGCGTTCTCGCCACGTCGCGCCTCTGTTGAGTCCTTAAAACGTTAAGGACAAATCGAAACTTGAAAGCGCTTGGAAATGGTTAGATTCATTAATCAATTAAATAAATGTGTACTTCGATTATGATAATAAGTCTTATTTTTCTGGTGATGAAAAATTGTCGTATATATTACACCACTGTCTACTGGAAAATCACTCGAGTTTACAGATTAAAAAGAAAAAAATAACTAAATAAAAAATGTAAGTCAGTGTCGATAATTGTTAAAGGCATAATCAAGTGAATAAATGATTTATTCGCGTGATTTTATTCATTAAATGCCTTAATAATCACAACTCTTCTATTTTAATGAACGAGTTGTATTTATGAATTATTAAACAGAACTGAGTGTATTTCAATACTTCTAATCATAATAAACTAGTAAATTATTGGTGTTTTTTTTAAATAGCAAAGCATTTACCAATAATTTACCTTATAAAAAATAATTCAATTTTGTGATCATTTGCGTGTACTGCGTGTAGTGCGTTCAGAGGGTGAATACGTGCCAATTTCCCGCCCCCAATCCCGACCTTGAAGAGCATGGAGAGAAACAGCGCGAGAAGGGATGGCCCAGGTGCGTCGTAGGCGGTGTCGATCAGCACCCGCCCGCGCGTCCTCGCGAGTCGCAACCCGCTGTTCCACTCTGCCCCCCCCCCCGACCGCCTCTACGGGCTCAATATGCACCCGGCCGAGGGCGCACCCCACCCGCGCGCTTATAGGACGAAGCCTTTTTTAGTGTCGACCCGAGGCCGCGTCAGCTGGCGCAAGACTTGATGCGCACGACGCCCTAAAGTCCAAAATCAAAATATTTGCCAACAAGATATCAGAAAACTGATATATAAACCTAGATATACATAGAGTATTTCTTTTTACTAAGCTCTAAACCCCAAGACAAATTCCACCTCCAATATCTTTTTAAGAGATACTTTTTTTTCCCTTCGAAGAAACGAGAGGCAAAGCAGGCGGGGATTCTGGCAGAAGGAAAGGGGAGAAATCCCGATGGATCGTAAAAGTGAGCAAAATTTACAGGCTCTGCCGCATGAAGGATACGCGCGCGGTTTCCACGTCGATTAGGGAAATGGAAAACTCGAGGCTTTCGGGGGCCAAAAAACAAATTGTACATCTAAACCCGTCGAGCAGAGCGCCCTCCGCGCCGTCTCCAGGACTCCGGAGGAGACCGGGCAGATATTGAATAGCGAAAGGCGGGGGGACGGCGGCTAACAGGATATGACGTCGTGTCCAGAGGGACCTCTGCCGCTGGGGCGCTGACCTCCCGCTGACCGGCCACGGGGGAAAGGGGCGCACAAACGGTAGGCGTCAGATCCGCTTTCCAGTCGTAGAGGAGCAGCCCTTTGGATGTGTGATGGTCTATAGGCTTCGTACCTTGGGGGAAGATATCAATCGAATCTTACACGCTTCAAATATATAGAGCATTTATTTTTTGTTTCAATTATTCGTTGATGAATTACACACATTGCGCACAATAATGGTGTCTTACAAAAAATTAAGTACATAATTATATTTTTGGAAACCAATTTAGTATTGTAATTTTATGGTTTATGTTTGTACAATATTCAGAGTCTTATTTCTATCCATGCTTTACGATCTTCAATAACGTGTATTATGATCAATAGAGATATATAATTGAAAATTACTTATTGAAACCGATGTAACACGAAATGACCAACTAGAACCTTTGCCAATAATATATTATTAATGAAGAGCTAAACGGCAGTATTTTGGCGTAAATAGACAATTTCATCTCCCAACAGAAGATCATAATATCTACCTAAATCGATCAGTTTCGGTAATAATAAGTATTATGTAATAAATTATAATTATACAAGAACAATAACGTGCGTACAATATTTCATTATAAATATTTAATAATATAATCATAAATTTATGTGTACATCCTTTCACATCGGCCCCATCAAGCAGCATGAATGAGGTCCACCCTCCGCCAGCAGACCAATTCCCGCCAGTAGCAATCACGCAGTGAGTCATTTCAAGGGCGCCGGCGCGCGCGCGCTACGTCAGCGCGGGCGGCGCGCGTCGCGCGCGGGCGCGGGGCGGCCGCCGCCGGCGGGCCGGGCACGGGGCGGCGGCCGGGGGAGGCGCTGGCGGCGCGCGGGGTCCCGCCGGGGCCGCGACCCGCGGCAGCTGCACCTAACGGCCAACCGGCGCGCGCGAGCATTAATCAGCGGTTAAAAAACGTAATTACAATTTTTACGGGGGCGCGGCGAGCCGCGGCGCCAGCGCGGCGCGGCGCGGCGCGCGCGGCGCGGCGTCGGCGGTAAGTTTGTTTAGCACGCCAGCGAGTGCGCTCGCGCTCGCCCGCGCCCACCAACAATAAAAGTCACCCAGTTTTTATTTCCGGCGACTTTATAATCGAGGCAATATCGTTAATTATCGATATGTTGAAAATCGACTTTATTGGCGCGTGCGTGCAGTGCGGTCGCGGCCACCAACGCAAATAGCGGCGCGCGCAGTTGTTTTCCCAAACAAGCAAATTGGAAATTGTGTTATATGATCTTTTCAGCGTGGGACAATAGTTTCCGGCGGGAATGGCCTTTAATTCTTTTTATTTGAGGCTGTTTTGTGTGCTTTTTTGTGTTTTTAATTTTTGTTATTTTTTGGAGAGTCAATTCGCAGAACGTGTACGCATATGATATTTCGGCTGTGGGTCATACGCGGCACGCGGGCCTTTATATACCTGTGGGCACCTGCAGTCGAAATGCACCCGCAGCGTACGCCAATTCAACCATGATGGAATAATTCCTCCGATTCGTATTTCTAATTATTTGCATGTGACGCATATTAACTAATATACACCAGACGAATATTATCTTGTGGGTGTAATTTATTTCTATGAATAATTATCCTATAGTAAGTAAATTACTTGAAAGGATTCCCGTAAAATTTAAGTGATTGGTAGAATTAATTATCTGGTAAAAACGAAGTCTTGAAATACGATATCATCTTTCGTTCATTGTCAAATGAACTTGCAATAAAAAGAGGACAATTTGACATGAAATAAAACTGCATTTCAGACATTAGATACAATCTAGAATTGCCTTTAATACCTTCACATCAGCAAATACGCTGTACATTTGCTAACAAAAATATATTTAGATTCTACAAAGTAATTAGAAAATGAAAGAGGTGCAATGTTAATTCCTGCATTGTGTAACTAATATTAATAGAGAAATGTTCAACTCACATTATGATTTTGGTGGAGCTCGTTTCATGAATCACCAAATATGCGCCGACGCAGCAAAGTACCCGTAATCTAGCCTCGATCTCGAATTAATATTGCACGTACCACACGTACTCCAGTCTCAAAGTTTTGGAAGCTTTTAATTAGATGCATATTTAACTTTTTTGCCACCGCGGCGAACCGTGTGTGGGTGCGGGACCCGGAATGAAAAGTAGAGAAACACAATATTAGTTTAACAAAATTAACATAGAAAAGTTTCGCGTTGCACGTACCTGTGTGGCACACACGCAGGTAATACCCGCGGCGGCCGGCGCCCAGGCACAGGGACGGTGGCTCGCTCTGAGAAGTTGGGGGCAGACACTCGCTGGGGGAAAAATGTGAATTTTAGGGTAACAACGGGCCTCCCGTGACGCCGGGGGGTCGCTTGGCTGAAATAAGTTGACACTGCGACGTGAGGGGCTGCACACGGAAGTTGAGGAGGCAGGCGGTGCCTCGGGAGGGTTTGCTAATTTCGCCGTTAGCTTTCCCGGAGGGGCAACGTGCTCCTGAAGGCCCGGCCTGTCCGGCATCTGGCCATGATCGCACCTAGGACAACTTCAAGTTTCACTGAAGACGTGCTTCATTGTCGCTCACTTTCCTCCACTAAATTACGCGAGTTGTTTTTTAATATAATGTTAAGGTATTTCATAAGAGACCGGAAACCATTTTACGTTCGTTTATTGCTTTCGTAGTGTATTAAAGTAGAAAGCTTTAGAAATCATAATAAAGTTATTATCAACAAGAGCATGTGTCATTGACTGTAGAGAATATCTACTATAATTCTGTTAGAAATGCATGGATCGGTAAAATTTTTAAATTTATTATGAACATTTTGTATCAGGTAAAATTAATTTTAATGGTAAATAATACACTTCAATAAATGATTTTATTCTTCATGACTTTGTGCTTATTACTATAACATTGATTAAATATTTTATTCTGCTTTGGCTTATTAATTTTTACTGGTAAAGTACGCAAGATTGATGATTATTTAAAATGTGTATGCAGTTTAATAAGTCGTTTTAAGTCTGAGGTTGAATCGAGATTTTACCCATTTTTTTTCTTCTTGGCGCCAGACACTAGATATTGTACACTCATTGCTATTTCCTATTCCTGAGTTCAGTTTGATTTTAGTTTCGTATTTTCTTTAATAGAAACCAATGACGTTGCTTCTCTTTGGCGAGATGAAAGAAAAATGTGTAACATTTTGGTATGACTTTAGTTTCTTGAAACACTTGCGAACCACGCTTCCTGGCCACTTCTCATTAAAAATAGAAATTCCTTCCTAAGTTTTGTTGTCAGTACAACAAAAACAGTACAAGTTCTCTTGAGAATTAATGTTTATTAAATAATTAGCCAACAGCGACTGAAGTAATGTTTTACCAGTTGTAGTACATTGTTCTTCGAACTGGCAAGAATACTTTTGATTTTAAAATTTCTGCTCCTAGACATGGTTTGATAAATTATTATTTTATTCAATCTAATAATATTTGTATTCTTCATTTATTTGTGTTTCCTAAGTTTTTAAGAAGAAGAATTGTGTTTATTTTATTAAAATTATTTTACAATAATCAGGCGAAATTCCAAAACTAAAACGTATCAAAAAATGATGATGAAAAACCAGATTTTATTTTTTCTATGTAAATATCTATTAGCATGCGACTGTCTTTGCATTCACTTTAAATAAGTATGCACATAACATGAATAACAACAATCAGTAAAATTGAAGTAGCCGATGCAGAAGACTGCCATCGTGGATGAAAGTCTCAACGCGCCCGGGTAATAGCATCGCCAGCTAATAGGAGCGCCCGCCGTTGGGCACCCTGCGACAGCGGCGCGGCGGCGCACAACTTTGTGATAGCTGCGTTTAGAGCACTCCGCCCCGCCCCCGCCCCCGCCCTCTGCATTACAGCGCGGGGGCGCCTGGCACGGACGCACTGGGCCCCAACCGCCCAATTTCCGGAGACGCGACCGTCTCGCCACCGCTACGGCACCCACGGCCCCGCCGCCATTTCCGGGCGGCAGCGTGACGCACCTCCGGACCAGGTGATAGCCCCGCGACGCCTCCTTAGCTGAGGAAAGGTCCTACTCACTGAGATAGCGCGTTGTGGGTGGAGAAGCCATCTGAAGTTTAAATATAGATACATTCAGGTTTCGAAAGACAAAAATTTTAAAAATCTCATTGTAGACCGTGATTGGGAATATTTATATACTCTGTATACTTACTTCATTTATATCATTCTTCTTCTTCTTATTATTATTATCATTATTATTATTATTATTATTATTATTATTATTATTATTATTATTATTTGGATGCTGTCTTAATCTATTTGTAATTCTTATTGGGCGATTTTTTAATAGTCAGATCTTCTTGCCTCGATACTAATAGCTATACTTGTGAAATTAGTAGTATCAAATGTCACGGGGTTGCTTATCTGGAATACGAGGTCTAGCTTCAGAGAGAAATTTTTCTAGTTAGACCTGTGCATAGTTTCAGCACTTCTTAAAATATGTATTTGAAAGTGAAAACAGTTTTTTACTGAAACCCTCTTTCGCACGGCCAACCTCTGACCTGAAATGGGCTTTTCATCAAATAAGAAACTGCAATGTCCGGTATAAACCGAAAGGTCCGATGCAAACATTCAAATATTGCCTTAAATTTAATAGGAAAAAGTTTGTTTAATTTTATTGTAAGATTACATTTGACAAAATATCTCTTGGGCAATTTTATCGTTCGGAAACTTGAATTTTCTGCTCATTTCTGTTGACTTATGTTGCTGCATTGGGGTTCTTAGCTAAACCTCCAAAGATGTAATGGAAAGTTCAAAGTGTCGAAATTTTGTAGTTCGATCAAAGCACTATGACGTGGCCTTCACCTGTTCCTTGCACTAGTTGCCCTGCGTGTTCTCCCACGTGTTCCCTTGCCTATTCACCGCACGTTTACTTCGGGTTCCTATATATTTCCCACACGTTCATGAATTTTGAACTGGAAATTTGATTGGAAGATTATTTTTAAGATGTTAAAAATGTCTGTCTTTCAGACGATTTTTAATACGCAATAATTTTCTAACACGTATGACTATAGACAGTGCAGTGACTTAATTGGAATGTGAATTTGGAAATTCTGAGTACCTAGAGGAGATAAGGAAGAACATAATCCCTAAAAATGTAATAGAAGTACCGAAAAATCAAATTTTGTAGAATAAGGGTTGGTAAAATACCTCGGGCTCGCATTTCAGAATTCTGAACGTGTTAACTAAAGCCATTGTTTATTTTCTTTAAAGAAATTCTAAGTTCCTTTGTTTCACGAACTAAAAAAAAATGTTTAAGAAAAGTGAAATGTTTGGTGAAAATATTAAATGTATTTGAAACATTAACTTCTGTCAAAGATGAATTTCATTTATTGTGATTTTTTACCCTGTTCACTATTATGCCCTGCAGGAATCACCTGTTTACGGTTATTATTTAATGTAAATCCTTACTAAAAAAACTGAATACATTCCTGGTTTAACGTCAAAAACTCGATCGCCTTTCAATTTCAAACTTCTTATTGTGGTCAAATGGATTCGCACACCAACAAGAGACCCCAAAGGCGCTGGCCCTTGCACAAAGGAGTGAAATCTCTCCCTTGAGCCCCGCCGCGTGGCGGTGCCGGCAGCGGCCTGGAGGCGGCGGCGAAGAAAGCCTTGCATGCGCAGCGTCTTGCCGCCGCGTTTCGTGCGCACTTGAGGAGCGTGGGGCGGCCGGCCCCGGCGGAGGCCGGGGAGGGCGCGGGGCCTCCCGTTAATTGATCTAGTTCCTTCTCTCTCCGCCCCTTCCTCCCCTCCCCACCCCTCCCTCCCCTCCCCTCCCCGCCCCCCCTCGCCCCGCTCGGACAGCCCAGACACACTACCAGGGCCTTCCCGTAATGATCCGCCGCCCGCACCACGTACCAGTCACGCCCCCAATCCCCGCGCCCCGGCCCCCTTCCAGCCGCGCATTGCCTTCAACACCAGCAACCTTACCCCGACCTGTCGCTGGGCCTGTACTGCATCATTTTTATGCCACCGCCCGTACGATGCACTGTAATTGTAAAACGAGTCCCTGCTTGTCGCGCGACGGTGATGGCCGGCGGCGCGCAGAGGACGGGGAGGGCAGACACGCGGTGGTTGGGGGGGCGCCCTCCTCGCCGCTGCGCCGCGAGGGGATCCGCTTATTTCGTCCTCGAAGCACACTCACACGCAATAATAACAGTAATGAAACACGCGCGGCCGGCCGCGTCGTCGACCGGAACGTCGCGTGCGATTGTCAACCGCGACTCCGAGTAAATCTCATTACGATTATAATGATTACGAACTTAAAACGCAATATCTGGGCCTTTATAGAAGTTTGTTAAAGGATAGCCTTTCGCGTCACGAGACGCTTCAGAGGCCGCTTGCTCCCGGGAAAAATGTTATAACTTACAAAAGGAGCTTCCTTTTACTGCTTAATGTGCAGCGTTACGTCGGCATTATTTCTATGCTCTTGATTCCCCGCTCCTCCTAAGCGCACCGCCGGGCCGGCCGCGGCGCACGGACAGCCAGTCTTCCGTTTTATTCCCCGGTGTCGTGTCGCGTCGCGACCCCGCCCCTCCCTCCTCTTCCGCTCCCCCGTCCTACCCGCCCCGCCCCCCGCCGCTCGTAAAAACCCGCGATCCGCAACCGTAATTTCTCACTTTAAGTTCTCGTCACCGTCGAGTAGCATTTAAGATAAGCGCGTAAAATGCGTGACCTGCGAATCCTCAAACGCGAAGATTGGTTCTCGAGCCGACGATGGGACTGACTCCCCTCAGATAACTAATATGGTTGGTATAACCCCCACTGTTGGTTCCCTTTAAAAAAGGGATAGTTGGTTAAAAAAAAAATTCATTCCGATTTTGTTAAATTTTTTTAAATTTATTTGTAATTTTTGGGGGGGGAAAAAAACATTTATCCTTTCTT
>BOPP01000019.1:5775719-5791562 GCA_017312745.1 Gryllus bimaculatus | reverse complement strand
AGGCGACACACTCGCCCTTGCACCCCTCTCTCCACCCCGCCCCACCCACTTCGCTCTGCGCCCCGCGCCTAAGTGATTGTTCGCCCTGGCGATCCCGGCGCCTCTCGATTGCGTAGCCTCGGCGGAGAGTTAATTGCAGTTTCTCTTGTTACAGGTAGGTTGTTGCATCTGTATTACTTCGGCCTAGTCGCTGCACGCTCCGTGCTGTAAGTAACTGATTTACTCATTTTAACTAATGTTTGCCCTTCCAGGAACTGTACCACTGAGAATTTGGAAGCATTTTTTTCTAAACAATCGTAATTAAAACATCACAGTATTTTGAGGTAAAAAATATTTAATTTGAATATAATTCTCTTCCATTTTATTGCATTGGACTTAATTCTTTTTTAATTGTTAAGGTTTCTAATCAGAATTAAAACGTTTTTCATTGCGCAATGTAACTGTTACAATTAATTTTTTCCTTCACAATCACGTAAAATTACCTAAAGCAAAGAAATGATGTTAGAGGTACAGTATCGTGCAGTGCCTGATACAAAGGGATGTTGAATAATTATATTCATATTTTATTATATATTTTATAATGGTTTTTCATTTTACAACATTTTATTTTATGTGTATTTGTGTTTGTGTGTACGTCAATATAATTCACTTTATTTTTACGTTCCTTTATGGTTAAAAAATTCACAAGCATTTTACATAATACCAGTAGAGTACTTCCTTATTAAACTACAACACTAATATTGTAATTTATCGCTCGTTATCTGCGATGACTTAAGTAAACGAGAAATTTCTTCAAAGAAAAGGTATTAAATTAGGCTATTTTATTCAGTATCGATTAACAACTTTAAGAGACTATCTATCGGATGGCAGCTGCACCAGGGCTCCACAATATTAGTAGTGTGCTTCTACCCACTATATTAGTAGTAGTGTGTTCTACCCACAGATCTCAAGACATTCATCTTCTGTAAAAGCCGTACAAAAAAACAACACCGAGCTTACGCGCATTATCCATCGCACATTACGCATCCAATGCCAGCGTGTAACTCTGAAACAATCACTAGCCCCCTAGGGTTAATATCGTCCGAGGTGCGGATCGCTTAGCCCCCGACGTTCCGCTAAGACGCCGTGGCCTGGCAGGGCGGGCGCAGTGCGTGGGCGCGGGCGTGGGCGCGGGCGTGGGTGAGGGCGTCTGGGCGCGGGCGGGCGCGCACGCGAGCGAGCACCCGGGGCGGCGCGCGGCGCGGATGGCACGGGCGGCGGGCGGGCTGCAATTAAAAGCGCCGACTTGACGACAAGTTCAGCTCGTTATTCATAAAACTTTTTCCCCGCGGCGGCCGCGCAAGCGAAGCCACATGATAAATCGTACCGTTCCTTCCGTCTTTTTTTTTTTTTTTACTTTTCATTTTTTGAAACCGCCACCGCTGTCGCGACCGGGGACCGCAGCGGTAGCCGTGGGTCCGACCGTTGTGTCATTTCGCTGGCTTACCGGCAACCGCATCCACGTCGCCTACACCGTGCCTCCATTTTTGTCACTCCCATTTATCGTCTCCCTATTATTCACCTCCTCACCATTTCGTTTCCTCACATTCCACAGCCTACTAACATCATTCGTATTTCCCAGGATCACTTTGCCATATCCTCTGCTACCAATCGCAACTAGTCTTACCCTAACTGGGTACAACCCCTCCCACCTCTTCAATTGCCCTCCTCCCGCCATCGTCCCCTCCCTCCTTTGCCACCCTCCGCCTTCGCCACCCTTCACCTTCGCCTCCAGCCGGCTTCGCCATCCTCCCTCATTCGCCACCTTCCCCGTTCGCCACCCTCCCTCCATCACCACCCTCTTCCATCGCCCTCCTTCCGCCATCGCCACCCTCCGCCTTCGTCACCCTCCCGCGAAAGCACCCGCGTGATACCGAGAACCCGCCACGCGGGGCGGTGATGCTGGCGGTGGAGGCGGCGGCGGCGGCGGCAGGAGGCACGCTAATTACGTCGACATGTGACGCGCTCCCTGGGGGTGAACAATTGCTGCCGCGCCGCACCAAGCGCCCCCTCCTCCCCGCCCCTCCCCTCGTCGGGCGGGCGCCGAATGTATCTTCGTTTGTGTTCGTGCGAGTGCGTTGTGTCGGCGCGTTCAGCGTCAGCGGGGGGGAAGAAGGGTAGCTGCGTGGGGACCAGGTAGGTCGGTTGTACTTTTAACGAGGCGTTCTTGCCACGTGTGTCAGGGGAATGGGTGAATGCAGTGGTGCACAGTGCACTGAGTTCCGATATAGCTGGACAAATTAATTTTATAAATTACTCATGAATGAAATAAAAGAAATGAGATTGTTAGGAGCATTCTTGACCTTCAACCTTCATTTGTTGTCTGGGAGTTCTATTTTCGTCCAATACCTTCTTGTCAAAGAATAAACTAAGTACTTACACTGTCATTGCTCTGTTACGTATTTAAGCGGAATGTTTTATATTTGGCAGTGTAAAATAATATAAATCAATACACATTCGTTATTATTTCATGCTTGATTTGAACCGAAATCAATTTTTTTTAAACTGAAAACAAATAGACTTTTTTAACATTACTCTTTGTATCTCCGACCCACTCAAATTACGGGATATTTACAGTTCGACAGGAGCCGTTGATCATAATTCAGCTCTTTCTCCTCTCCACTCCGTTCACCTCCCCTCCCCGAGGGCACGCCCTCTCCCCCCCTGCAACATACCCCGTCCCGCGGCGCGATCCCGGAGCTCGCGGTGTGCAGGTGCGCATGCACGCGTTGCGGAGTTTGGGGCGTCCCGAGGCAGTTCGCTGCGCCGGTGCGTGTTGGCGCCGTGTTGCGCTCCGTGGGAGCTGTTTCGGGCACGAGGACGTTGCAGGAAACTGTTTCGGGGAAAATGACGGTGTTGTTGCCGCAGACCACGTTACTTTATGGAAACCGCTGCAGGCAGCCATTTCGTGCATTGTAGAATGGAATGTCGTTGGAACGGATGTATCAGAATAAATGTGCAACTTTTACCGCACCGAACCGAAAGAGAATTCTACAGAATATTTTTGTCTCGTACTTTAAACTTGTCAATTTAAGAATTAAGTGTATCAATTTAGATATAATTTCAATTATTCATTCCTTGTGCAAGAATTAGTAATGAACATTGTCTTGTAATATCGCAAACATATTTTACTATCATATATAGTTGAATGTTTTGACGTCGAAAAGGGAGCTTAAAAATATGGAGAATTTATATGTGATGAAATTGCTTCATTGTCTCAATTTGCCACTTTCGCATAAAATTGTAATAATCGCAAATTTTAGATGTTCATTACATTGCTCGAGATGAAAGACACAGAAATCACATACCAAAATTACGTTCTTGTCACGATTCATTTGGGGATTCAAGGGATCATTCTCGAAATTATCTAAAGAATGGCTATCATATTTTTTGCAAGATTGTATGTCCTGTGCATTTCACTTCGAGAAAGAAATGTCCGCCTGGCGAAAGATTAGCTGTCCCCCCGATGGGGATGAAGTGGCATTTCCAAGTAGCGGAGGTTGCTGGCATCGGTCGGGCGTGCGGGAGGAGGGGGAGCCGGAGCGAGCGGAGCACGCGCGTGCACGGCGTTGGCGACGCCGACGCCGACTCGCGGCGACGGCGCCCGGCTGTCGTTCGTACACGGAAGCGAGCCGTCACGGCGACGCAGCCTCCTGTCGCCGGCGTCCGACCCCGCCCCGCCCCGCCCCATCGGCCATTCGATCGCCCCCGCAACTGGCGCGGCCTCCTTTCCGCATCTGCTCCACTCGCCCCCATTCCAGATATTGCACGGTTTTCCGCGTTTCGATCGAGAAACTCCATGTCTTAAATGCAAGTAAACGAGAGTTAATGTAGTAAGTGGACCTTCTTGAAGATGCTTAAACGCAAAATATCCATACAAATTGTGTTCGTATATTTCGTTATGTAAGGTATCTTTATAACAAAAATTACTACGTTTCACTTTTTTGTTTCATTTGTTCATATTCATCTCTAACTGTGATTTTATTTCACTTGTTTAGTTTCAAAAGCATGTTTTATGGCATACACTATCAGATTTATTTTAATGCTCTGTTATTTCGGCATTGTTGATTCTAATCTTGTCGTATGTTTGTGTCTGTTGACGACCATTTTTAACAATCTTCCCATTTCCTGCTCCCGTTTAGAAAAGACTCTGAGCCTATAATAATTCGCTCTTAACCCAACGTAGCTTTTGATATGCACGTATTCACTCGCTCGTTTATTGATATGGTCCTGCTCGCACCCGTCTCTTCACTCTCACACAGCCTTCCTTCCTACTCACACAGTCTTCCCCCTCGTTCCCGTTCCAAATCTCTTTCCTGTTCATATTTCTGTTTATGTTGAAGGTATGATATCTTTGCTCTCCATTTATAGACCTACTATTTTTTTTCTGAAGCCTATGTAAATTTTTTGACGGTCTTTCCGATGCTTCCATACATTGTTCAATCCACATCATCTTCGTCAATGGCGATCCCAAGGGGCGAGTGGGAGTGCTCATCCTTCCGCCGGTGCCATAAACCTGTATACACTAATATATTTTCCTTCTTTTCTAGGCTTCTTGAGAAATACATTCAATATACTTCAATTAAAAATATGAAATTGTAAATATCGCAAAATTAACACACACAGATACTTATTATTCATAAATTTAAAAAATCGTTACAAGAAAGTATGCCAGCTGAACACTAAATACGTAGCCTCCATTAGAAAACTTCGAGATGCACTACTTTCACAACTGTACAAGCTTTAACAAATTTTCCATTTCTTTGACCATTGTTTTAACAAATATTTATTTCTATACCACAAACAAGCTGGGATGACCCAGAGCAACAAGTGTTGTCGCTCCAATGCCTCTGAATAGGAGGTCGTAGGATTCCCATCCCGTCGGTGGTGGATTTGCGGCATTGGCGAGACAGCTAGGTGGGGTTCAGTCGCTGACTGGAAAAGATTTCTAGCAACGCACTGCCTTAATCGGTAGATATCCGTGTTTTACCCAATCCATACCAGGTGACTGTTGGATCTCTATCTTAACGAAGGGGTCATGGACAGTGCATGATCTTTCCTTCCTTATCCATGCCCCCTCCTCCCCTTTATGTGCAAACACTCACAAACGCGTTTACATCTGCTACACTACAACGCATGCTGTGACAAGAGCCGTGGGTTTAGAGATGTTTGGGAGGAAAAACCAGGAGGGGGAAACCGCAAAGGCCGACGTGCAGGTACCGGTGCTCAAGTTTCAGCGGCCGAGGAACTCCGCCACCTCCCGGGGTTTAGCACGCACTATACTTATGGGACTAACGACCAAAGTCATTGACTGGAGGAAATAATCTTAATGTTAACGCGCTCGGAAACACAAACTAACCAATCAATGTTCTGATCTACGAATGGTCAATGGTCGGCTTACCCGTCTCGTACGCAGTCCTGTGGACTGAGTGCGCGGGTGTGCCTCGGCCCCCCGCGCCGCCGGGGCCCCTCGCGTGCCGCTGCCGCCGCGCCGCCTCCGCCTCCGCCGTCTCTAATTTCAGCGCGGCGGCCGGCCGGCGGCCCCTTCTGTGATTGCCGCTGCGCACGGCTACGGCCGAGGCTGCGCAGCGCGGCGGGTGGGCGAGAGGGCGGACCGGCCCCCGGCAGTCGGCCAGAGCTCCGGGGCAGGCCCGCCGCCACGCACGCCACCATCCTTCCACCCCTTCACCCCCCGCACCCCTCCCCGACCACCCCCCGTGCCGGTGGAAAAAGCGGGCTGGTCGACGCAGACTGGTTGACTGGTCATCGGGATTGAGGAGGAAAGATTTATGAAGGAATTCTGTGGAATGTTATTTTATACATCTTGATATTTACAAATTGTACGTAGTCACAATATTACGAAACTAGTAATAGATTACTTAAGATCGGACATATTACAATCATAAATCGTATGTTTTTACCTTACCCTAAATATTAACCATAAATACATATCAAGTTTTACATCTGTTGTAAGGACAAAAGCAATTGCTATTGTTATAATGATCAACGATGTTCTTAATTTATCTCATTGTGGTTCTGAAAGAACTCTTGCGTGAAGAACTCCTGTAGCTATTCATTTGTTTGATCACTGAAGTCGTTACTTGGCAACCGACTCATCTGACGTCATCGGCTTTTTTTCGCCCTCGCGTTTCTGCACCTTGAAGTACGTTTAATTTCCTGCTGTTCTATCGTTCGTCCAAGTTGAGTTGTAGCTTTAAGATGTGCGGCACTCGATGCTGTACAAGTCAACATAGGTATGGTTACCGGATACGATAGATTTTTGCTTTATCAATTACAGCTGAATTGAATTTTTACATTACAGTTACTTATTCATGGATGACTGATTCTTGCCAGGGTTGAGATTGGGACATTTTATTATTGTTGAATCATGTTCTTGAAAAACGTTATTCATTAATTGCTATAGTAAAGTTTTGGAATTACAGTGATTTTACTTGAATATTCTCGGAAAAAATAGTGTTGATTTTCCTCATTACAAAAAACCGGCTTTGTAACTGTGAAAACAAATGTTGCATGGGATATGAAATGAAACGTTGTTTTTAATATTCCTTCTCAAGTAATAGAGAAATTAGAGATATTTATCGCAATGATATTTATAAAAATAGATTAATATTTTTACATCTTTTTCAAATTTTTAATATAGTATAGTTGAGAGACGCAAATAAACATATTTTCAGTTTACATGTAATTGATGCAATTCATGTAACGGGCCGTGGGGGGCCGGGCCGGACCGGGCTGCTAGCCAGCAGAACGTCAGCACCGTAACTCGCCCATTCGACGAGGGAAGATCTCCATCTCCTGTTGAAAACATGCACTACATTCACGGATATAATGACTCTAGCTGTCGACGCGCCCGGAATCATTAATCAGTCAATCGCTCGTATTTCGCGACCTTCTGTGTGTGTTTTGACTTAAGAGTTGTCTGTTTCCCTGTCATCACCCCCCCCCCTGCGTGGAGCATCACGCGGTCGCGCTCCTTGCACTCGCGCTGAGGAGGGGAGGGTCTCGCCTTGCGGGGGCGCCAGACCCCGGGCAACACGTTCCGCTCGTGGACGGGGCGCGTTCTCGCCGCCCGCCCTAAGACGTGCGCGTACGTGCGTGACGGGCGCCCTTCGCGCGAGACGTCCCCGCGCACGCGGGCGACCGCCGTGACTCACGGGCGAGGAAGGGGTCACGGCGCCCGCCCGTGTCTCTGATTTGGAATTGGGGAGGGAGCTTGTGAGGAAAACAAATGTTACTGAAGGCGAGTGGGTTGGTGAGTACAATGTCATATTTTAAAGTCGAGAAAATTATTTTAGTCTGATTTTTAATTCTCAGTAGCCTACCTAATATACATCTGTAATGAAAATTAGTTGGTATTTTAATACCATAAGATGTATTAATTACATGCGGATTACAAGCGTCTGCATGGAACTTTTTGAAAAAAATCGGATACTGGAAACTTCCAGTGAAGAAATTCTCAGGTCGAACTTCCATATCAGTGACTTATTACAAGGAAGAACACCAAAAATATTAGTATTTTTAATTTGAAATTTAATGATTGACCAATGACCGGGTGTACAACTTTTGTAGCTCTTTTAGAATACATAAATCATACATTCATAGTAGTCCGAATGAAAGAAATTTCAACAATTTAAGTATATATTGAGTCAAATAATCATTGAAACTCGATTATTCCTTAGGTTATGACCATTTAGTCTTAAATGCTTTCTGTAGGTACTGAATAATACTTTATTTTCCTTGTTACCAAACTGAGGTACTAACTCGAAACAGTAGTTCACATTTAGGATTTAATTTCTTAGGATTTAACATCAGCAAAGTGCAAATATCTTAAATTCCACATGAGGTAATTAAGAACAGCACATATTGGAATTCTCAGATATTACAATTTCCAATTCCAACTGAAATCTGCATCACTCAATGTACTGAACAGTGGTTGAAGAATCAGGTAGCCGTCTTCTGTCTTTGAAACAGAGGATGGGCGGAGAGAATGCCTTATACACCGCAAGACGCCAGCTCCACCGTATGGCGGATGAAACCCCTTGAGGACTCAAAGGCAGGGCCAAGGCATTCACATGGGGGTGCGGCGGCGGCGGTGGCAGCAGCCTCGCTTCGATATTAATTCGGTCATTAAGCGCCAGGCGGCGTTGGCGGCGGCGCGCGTCCGCCATCTTGCGCGGCCCCCTGCAATAATCCGTCCGGCGATCGCGCCGCCCCGCGCCAGCCGGCCTTGTAATTACAGCCTTAGCCCTCAGAGGACTTAGGAGGGACCCTAAGATCCCGCGTTGCCTCCTTCCTCCTTCGGCCTCTCCCCGCGCTCCTTACAAGTGGCTGAGGGTACGCGTGTGCGTGTGTACGTGTCCCCACAACCGCCCGCTCCGCGCACCCCGCCCTCCGTCGTCGGCACCGCCGCCGCCGTCTTCTCCTCTAACCCTTTCCCGACCGCTCCTTTAATAATGTACAAAGACACACACACACACTCGCCCACCGTTGTCCTCCCGCGCCTCCCCTCCGGCCCTCGCCTCGCCTCGCCTTGCCCCGCCCCCAACTCGCCTGCGAAGTTCCTGCGGTGGGCTGTCGCCGCTGCGGGCTTCGGGAGGTAGCGCGGCGCCGCCATTTTTGCCACCCGCCGGCGCACCTCGACTTAAAGGCCAGCAGCGGCGCGACGCCGCCCCGGGCCGTGGGGTCGCCGGGGGCGTAGCCGGCGGTCACCGCCGCCCTGTTTGAGTTCGGAAGCTCTAATGATAGCGCCGCGCCGGCAACGTTCTTCTGCGCCCGGTCCTTTCCTTCCACCCGCGCGCTCTCCCCCCTCCCGCGCAGGAGTGTGGGGTGTAATATTGATGGCGAAGACAAGTTTCGAGCGCCCGCCTGACGGCATACGGGATGAGAACCCGCGCTCTAGTTGCACCTCGGCCGCGGTCGCAGCCGCGCCCTGTGATCGCTGCGCCCCACCCATCCTCTCCCATCTGGTTCCACCCCGTCCCTCCCCTCCCTTCCCCACCATCACCGCTGTCCCATCGCGCCTGGGTCTGCCTCGCCGCCACTCGCGGCGAGGACTCCTGTTTACGTTTGTGCGCGTTAATAATTCGTGGGCGGTCGCGACTTGACGACCCGCGCCGGCCATCAGCCGCTGACGTTTGATCTCGCCGCCCGCGCCGACCAGTGAGAAGGTGACGCGGCCGCCGCGCGTTTGATGGCGGAGGCGGCGCACCGGCGCGGGCGGAAAATGAATTAACGACGCGCGCGAAAGGTGATGGGGCTGAGCCGTTATTAAGAGCGGCCCTAACGCCGGCGGAGGTGCTCGCTAATGACGATTCTCTGTGTCGATAAGTGGAGGAATATACGAGGTTGTAGTTTTGGCTGCTTTGTGAATACGTGCGAACGTGGCGTTCAGGTGGTTGTGTGGAAAAGAGAAAATATTTAGAATATGATGTGTAATTACGACTGGCAAGCAATCATATTCTGTTATGAATAATTAACTTTGTTGACTTCGCCAATGTTGGAGGAAGAATTGTCATTTTACCATTCAGTTATTTTCCTCAATTTCTGCGGTATGATACGTCTTGTTTTTACCCACATTTTACTGACACCTGTTCGTTAGTAGTAGCTTAATCGCTTCTTCAAACTGAGTGGTTTTATATGGGCAACAAAGTCAATTGCTAAATTTTTAAAAATATTTTTTTAGTTTTGAAATTGGAAGTAACGATAGACAAGTAGTTTTATGAAAATTAAATGCAGTAATTAATATTTATGCTTAATTGACGCGCTGAAAAAACGTATCTAGAGTATTGATATTTTACTTATATTTTACTTATTTCACTCCAACACTCAATTTGAAATGATCATGTTTTGACTTAAACAACTATTCACTTTCGAAACTCACATGTTATTTTATAACCAAAAACAGAGGTTTGAGGAATTGACGGAGGTCATTGAACAGCTGCTTAACAACATTCTTGAACAAGTAAAGTTTTATTTTCTACTACCTATTGTACCCGTCATTGTTACGAGTCAATTCGTTTTAATACAAAACAGCTATATTTTGTTGTCGAAACTATTAAAACCATACAATAATTAGCGCTATTGTAATTAACGTGAGGCTCAATAACAGAAATGCGGAATTATTAGCCAAATTAAGCTTTGTTACGGTTTGGTGTGAATTGTTCGTCTTTTTATTCACATGCTGTGTAACGCTTATGTACGAGGTTCAGAATGGCGTTTTTATTGTTAAAAAAGGATTACCGATCACAGAACCCGGATATCCTTGTTCATATGCAATGAATGCTACTTCCCTGAACTAACTTACTGCTTTGATTTATTCATACATGAGACCCGCTGTCAAGTTAGTGCTCACGTGCCCTCATATATTCACTTTCTGATGGTCATCGCCTCTGAAATATTAAGCGAAATGTTTATTTCAAAGCGCGCGGACTCATGAGCATCGAGCTGGGCGCCGCTACTCTTCTTTCGGCAGCCCTACCTTTTCCTCCAAGTTACGAAGCGACCCCCCCTCCTCTCCACTGCGCACACAGCACCGTTGCAACCACGAACATCGCTCGCCGCCTAAACGACAGACGACCAACAAACGACTCGCCACACGACCAAAAAGAACTTTTCCCAAGTTCCGCGTCATTGTCCAACTATCTCGAGGAGAAAAATTAACTTTTGAGAACATCGAAATAGACTCGTATACGTCATGTTACGAAAGACTTAAGCGGAGCGAGGTCGACGACGGTGGGAGAACAGAAAAAAGAAAAGAATTCCGCCGAGTTGGAGAAACATGCGGCGTTCTGTGTCGCCAGTACGGAAGAAAAGAATGGGAAGGGCGTGGATGGGACGGCGGGGAGGAAGAGGGCGGGCAGGCGAGGTTGAAACCGAGCCCTCTCCTCACGTCACGCTCCATGAGTAATCGCCGCGAACGCTCCTAGTATTTTTGATGCAAGGGGCCGGGCGGCGACTCGGTCACGCGACCCGTTCCGACCCGGTCCTCTCACCCTCGCACGCACTAAATACCCGTCATTACCCCGCTCCGTCGCGATCCGACCGTGACCGATCCGGCGACGGTAAACACCGAGCTGGCAGCGCCGCGCCGCGCTCTCCAAACAACCGGCCAAGCCGTGGCGCGCCAGGCCCGGCGGTTCGTTTTAACCGATCCCCCGGGTACAAAACGCTGTCCACACCTCCCCGGCCGTCGCGCTAAACTGGATGTAAATTTCACCCCCCCCCTCCCCAGCCCCCGCCTTACCCACAAAAGCCGCCTCTCGAAAGACCTTTCGATACGCGCGGTTGACACGCGACCGCTCCGGAGGTGGATTGCGGCGACCCCGCATAATTCCACCCGACGCCCCGGCGCGGCGCTCGGGCGTTTTTGACCCGCGCTCCGCGGGGAGGGGGACCCCAGCGGGAGGAGCGGCGTCGTAATCGGCCGAGGAATTGTCTAACTTGGGCGGATTTGTTTTGATCTTAAAAGCCGCCGCGCACGCGACTCCGCGAGGGAAATTTTTTCCCCTCTTCCTTTTTCGTCTCTTCGGCTCCGTCGTTCGTGATGCGCCTCTGCCGACGCGGAGCGGGATTTTTGATGAAACTAGTGGAGTAACTGGAGCTGATGCTTTTATCGAGAACCTCATATTTTGCTCACTTAAAGCGTATTCTCTACCAGCGTTAAAGTCTTTTCGTGACCGCTGGCTCTGATTTGATTTTGAATCGTACGATATGAGAAAAAGTATGTCTACGGAATTGTGTCTCTTACTGCACGATTCTTCCATTCAATGTTTCTTGGCTAAAATTCCATACTTCAATTATTGTATCTTCAGAAATTATTTACATGATAAAGTATACAAACAATGTTATTGAAAGTATACATTTGTGTTTAAATTTGTATTTAACGTAATTTATTTCTAACAATGCCAATTTGGCATTTAATACTTCTTGCAGGTCTGAAACATACGTTTAAGCGCTTATCAATTCCTGAATTTCCATCAAAACTGGTCCTCAGACCATTCATTCGTCGGTCACGTACCTTATTATTTTCGTAGCATTATAACCAAAAAACGTACTAAAGGTTCAATAAAGCACAATAATGAAGACGAGTAATGTTATAAATTTTCTTTCGAATTATTTAACTGCTTCTGAAATCTTTCTAAATTTCTTCTCATTACTTGACTAGACATACAAGAAGTTCTCTGAAATGATTTACTTGGACGTGCACGAAAAGACTAGGAAGGCGTGAAACTCAATCGGCGTTGCAGATTTTCGCAAGGAAAGGGTAGATTCAAAAAGTTTATGCTTGACCAATACGTGCCCTGCCCCTTGCTTAACGGATTCTTGGTCTGCGATGTGTTGCCCCTCAGGCTAACTGCTGGCTGGGGGGAAGGGGTAGCAGGGATGCTGCGACACGCACCCGCGGTCGTCTCCCTTGACCGGGCGGGCAGGGGGGGAGGGGCAGGAGGCGTCGGTGGAATAAGCGCAGGGCGGGGGCGGACGCCTATTGATCGCGCCCCCGCCCCCGGTCGCCCTCGCCCGCCCGCGCCGCCTCTCGGGGGCGGCTGTATAATTTATTATCGGTGGGTGCGGCGCCGCGAAAGTAAGCCGTTAGACCGACGAGGGGCGGCGATGGGCGGGGGGAGATGTCGGGACGGGGTGGAAGACGCCGCCGCCGCCGCCACCGCCGTCGAGCTTCCGTGCGATTACACCCCCAGCGCAGCAGCCCTTCCGTCCCCCGCCAGCCCTTCTCTCCGCCCCCTCCCGCTCCCGCGAAGCCAGCTAACCCTTCTCCGCGCGGCGCCCGCCGCCGCCGTCTTCTTACCCCCGGGCGGACATGCCCGCACCCCTGCGGTCGGCGCGCCTCAGTCGCGCGGCCCCCGCCCGCGCCCCTCCCGCAAGCCAATATCTGGCTCCGAGGCCCTCTGCGTATTAAGCAGACGCGGCCTTCGCGATAGGCCGCCGCCCCCGGCCCCGCGCTCCCCGCCCGACCCGCGTGTATCGGTCGGGGACGGTCTGCGCAACGATTTGATAACTGCGTTGCTGCTGCTACTGCTGCCGTGGCGGGCGCTCCCCTCGGAAGGCGGCCGCGTTGGCGCGGCGCGGCGCGGCGCGGAGCGGAGCGGAGCGGGGCGGAGGAGATAGAGGGGGCGGGGTTGGCAAGGCGGCCTTGCTCTTCCCGGCCGCACATCCGAGCTGGTTTGCGCTGAATTACTGCGATATCGTTAAGTGGTACACGCACCTCCAGATATTGCCTGATCTCGAAATTGTAGCGGAGTGGATGGGTTGTGCTATGAGGCGTGGAATATCCTTATTCTCTCATTATAGCAAAGTAAAGCCAGCCGTGAGCTCAAACCTGAATACCAAAGATATTATATTTCTTATCGTTTGAGATAGACTTCATTTTTTTCTGATCATTCATCAGATTATAGATAACTAAATAATAAAAAAATTGTATCTAATTTTGTTAAAATGTTTTTATTGCAAGTAACGTTTCAGTTCTGGGCTGTTTTTCATCTCTGTCACCTATTTGCTCTTTGCAATTGCGTTTAAAATTTTTCTTTTTGTTTCATATTCTTGACGTTTTCTTTTATCTTTAGAATTAGCATTTTATGTTTTATTTAAAATTTTAAGAAATAGGAAAACGTCAAAGAGAGAGAAGACATATACAAGTAATAGATGTCAACTCCTTCAACGTAGAAATTCAGCTAGAACAGTTGCCTCTAGTGGCGCATTGGCGAGTAAAGCGTTCGCCGCAGCCGAGTGTCGCCTGTTGGCCTAGCGAATCGAAGCGAGCGAGCGGCGGCGCGCCTCTGGCACCACCGCTCCTTGGGCGCGGACGCATCTGGCTAATGGGCGGAGGGCGTCTTTGAGCCGCTGAGTCGCCGGCGGGCGGCAGCGCTCGGCACCGCGCGCGGGGCGCGGGGCGGCCGGGGCGAAGTCCGGATGTTCCCGCACGCGCCGCCTTTGCGCCGCCGCCCCCACACACGCGCCTGCGACCGGCCAGCGGCCCCTCCGCGCGCTCAAAGCGGCCGGCGCTGCGCCGTCCCTTTGACGCAGCCGGCGACTTGTTATGAAGAGGCGACTCCTTAAGGAGGCGCACGCGCCGAACGGACTGACCTCGCCCAGCGGCCTGGGGGACTCGCCATGCAAACGAGATCAGACGCGCACAGCGGATTCGGGAGATGCATGGTCGTAAAAGAGTAATAAACGTAGTGCGTCCTGGAGAGATGAGCTGTTTAAAAAAATGACGAGATCGAACACGAAGAGTGGTAATAGAATAGAGTGGTAATAGAAATGCTAACCAATATGATAATCATTTGCCACCAAAAAATAATTCAATTATCACTTTAAATAAAGACATTGTTAATGGGTTGTTAGTATTTTTAGGGTCTGTGAAGTAATGCAGACTTCTTGTTTAGAGTTCTGTAGCAAATTTCGTGCCGCGTTCTGCGAAATTGAGACATACATTGTGAGGAAAACTATATCATGAAATGATTGGTGAAATTCGTATCACAAATCTGTATTCTTGTACACTTCAGTGAAACAAATTTACACGAGTATTCATCATGTTCTTTGCTATATTGATGGAAGAATCGTATTGCAGTTTGTTATGTCGAAAAGAAATCACGCAAACCTTAGATGACTCTGGAAGCTTATCTTTCAGTTGAATCACCCAAGCATTTTATCACATTTCACCCTGCCTGTTGTCATAAACAGCAGTAACTCACTTTTCTGGGCGCGCTTATTCCCGATCTTGGGAAGGCGCAAGTGGAGCGGTCAGCGCGTAAACAGCGAGGGTCTCCGCGGGCGGCCCCCGCGCCGTCGGGGCCCCGCGCAGCGCAGCGCAGCTAGCGCAGCTCAGCGAGCGCAGCGCCGCGGCGCCACCGCCGCCGGCCCGGGCGGGCGGAGAGCCGCGCAGCGCGCGTCGTCAGGGAGAGCAGGCGCGGGCAGGAGGGCGAGCGCGGGCTGATGAATGGATGGACGAGGCGCGCCTGCCGCACAGTGGGTCCCTGTAGGTAAAGTCTGCACGGTTGCGCGACCGTGCGACCGTGCGACGTGCGCGGTCGTGCAGATTTTACGGTGGGAAAGAGACGCAATCCAGGGTATCATACGAGTAACTGGCTGACCAGTTTCGCTTCATTCGATATTCATTTGATGAAGTCTGCGGATTATTTGTTCTTTATTCTACATTAGTAGGAGAATTGTTTATATTAGAATTATTTAAGGCAACTAGCGTGAATGTATCCGAAGAAACTTACAGGCGCAACCATTTTAGCATTTTTGAAAAGGATGTTTTATATTAGCACAAGTATTATCTGTAACGAGTGTGAATGTTGCAAATATATTTTTTCTAAAGCTATCAAAGTGGAGACTATCTTATTTTATGATTAACGATTCATTAAATTCGGAAAAAATTTGTCATGAGTTGTGACTTAAGCTTAATATTTTACTTGAGATTAAATTTTCAGGTTAGGACAATATGACATTGAAAAATAAGTTCAAGTTGAAAATGAAGTCTTCAATCATAATTGGCTTTTGATTTACGAAACCTACCAGTAAAACGCGATAATAATTGATAAATGTTTTTAAAATCATCGTTTTAAAAGTAAAACATAAGAATTTAGTCACAACAGTATTTCAAAGCCACCAGCGTAAACGATAGTTTCGTACGACTGGCATGAGACACTATTACTTCAAAGTATTCAGAACTTTATGATATAGTGAGAAGAATATTACATAAATATCGCTTATCTTTAACGAAAATTATATAACTTTTTCTAATTCATGGGACACAGATTACGT
>BOPP01000019.1:5759310-5775694 GCA_017312745.1 Gryllus bimaculatus | reverse complement strand
CTCCACACAGTCGATGGTGTTTTGGTGCGAAGAAAAGCCGTGCTGCGCGCCACGTGCCCACAGCCCCTTCCGCGCAGCCTTTAAAAGGGGCGCCCGGGCGGTGGCCGGCTGACTGCGCAGCGGCGCCCAGGCGGTCCATCACGCTGTTTACACCCACGATAAAACCCGACGTGCGGCGGCGGCGGCGGCAGGCGGCGCGGAGGTGGCGGCGCGTGGTCCGCCAGCGAGGGTTGCGCTGTGAGGCACGGCGCGCCTCACCTGAGCCGAAGGCGCCTTCCGCCCCCTGCCCCCTTCCCCCCCCCCTCCCGCGCGGCAGGCTAGCTGCAGAAGAGGGGATCAGTCAATCAGATAAGTCAATATGCGTTATTTTACGTGGTGAAGCTTAGGTCATCACCTGCTCTTTCGCTTGACTACGCGTATTTCGCTACGCGCTCTATCTTGCAGTGATAGAAGGTATCACTCGAGCGAGAACGTAGGCGATTAAAATTTAGCTCAGAGACGTCTTTTAGTCGTTTTTCATAATTTCATTGTACTATAACGGTATCATAATCATTACCTAACGAAGATGAAAGGCGTTTGGAAAGTCTCACTCGAATTATTTCTATAATTCTGTTTATTAGTTGAGCATAAGTTTCTTCATTTTGCTTCCTATATTTACAATACAATTTATCCAAACAGTATCTTTCAAATTTCAAAAAGGATTCACATATGGCAAAATAGTTGAGTTACCTACAACTGCCATCTTTGACCATTTCAGAATTTTGAATTTTCAGTTTTTTGTCCAAGAGGAGAGGAATCTTGAAGTAATCTTACAGCATTAAACATCAATAAAATAGCCTTGTATTGAATTAAAGAATGTATTACACAAAGCGATTGAGAAACGGATTCATCATTAAACAATATTATTTTTATATTAAATTTGACCAACATAATTAGAACATGTTTCCATACTTCTCAGAAGTTCTATGCGCAATCATGAAAAAGTACTCATATCTGTGGTACGAATAACCTGCGTTATTTTTTCATCGCATTGGTCGTTAATAATAATAATAATAATAATAATAATAATAAAAATAATAATAATAATAATTTACGTTGTATTTCTAATAATATTATTAATCACAGATCTAATGTTCTCTCATTTTTCGGAGAATTTGTACGCAATTCTGTACTTTATAATGCACGCCTTCACTGCATCAATCACCAAATTTATCAGGTCATTTAAATTCTCAATGTCGAAATTTTGTAAAATATTTCCGTAGGATTAGAATTATTGCCAAAATTATTTTCCTTGCATTATTGTTTTTCTTATTAGATCTGTCCAATGTGTCCAAACTGAAGTCTGTTTCCAAATTCCCAAAAATTAATATTAGATTTTTTCACTCACATATCTGCTGAGTGTCGAGGTTCGCATTCTAAGAAAGAAATATGACTAAACGGTCACGTTTTCGCAACATTTCAAATATAAGTAACGGGTGGAGGCTGTGGATGTTCAGTGAGGGCGAGGGCGTGGACACCCCTGCGCCGTCTCATCTGGGTTCGCGGGCCGCGAAGTGCCTCGGCGCCGCCGCCGCCGCCGCCTTATCCCTCGCATAACGGGAACGAGGCGGGTAAAACTCATCTGCGGAACGAGGTCATACACACACACACACACACACATCCACGGGCGGAGCGCTCGGGTGCGACGGCGGCAGCCGACGTCGTGCCGCTACCTGGCGGATAGCGGATGCTGCGCAATCTCCAGGAGCCACCTACTTCTCCCACTGTGATATTACGCTACGCCTCGCTGCGCTCGGAGCGGTCCCCTTCCCGCGACTGAGATCAGGATCTTGAATGTAATAATTGCCACGCATGAATGCATTATGATGCATATATTACTCGTAGTTCGAATATACGCTGTATAAGTGATGTATTATGTTAGGCGTCTGTGTCCAGGACGCGCCGTCTCCCAATTAGTCAAGATTTATATTGCCTCCAGTCAGTAAATATTTATATTGATTTATATTAAGTGCTACACTTAAACCGTGTAGATGTGCACGTCTACAATGTTAATCAAAGAAATCGGAACTGTAATGTTTCAGTACACCATTTATAGTATATTTGATTTTGCATTATTTCCTGTTTTCCCATTATTCTTTTAATAATATTAACTGTCTTCTTCATGGACTTCCCTCTGTTATCACATATAATTTTATAGCCTAAGTAGTCGTCATCACCGTTGCTCTTACGATTTTCGCCACAGTACTAACATCAACTTTACCCCGCTCACCTCCGGCTCAACCATCGACTCGACTGGCGCTCAGCTCCTCTCCTTCGCCTCCGCCTCCGCCACCTTCTCCTCCGCCGTGAGATCCGTGAGTGCGAGGTGGGGCGGGGCGGGGCGGAGCAGGGCGGAGCAGGGCGCGGAGCTGTCCCCCGCAGGCGCCTGGCCATCAGCTTAATTGTGCGGGGGCGGCAGCGGTGGCGACGGCGGCGGCGGTGATTACCTCGGCCTTCACACACACGCCCCTTGCGGCTCGCGGCCGCCCCACCCCGCCCCGCCCCGGCACTCCGCTCCACCGCCCCGCCGCCCCCGGCAACTTTCTTCTCGCGGACGGGCGAGCGCCTGCAGAACCTCCTGGAAATGTCTGGCTCCCGGGGCTAACTGTTGCCCCGTCGCGCTGGGAGTGACAGTTCACATTTGGGGTGGGCGCAATGTGAGATGTAAAGGGTTCAATGTGAAATTAGCATTGTGTTTGTAAATTCTAATGTCTAGGATGTGATTTTAATCATGTGTCCTGCATTGTCTTCTACTAACATCTAATGAGACATTAGATTGTACAGTTACTTCGAACTAAATATTTGTTTTAGAGCTACGATTGTTTCTTTATTTTATTACACATTTCGTTCTAAGAAAAGAAAGAAAAGAAATATATACAATTATCATGTATTTGTGATCAAGAAAGTTAAATTAAGTCAACTTCGAAGTAAATTTAATACCCAAGTACTCCACTTCGAAATATTTGTATTATCTATATTAAAAACTCCGTGGTGTTCTTGGTTGTTATTTTTTATGTTTAAAGAGAGCGCTGAACCACAACAAGGGAGGATGTAGGCGTTGTACGATTGAAAGTATTCCGTAGTATTTAATAAATCTGAGCCAGAACCTCGTCTCTCGTCTCCCATTCAACCACCATCAGCAACGCTGCTTCTCCAATTCGCTCTCCTCCCTAACTCCAACCCCGTACACACATACTTCACGACCTCCGCTATCTAACATAGCCCCGACTTTCCCAACCCCCCGTCTGCCACCTTCAGGTGGACGTGCCAGCACACGCCGGCGCTCGGCGCCACGCCCGGGTCCTTGTAAACATCTCGTTGAGATGCATGGAAAAGTCCGTCCTCGTGCCACCTTCCAGCATTTCGCATTTTCCCCTTTTTTTTCAATTCGCGCTCTGCCGCCGGCCCCGCCCCCGCCCGCAACGTTCCGCCAAGCGCGCCCGTGCCCGCCGGAGGAACGTGGCAACGCCGAAACTTTGACCCGAAGCCGAACCCGTTCTCGCCCCCGCGCCGCCCGGTCCACGCCGCCGTGCCCCCCAAAGAAGAAGAAGAAGTTGGAGCAGGGTGTGCGGGTGCCGGCGGGGCAGCGGACTCCACACTGCTGCTCCCTGCTTTCCTTTCTATATAAACTCCCGTTCGCGCGGCGCGGCACTGGGCTTCGTTTAAATAAAATTCCGCGTTGCCGCCCCCCGCCCCCGCCTCCGTCGACGCACTCGCCAGGAAAAGTTGGTGCGCGCCGCGCCTCCGAGTTCGGCCCCGACTTTATGCGCGTCTTAATTCAGAATCCAGCCCCACCCGCTCCCCGCCGCCTCCCACGTGCCCCGCCCTTCGAACACGCCTCCGCGTTCGGAGGAGCGCCCGCCCACCCGCCTACGCTCGTAAGTTTGCGGGCCGTGCTTCGACGGAAATGGCGGCGGAGGCGAGGGGGTATTGGAGGCGAGAGTGCTACCAGTTTTCTGTGCGGTGTTTGCAATGCACTGATCGTTCATTCCTCGACGACCAACTAATTATTTTATTCGTCGATCGATTTGATTTGATTTGTATATAAGAGAAATTATGGGAGCAAAATGTGAATATTCCCAATCAGATGATATTGTACTCATTTCTGTTTGCGAAGGTAACTTTTTTGACAAAGAGGTGTTACGTAAATCTCATAGAAACTGCCAACCTCTTGTCTTTAATCAATATCTAGAACACTGACATCAACATCTAGAACAGAGTGCTTTCATCGTTGGCAAATTTGCAAAGTGGCATAAGTTAGAAGAAAAAAATGCATAATGGAAAAGAAGTTTTAATGGTGTTCGGAACACACATTCGAGCTTCTATCTATTGTATTGATAAATTGCAAATTACGAAAGCATTGTGAGGAAATTTAGTTAACTTCTTATAGGAAAACGAACTTGATTTATAAGTGGACATGTGAAAATGTATGATATATAACTAGAATTTATAATTATACCTTTCATGTTAGTGAACAGAATACAGTGAACAACCCTAGATCCAAAAGCCCAAAAAGGAAAGAAGTCCTGGATTGGATGATATAAATTGCCGTGTTGCAGCAGTAAAAGACTAATCTCAAAAGTGAAGATTGTTTTTTATATCCTGCATTATTTTGCAGTGTTTCTGCATTTTGAGAGTAAGTCAATTAAGCAATAATGAACTTACTAAAGACTTTCTATTTCATTTATTGAAAAATATTTCTTGCAGATATTTATGTTACAGAAAATATGAATTTTGTAATTAACATTTGAATACACAGATGATTAAGAATATACAGATGATTATATTGACGAAAAATCGTGTTGCAAAGTGTACTTGAGGAAACGAGTTTAAATCATTTTCCTCTCGAAAAGTTTCATTTTCGAGAAAATTTGGCTTCCTCGCTGTTTTGGGGTGCGCATTTTAATTATTTTGAGCTGCATCGAAACCCGCACAGCAGCTGAACTACGATCAGTGGCATAGATGAGGGAGGTTAACAGCAGAAATTGTTTCCGCGGCAACTCAACAATTTTCGATTAGTGAAGATTCCCCCTCTTCTTGGTGTCACGACCACTGCGTCGAGTCGCTACCAACTTGCCCTCTCTCTTCTAGTGCCAACCGACACGCAGCTACAGGGCATGTTATGCGAACAGTATTTGAATTATGCGCTTGGAAGAATCAAAGAAGAGTTTCCTTCAAAACAAAAGTTTTTATCGTAAAAAGGTAGAACAAGGCGTTTAATTTTGGATATCGTTTGTCACTGTTGGCCACATTGCGTTCAAAAATTAACGTTACGTAATTTGTTCTGTAGGCTTTTAGAGCGAATATTTAATGTATATTATTTCTGCGAAAGTATTAAAAGAATTTGTTACGTCTTCACTTTTCGGTTACTTTAAGAAAAGAAAATGTAAGTAAGAAACATACGGAAAAAGGCGTTGTTAATACGACTACGGGACAGAACCAAGACAGAACTTCATACATTACGTCCTTGTATCATATCTCATAGCTATCAAGCACACCTGAGCGATTTGAGACGGGATGTTATGTGGGTACATTGTCGGCACATGGAGCGACGGTGTATACCTGCGGTGTACCGCCAATTTCTGCGGCGGCGGCGGCGTCCATGGTGCGCACTCGTGTGTACACACGCAGCGCCGGGGGCACGCGGCGCGGCGGGGCGGCAACCGAGTAGCGACGGCCGGCGCGTCGGGCTCGTAATGAAGATATTACAACTCGGAGCGCTGGCAGCATCCTAGCGCGTCTTCCTCAAGTCCCCCGCAACTGTGAACGAGGCCGGCAGTGGCGGCGGCGCGGCCGGAGCGACGGAGGTAAGCGGCGGCGGCGGCAGCAATTAGAAGTAAGACGATAGCCCGTCGCCGCGCTACCAGCGCCCCACCGCGGAAGCTCGCCAGGGCCGAACCGCCGCCCCCCGTTCGCCAGCGCCACCGCCGCCGTCGCCCTTGAATTGCGTCCCCGCGCTGCCGTACACTAATGGCCAACATCAACTCCATTACAGGCTCTCAAAAACAAAACCGCGGCTTGGGCCGCGGGCGAGGAGGTGGGTGGGGGGTGTGCCGGCGGCGGGGCGCAAGGGCAGCGAGTCGATGGTGGTGCGACATGGTTGGTGCGGACGATGGTCCGTGGGGGGGTAGGAGCGTGAGTGTGGGGGCCGGTGGGTAGGTGGAGCGAAGGGCCTCGGGGCGACAATCTGCTGCAGGGGCTCTCGACCCACGCCCTCGGGACGCTCTGGCGGATGCGCGAAGCGGCGCCGCGCTCCCAATAGTTCTTGAGGACAGTGCTCTCGGAGGCTCCCGCCGGGGCGTGTGCCTCCGTGGCAAGGAGTTGGCGGATATTTGTCGGTATTAAAGTTGTCAATCTCCTCGATGAGTTTCATTAGTCCGACATTTAATGTATATATTACTTTCCAGCTTGTTTTATTTCATAAAAACTATTTTTTAAATTTTTTGTGTTTGTAATATATTTAAAATATGTATCAGTATTTACATGAACTACGTTTTAATTGAAAAATTCAGATGATTACTTCATAATTTTAAAAACACTCATTTATGTAATGCTAATATGATGGGGAAAACCAGAATGGTATAAGTTGACATTTTATAAATTCTGAGAGAACTGTTTATTTAATTCAAATTTTTACTTTAAAGTCGTGGTGCTTTGTTGCGTCGGAAATTCACGGTATTTAATCACAAAACCACCGAAATTATATTGCACTGAAGTATAACCCAAATTAATACTTTTCTTAGAAAATATTAAATGTCGTTGTACCCGATTGAGTTTTCACACATTACACAGGCCTACAGATTTAGTACATTTCCGTAAAACAAATTTTTTCCGATGATATTTTGAGATCTCTATAATATGAAAAAATGACAAAAAATGTAGAAAACATTTCTTTGTTATTAGATCATGTGTTATTCTTTACAGACAGGTTTGGAACAATTGAAAACTATAATGAATACACAAAAAAATAGTGAAATATATCTGTAACGAAACTCCGTATTTATATTGCTTATCACTAAACATCCATTCAAACACAAATAATAAATAATTGAACCCTGACTGTCAGTAATACACGGAACAATGAAAAATACAATAATGATGAGACTTAGTAATGTGCGTGTGATTCAAAATCATTTAGATTTCAAAACGCAATAAAAAAAATGTCCCTGTTGCCCTAAATATATTCGCAAGCCCTCGCCGGACGCGGTTCGGGCCGCTCGTCGCCATCTTCGCACCACGGGGCGGGGAGGGACGCGAGTTCGTAACGCGCCTTTTACCGCCGTGTTCGCGAGTGCGTAAACTCGCCTGCCTATCGCGAGGAGGCGTTGAGAATGGGCGTTTACGGCCGGCACCCGGGGGCGGCGCGCGTCGCCTCCGAGGGCGGCGCCGCAGCGGCTCTCAGGGCCCCCACCACCCCCGCCGCCCCCACCCCCCGCCGCCCCGAGGCCCCAGGGCGCTGTAAAAATGCTAACAAGCCCGCCCGCCCCCGCGACGCCTCGGTGGCGCTCACGCGGCCCCGGCCCAATCTCCGGCGCCCGCAGCGACCCTGGCGGAGGCCGCGCGACCTAAGTTTAAGACAAAGCAAACGCCGTCCTGTATCCGCCTGGGGGTTTGGTTTTTTTTCGGCTTTGATTCGGAAAGGGAGGTGCTGATCGAAATCGTAAAACTTGCATTTCTTGGATTTTTGTACTTTTTTCTTCTCTGAGACAGCTACTTATTTGTAATACATAGATTTTTTCATCAAATAATACTATTTTAAACTTGAAATTTTACGTTTATAAAATAACTGTTCACAATTCTTCTTTTAAAAATATATCTTCACAGTCTAGCCAAAATATTACATAATATTTTGTGGATTGAAACAAATTTTGTTTTCTAATTACTCTTATCATGGTTCTCTTACGAAATAATAAAGTTTCATTTATATTTTCAAACTTCCTTTCATTCTTTTTGATATTTTTAATGATTTTTTTTAAAATTAGAGGTATATAAAAGTTATCTATCCTAGTAAAGGAATTTCCGTTTTCACATTTAACAATTGAAAGCACTATTAATAACACATAACACGTTCTCTAAGTAAATCTTGAAAGTAAATTTGTTTTTCGAAAGTTTTTAAAGGATGTGATTAAGGTATTTGTTTGCATCTTTCTTAATGTTAGGTATTCCCAATTGCCTGTACGAAAACTTCTGAATGAGAAACTTTCTTTGCGTTTAATCCATACCACTCCACCGCCAGAATAACCGCAATTTTGCCCCATGCATCACCTCCAACCCAGTCGGCGGCGAGCGTGCGAGCCACGAAGGTGGTCACCCGGCCCCACCCGCCACGCGACTGCCCTCGCCACCCGGTCTAATCACCTCGCTAACTACGAGACGCTGTCGAACATTTAGCACCCTCGCGCCGTTGCCATTAGAATTTCAAATCCCGCACGCGTCCCCCTGTCTTCCTCCTCACCGCGTTCCTCGTGCATGAGCCTTCGGCAAGTTTTTCTCCTAACGACGTCCACTGACCCTCCCACTTCCCACAAGTCGCCGTTTGAGACGGGCGCGCGTATTTGCCGAGCAAGAACTCAGAAATAGTTGAAGGGAGCCGCTAATAACATCCACGGACGGGCGAGTGTGGGTCCCATTTGCATATCCCGGCGCGTTTTTTTCGCTTTACACAGATGTCACGGGAGAGGCGGCGTGAAGTATTTTTGAAATAAGCGCTTCCGCGCGGGAGGCGGCGGCGGCGCCGGAAACGGAAGCGGACGTGGCGATGGCAGAGCGGCGCCGCGCGAGGGAGCTGCTATTTATGTATATTGCTGTCACATTAACACTTCGTAAAGAGAGCGCGGCGGGAGGCCAATGATCCAGTCGGCGTGTTTTATGGCGGAGGTGGCGCATTGGGCGTGAGGTGGGCCTTGTCTGCGTGCGGCGAGGGGGCGGCGTGAAATGTGTTGTACGAGGCGCTGTTACGCGGTCTGGCTTTCGGGGACCATTTACTTGTGTCGTGGAACATATGTTTTTGTAGCGGTAGGGATGACTTTAGAATACTGTGCCTCAAGTGATGTACGGCAAACTTATAGCAGTGCTTATTTTTCTCTTTTGGTGGCTTATTACGCTATCAATAGGAAGCAAGAGAGAGATTTCTTGTGAATTTTATTGCATTGATTCAAAGTATTTCTTCGTTTTTTTAAAGAATCAACTACAAAATATAAATTGTAAATAATGAATATATAGCAGATTAGTTGAGTATTTCAATATTTTCTTGCTGAAACTTTAAAATAGTTACATTTCCTAGAATGTTTTCATAAAAAATCCGTTTTCTGTGACGCTTTTCTTCCCCTCTCTTCTTTCTGAGCCGACCACGAAATATACAAGTGCCATGCGGGTTGCTTCTCAAGATTTTGTACGAACTGCAGGAACTAGGTATGAATTGGTCGAACACCATTATTACGTTAATTGTGTGGTCAGTTGGGTACAGCGAAAACCATATTTTCAGTTATTCATTGTTTCACGTGTGAATTTACTGTAACAATATTATCTTTAAGTTGCTGAAAAATCGCCAGATGAGTTCGTTGTATTAATAAATTAGTTAACACGAACTTGCACGTGAAATAACGCCAGAAAAATGACTCATTGGAACTTAATTTATTACTTTTATATTAGTAACATATAGTTTATTTTCTTCATTGTAGTTACGAGAAATTACATTTATTATTTAGTGCTTCTATTTCTGCTCTTATTGGCACTCAAATCCCTACATTTTTACGACGTTCACGCATGTGTTATTGTACATGGATCATGTGTGCTTGCATGTCTTATGCTGATTTTAAAATGTCTGCTAAGGTACTACTTCCACTCAACTCAAAACTCATTGCAACCGTTCACCCAAGGCAATTACTCAATGGATTCTCGTCCCTGATTTCTTGGAATCGCGCTATTAGTGATTTGAATGAGAGCGAACTAATCTTAAGTCGGGCTCGCGCAAAGGAGATTCCAGTCAAAGAGAAGTGTTTCTGATAAACGCGTCCTACTTGCTCGCCGTTCCTATTTTCGCCTTTCGCCAGAGAGTCAAAGGCTTCTCGAAATTCCTCCTCGAGGGAAGTGTTTCGGAGAAGCAAGGGCCTCCGCCAGGGGACCAAGGCGCAAAGGAGCACGAAGAAGGGCAGTACGCCGTGAAAAGGGCTCTAAGGTGGCTTCGCCGCGCCCTTGAAAGGGTTATTGAGCCCAAGAAGGGCCCGGAGTAGTCAACCAGACCGGCAGTCGGTGGTCGCGACAGGGAGGGGGGGCGGGCGCGGAGGGTTTTAGTGAGTCGGAGGTAACGAAGATCGCCTGGGGGTTGAGACGAAGGGTCTAATCGGTGTACATGCTCGAATAAAGAGCGATATTAACATAGTTTGAGGAAAATGGCTCTTTATACTAAAAATTAAGCAAATAAAAATTCGTCTGCCGAAAATAAGGAGACATGAAATGAATAATAAAGAATATATTTAAAAAAGAAAATAAGGGAGGGAAAATGAAAGAAAATACAATACGAATAGGAAAACATATTTTTAGTAAGATTAAAAAGGGAATGTGATGTAGAAAAGCCAATATGCCATAAAGAAATACCTAAAATATAAATTACCTGTTCACTCAAGGTGTTTTTGAATGATGGAAATGGTGCGAGTAGATGTAAAGTTTTGAAATGCAAAACAGAGAGTGAAAAGGATATCTGCAATGGGACGAGGTCATGAGAGAACGGCTCCATTGAAGGATTGACGAAGATTCTGCCGCTGAGCCCGGGACGACAGAAGCAGAGGTGCGGCAGGATGAACGTTCCGGAGAACAAGACGCAAGAGGGGCCGCTCTGAAGGCTTCCAGCGTTAGCAGCCGACTCTGATGTAAGATCACACACAGTGCCCGGGTGCCGCCTCGTCCTCGCCCGCGCTCTCAGCCCCGCCCTCCCCCTCACACCACCCGCGCCTTCCTTTCCAGGCCTTCAGTGAAGCGCGCCCCTGCGCCGTCCAGTCAATTTTCGTCTGTAATAACGGCTAATCCCGTTCCTGCTCCGCTGACGACCCGACGTGGCGCGGCCGCGCGGCGCTGGCAAGCGGCGTCAGCCCGAGCGCGGGCAAACCGGGGGCACGCGGGGGCGGGCGCGGGCGCGGGCTGCGTGGGTGCTCGACAGAGTGGCCTCGCCCGGGTAGAGCGGCGAGCACATCCGCGCTGGCCCCGCCCCGAACACGGCCGACGCCGCGCCCTCGCTTTGTCTTCGCGCCCAAGCGGAGGGGCGAAATCTCCGGAAGATGGCTCCGATTAGAATTCTTAAAGACTGTTTTCTATTCAAAAATAAACTCATAGGTTACGTACAAGCACATACAAAATATAAATTAAATAAAAATATTTAATCATTTTTAACAAACCAGGTTTCTAAAAAACCATGTTCCTCCAATTCTGCTCTACATTTTTAAGTACTGAGTCGGCAACCTCCTTTGTCTTTCATGAACATTAATCAGATTTATTGGAGAGTTAATTTCCTTTCATCGTTTCTTTATGTACTTCTATAAATTAGTTAGTAGTAGTAATCATAATATATCGGAAACATTTACGACATCTGACCTACTGAGATCGCATTTCGTTCTCTTCTTTACGAGTGAATATTTAATAAATTATATTAATGTATTCTATCTTTACACAGAACAAACACTACATACGTTTATTTCTAAAAAATGTATGTGATTGATATAACATGATAAACATTAGCAAATTAATGAGTTACCATAATACTATAATTTACTATAGGAATGGGAAAAATAATTGAACATTTATTCTAATCGACTTGAATATGCTTTCTTAACATATGAATAACTAACACTGTTAAAAGTAAGCATATTTTTTTCCATAATTTTCATTCGCAATATAATACTGTTTAATAGATGCTCATACTGTATCTCCAGTCATAATAAATTAACAAACTGCTATCTAACGCAAGTTATCAGACACCTTCGTTTGCCTGAAGTCAAACTAATGAACAAACATCGTGAATTTCGTTGCTTCTCGTGTCAAATCATGACAGTGTTTTAATCCCCTAATTTCTTGTGCACTCCCTCGATGCCACCACGTTGACGATGCTGCAGCAATGCTTCAGTCGGAAGAATCTGCTCTTCTCGAGTACACGTTGGGCGGTAGCACAACCGCCGTCGCCAGCCCCGCCTCCGCCTCCGCCCCCGCCGCCATCGCCACCGCTGCTATCGCCCCCGCCGCCGCGCCTGAGCGGGTAGATGGGTTCTGGGAGCTTCGGGGGTTGTAGCGCAGCGTAGCGGCGGTGGCGGCTGCGTAACGTGAAATACGCCCGAGTTTGATTTATCGCCGCGGGTTCATTAAACAAGCGAGGCTCGCCGTCGAGGTAAGAAGCGCCGCCGGTTGGGGCGCGTCGGCTGCGGGGAAGCCTGTTTTTCCACCGCCCGCCCGAGCACGTGCGACGCCTCGCTTTCTTTCCACCTGCCTCCACGACGCTTGCGAAGGGAGCACTCCGGCCATTTTGGTGGCGGCATTTGCAGACGTGTTCTCAAAAAAAGTGCTCGTAATACGCTCTAACATGAAATCTATTATTGCACATGACAGAATCACTTTACCACTGTCATTATTTCTTCTGTCACACTGCAGTAATAACTCGTCTAGATTAATATCGGTAGTTAATTTGTATTAGGTATGATGCGAATATATTGAAGAGAAAACCACAAAATGAATTTTTCGTGAAACAGTTCTGGAAAAAGGGAACATATCTTCAGTACTGCTTGTTTACCTTGTGATTAGTTTCTTTTACTAAGATCAGAAGAAGCGGTTTAGTTATGTTTTGAATTTGCCTTTTATTTTGAGAAGCTTTATTGACTCAAGTGTATGAGAAATAGCTTGAATTGACTCAAGTGAAATGTCTTTTTTAATGTACTGTAAAAAAGTACGTAGTTTAAGTTATTAGCATTTACAACAATTCAATATTTTTGCCGCACCGCAGTCTGAATGAGAGCTGCGTGACTTTATTTCTACTTAAACACTCACATGATTAACGTTTTTTTAAATACGTAAATCGTGAAGGTATGTATTCTCTGAAATAAAACAATTTAAGAGAATCGCTATTAGTTTGTGTGGCTGAATGTGGTTTCTTAGGGGTGGTATTTGATAATAAAGTAAAAAAATAAGTTAGCTTTAGAGGAAGTTAATGCTTACAAGATCAGCAGAGGGAATTAATCTATATTGAGTAGTCTCTCCACTGTAAGGCTGGCAAATACGTTCTATCGGCCAGACACAGGGGTAGCCTTTTCATTCTGCGCATCCTCCTGCATGATCTTTACAGCACCTCAACCATCTCCATACCGTTAGTCTCCTTCACCAACATCTTCCCACTGCTTTCCTCCATCTCGCGGATCTACAAGTCCCCATCATTTGGTAGTTCCACCAGTACGTCTCTCTCCCGGTGCCTCTATTGCGGCTCAGCGTCGTCCGCCGCCGCTGTCGCCGCCGCCGCCGTCACCGTCACAGCCGCCGCCGCCGTCGCCGCCACCGTCGAGATGGCCGTTGCCGCCGCCCGCCGTCTCTGTCATCGCCGCAGCCGCCTCCCGGGGCCTCTGCCGCCGAGCCGTCTCAGGCGGCTTCTTTCCCCATTACGCCATGCAAATCAAGCCCTAATTTTAATTTCACGTGTATTAAAAGCGGGGCGCAGCTGTCGGGGCGGCGGTGGCGGGAGCAGGCTCGTCGGCGGTTGAGGGCGCTGCGGTGGTGTCTGCAGAGTGTGGCGGTGGCGGAGGCAGTTGCGGAAACGGGGACGGAGGAACCAGTGGCACTCTTTGAGACGCGACGAAGGTGGAGTTACCTGTTTTGGGGGTGATGGAGACGGCCTCATCAGAGGGATGGTAGGGATGGCTTCAGAAGTAGCGGCGTTGCCGCGTTTGCGGAGGGGGCAGAGAGGGCGAGGTTGCTGGCGATGGCGATAGCGGCATGTGCGTCTCGTCGCTGGTGCTTCACCTCGCCAGCCTCCAGAATTACCGGCTTAATTTTATACGGTGTCGCGGCAGCGGCGGTCTCCACAGCCCGCGGGTTCCGCCGGAGAAAAGGAGGAAATATATCTGTTTATTCAGGGGGCTCCTGGCGAGAGGTGATTCTAATTAAGAGCCTTTGGGGCCCGCGAGAACCTCGGTGAGGGGACCACGTCCGGCGGAGATGGCGGCGACAACGAGCCAGATTAAACGCCATTGAAGGGGACCTATTGGCCTCTTTTTTCGCGCGGACGGGCTGGCAGTTGGACTGTTTGCAGTAAAGAGCTTATGCAAACGTAATGCTGGGTAATCGGAGGGGTTCTTCATGAAAGAGTGCAAATGAGAAGGAAAAAGTCTGAAACACTTCGCTCACACATTCTATCGTTTTAGAAGTTTCAATGAAAGAATTGTATTATTTTTTTAAATTTGACCCCTTTTTATTATTATTATTTATGTCCGTATGTATAGTTATATAAACATTTGTTAGAATAGTGTTCACTACATCAAAATACGACCTTCCTTTTTATTGTAATATCATTCTGACCTCGTACGAAAATAGATACTACAATAATATGTTTTAATGTTTTATTGATAATTTAATTATAATTATTGAAAATAATATTGTAGGGTCCGTTTTAATAAAAGTTCACAATACTATTACAGTTAAACAAGAAAACAGACATTAACATTTTCCTTCCTTTTTGTTTTCGATACAACTGTTATTTCAGAATTGTTTTTAGAAAAATCGAATTTGTTTAAAGTTATATTTTTCTTTTATTTAAATCCTTTTAATTAGTGAATTATCATTATAACAATTTATTATTTCAATTGAAAATAAGCTTGACATGCAGAATAATGTTTATACAGAGTTATCAGAAAAATGTTACAAAATCAATAAATGTACTAAATAATGCAGGAGAATGAAAAATTACATTTTATCCATAAAAATATGTTTAGAAATCTTATAAATTAAAGTTATATTTATCATACTTTTGGGTTGGTATACTTCATTGGTAGGCAACTCATCTTGCACTGATGATTAGCAAGTACATTAACTCACAAAGACGACCTTCCGTCTGACCAAAATTGTATTAAATTATTATATCTTTGAGTGACAATTTTTCATTGTTATACTTTCTTTTTTTTTACTACTTTCTTTGTTGTTAAATAGATACCGTGTTAGATCTTTGCTTACTCCTCCCACATTTTGGTTGGTTATGCAATATCTTAGTATGGTGTCTCAAAAAAGGATTTTCATTGAATACTTTTATACTTACTTTTATTGAATACTCCATCTTTATTGGACCTGAAACAGACCATGAATGGCGAACCGCATGTTTTCTTCTCTCTATTATATACTTTTGATGCCATTAAACGAAGAAAAAAATTTAAAAAAACGAATGATCGAAATTAAAACAGTGTTATATGGAAAAATGAAAACATTGTGTTATACCTTCATTCATCTTAAGTTAGTTACTTTTGTATTTTACTTAACAATTTATTTTTCGAAATACTCCTCCATTTTTATTTTATTCAAATATTACAGGGTGAATAAACCCACTTGTGAATTTATTGACTAAACATACTACTTCCGTTCACGAGTTTCCATTTTAATTGTTATGAACCCGAAAAAGACTTCAGTCAGTGGGCTGAAACGCGTTTCGATTCAATTTTACACTTCAGTATTTTAACTGTGTTGATTGACGTGTTTATGGTTGTTTTAATGTGAATGTTTTAACAATTGATATTGATTTTTTTAAGTTAGGCCTTGAACCGATATTGACACAATACAAATGTACATTTTATTGTTAGTATAATTATTTGCTTCTTGCTATAATGGTTGTGTCAAACAATAGTTACATTCACAATTGCTAACTTTCAAAACCACACGATCCAGACCATAATATCGCCTTGAAACCCTGACCGACAGCGTGTGCTCCGTCCCCCAGAAAGAACGAAGTCCTTCTGCTGGGCTTCGGGTCCTTGAGCCTCCCGCCCGCGTCGTGAATATATGCGTGGGATCAAGAGGCAGGTCGCGTCGGGTAGCGTGAAAAGGGCTTCGGCCAGGGCACTGTGTGCAAACAGCAGCAGCGCGGGCGACAACGGGGCCGAGGGTGAAGGTGAGGGAGAGCTCGAGGGCGAGGGCGGCGACGGGGCAAGGGCTGAGCGCCGAAACGGGAGAGGCTTGTTTCGCCTTCGCCAAGGAGCCGGAAGGGCCGCGCCACCCTTCTGAAGGCGGAGGTGAGCGGGACTTACCCTGTCGTTAGGCTCCAGACGACGCGCGACCCTGGCGGCGATTGGCCAAATCTTTCGCCCGGCTGGACGACAAATGACTGGTGACGGGC
>BOPP01000019.1:5714023-5759248 GCA_017312745.1 Gryllus bimaculatus | reverse complement strand
GTCGCGTGGCTGACCCTCGAGCGGACCCTCCGCCGGGGCAAAGACGCGCTTTCTTCCGGCATCTCGCACGTCCCACGGACCGTCTGCTATTCAGGAGATGGCCCACGATAGCTGAGGGAGACTACGTAGGCCGTCTTTGAGAGTGATTCACCGTACGTCTTACGATTTTATTCGTTATATTCCGAGAACTGTAATTACTATCGCACACATATTAATTGCATTAAAAATCTTACAACATAAATATATTTTATATTGTTAGAGTAATTTCTAATCATTGGGTGATATTTTGTTGCCATAGAAAGTTCCAAAAGAATATTCAATTTTAAGTATTGTACGTCATACGTATCGTTCATACTTGTGTGAAACCTAATGAGTAATGGCATCGAAGTTAGTCTATAAGAAGGGATACCAATGAAATATTATAAATCTTTATTTTTATGATTCTACACATCCTGGTGTTTTTAGAGTATATTGTGCACTTTACTTTTTTCTGTTATGAACGATAAGGTAAAATTATCTTTTATTTACGTATTATACACCATACTACTTTATTTGTTTTCATAATCTTAATCGTAATCATGCGCTAATATTGACCTTCTCAGGTTTGCGTCTGTGAATCACCGCTTACTCCTTCATTTCATCCATTCCAAAACGACATTGTGAGCTATTACATTATAGACCGAGTTGATACATTATTCCTCTGCGTATCTTCACGTCACATAAACCAGAATTTAAATCTGTAGTTAGCGAAGCTCGTCGACGCCGCCTCCGAGGCGAGGGAGGGGGGAGGAGGGGGCGGAGATGGGGAAGGCGGGTCTCGCACCAGGGCGCACGCACTTCTCTCTGACGCAACGTGCGTGCGCTCCGCTGCTGCTTCGGCGACACTTACCCCTCCCAATTATATTCACTTAAAATAAATTGAATTTCATATACCACGTTTGCGTACTTCAAGAGAATAATTGAAGTATACGAAGGATATTTTTAGTTTGGAGTATTTATGTATGTGTGTATATAGTATTTAAGTCGGTCAAGACGGACGAGATCGTTAGGGTAGTAGTGCCATAGCGATCTCGGACTAGAAGACCGCGGGTTCGAGTTTCGCCTCGGGCATAGGTGTATTTGTGTATGTCTACATGTGCGTGCCCTCTTTCGTCACTCACTATCATCATCACCATCTCATCTTCTACACCCCTAGGTTAACAATTTGGGGGATAAAAACCTGGAATCAGCTAAAATGCTGATCCCCCTCAAGTAAAGGTATTTGCACCTGATAAAGCAGGATGCACTTGTGGTCAGAGTTGGCCTATACGCGAAAAACAAATTAAGTATGTAGTATATAAATGTAAATAAGAATATGAAGAATTTTTTTTCAATTGTAGCGAGCAATAAGATGATCATAAAAAACGTTAATATTACTTATGCTAGTTGAAAAAATATTGTGTACAGTTTTTTATTTCTCATAAGGTAATTGTAACTTTGATTATCATCACATGATCTATTTTGTTCTATAATTATTACTATTATTATCTTTAAGTATCTCTTTTTCGTTAACTTTCGTAGGGTAATTTTTCTTGAATTGACGTTTACCATTCTATTCGTCATTCTATTTGCGAAGCAAACACATATTTGTTTCTTAATTCTTCTGTCTAATTGCCTCTTATAATTATCATCATTTTCATTCATATCAGCACCTCTTTCGCTTGATTGCTTCTTCCACCCACCCCCTCAAAAATATACGTGAGTGCTACATCCCCTACTCGATCTTACTCGTCTTTACGCTTGATTACCTACGTAAAGGTGGTGGCACTTGACCTATATCTTTGCCTCATCCTACTGCGCTCATTCCTTATCTAATGACCTTAATACTTGCACCGTTAGCCTTCTCGCTGATGACGATGGCACTGCCTTTGATATCTAAAAAGTTGAATGTGTAATATTTTCCTAGCGTCCCAGCCGCCTTATCCCCTCTATGTATGTAGCCCTTAATGTATTACTTTATTTCAAGGAAGAGTGCAGAGATTCGCAACTATGAAATTAAGAACAAATACGAAATTGCCAAAAACAAGGTGGGCAGTACTGTATTTTATATGAGTATAAAAACTTAATCCAACACTTAGCTTTAAAATCAAACAAAGATTTCCATATCGTTAGAAGGAATTCGAATAGTCAAGCATCACTCTATGCCAAGTAAGTATGGATCAACAATGCTTAAAACGTGAAATTAGTTTATCTCTGAACGTTTCATGTATCATAACACTAACGTATGTGATATAATTGTTAGAGGCTTTGTGATGAGGAGAGGAAAAATTACCAATCAAATAACTATATCAAAGCCGGCTTAGTGAAAATGTTACAGTTACTCAAAGCGTAAATATTGTAAAAGTTGAGTAAGCCTTGAAAATTCAACAACATATTTGGGTAGATTTGAATTTGAAAAAATAAAAATATGTCGTTAAAAGAATTTAATTGCGGCATGTCACAAGATTGAAATTACAATTTAGTCTCGTCTTGCAGAACTTTCTTCATCTTTACATCCAACCTAGTTCATAATGTCATCTTCTCCCTTCCTGAATGATGCCACCAGATGCAACACTGCTGTCGATATTGAAACAATTGAATATGTTTTCTTCTGCAGCCCCGCCCCTTTCGTCTTCCTTGTGGCGCTGTGCTAGCGCGCTCTCTTTATAGCGACGCCTTCCACCCCGGTCCTGTGTCTATATATACAATTCGCCTCCGGAGTCCCGACCCTGCACCCGAGAACTAAAGCTACTTAAGAATTTCCTCTTCAATTCACTTTCAAACGATCACCGCCATTCCGTCCTCGCTCTTCTTGGATTTTTTCTTCTTCACTGGCTTTTCTTATCGTGCTCCTTGGCCTCTTCTGCCTCCATCCGTGCTGCTTCTCTGCGGTTCTCGTGGTTATTATTGGCGTCGTCCGGGAGGGTGAGGGTTTTCTTAGGGGCGCTGAGACCACAAAAGAGATGGAGGAAGGGGTTGCGTTCAGAAATTCAGAACTTTGTTCACACAAATCACGTCTTGTGATCATGCTCTAAAGCTTCGTCGCATTGCATCGAACATCTCTTGCTGTGTGGGGTTTAAATTTAAGATTTATATGTAGAGATCCGAAAGGGAAGAAAGAAGGAGAACCTTGGAGGGAAAGAAATAACTCGGAGAAGGTGAAGGATACGACAAAATAGCATAGCCCTCCCTCTCCATCCATGAAACACACGGCCGTCAAAAGAAAACTTTAAAGTCTTGAAAACGTTATCCGACAGATAATGTCCTTCTTTTATCTTCATTCCATTTTCTGTCAACCCTTTTCCGCATTTCTGTTAGCGACGAATAGTACGCCAAAGGCCTGAAATCGCTCCATGTAATTCTCAACAATCCCTTCGCAGTCGTACGTAAACCCAGTGATAAACCGACTTTGGCAACTCGTCTACCGCATTGTCCGGTGGTATTGCTTAGTGAACGATACTACTTGATCATGATTGAGACATCGTGGAACCTACAGAAGAGAATTTATGCATGTCATTACTGAATTATTGGGATAGTAACAAGTCAGTCTATGCTTTGGGCTTATACTTTTTGCTTCCGGATTGAAGTCGGTTGGGTTGTATTAATATTACACTGTTGCATCTCCCAATAATAATAATAATAATAATAATAATAATAATAATAATAATAATAATAATAGTAATAATAATAATAATAATATTAATAGTTTGTAGACAATATTTCTTATTTGTTGATGTTACGTTACTCAATCTTCTATCAAAATAAGAAGAGTAATACGATAAAGAAAGGGATTGTACGCTAAAGTCCACCTCCTCACAAGCGAGACCTCCGACATCACCTGTTTCTCTCTCCACCCTACCGATTCAGAGACCCTCCACCCATCCCCACCCGCCCCGCCGCAAACCTCCTTACCACCCCTATTGCCCCCGCGTCCTCCGCCACGCCCCAAGATTCAGCCCTCGGCGACCCTCCTTGGACGCGGTACAAAGGGTACATCAATTATAAGGCTGCGGCGGAGGCGACTACGAGGCGTCCTCGCCGCCCTTTTCGCACGCACGGCGCCTCCCTCGCGCCGCCCTCGTCCGCGCCTCAGCCCTGTCCTGTCGCCACCGGCTACCGTCGCCGCCGCCTGCGCCGCCCACTCCACAACTTTCGGCGAAAGTTGGCGGCGTCGGAGGCGCTTGTTACCGCCTCGCAGCTCCGACCGCTGCCTTCGCCTCACGTATGGCTCCCTAATCGAGCCCAATTACATACCGTCTGGGGCGCCCCTGGATTTCGGCATCAATTAATTCTATTCACACATTCGTGTAGGGGACATCTACTGTTACGACGTCTGTCTGAGTCACGAAGCTTGTGGGACGTGATTTTTCGTTCAAAAGAATCATTATGATTATTATTCCAGCACTAGGTTGGAATATTTATTACTCTTTCGCCTCCTGAATGATGTGAAAGGAGGGAGTGTATGCATACATTTCCTTAAAATCCGTGTGACTCAAAAATTGTAAAGGAAGAAAGGAAATTCTGACCAAAAAATGAAATATTCTTATCAAAAATAAGATTTTCAAGCGTTTTGAGATTTTTTATCATCAACTAAAATAAATCGTGACATATTTAAGTTCTCGTAACTCTTCTATCTATAACTACATGAAATTTTATAATTGTAATATAGTCGAACAGTTTCATCATTACATTTTTTCTGCTTTATTGTTTTTCAGGGTATCTGCCCTCTGCAGCAACTACTTTTTCCAAATCGTAGAAAATAATGTCAATAATGATTGCGGGCAAATGACCTAGAAATAATAGTAGGATTGGTATTTCTATAAATAATAAACTGACATTAAAAGGATGAACACCATGTACAACAATAATATATGGAATTAAATATGATATCATACGATAATATATTTAAAATTGTTCACTTAATGAAAGAATAATTTAATTTTTATTTTGTAAATGTTTTGACATCAGCAACACTCGGACTCTATTTAAGTTTTTCGTTAACTAAAATACTTGAAATTTCTCTTATCAAATACTACTCCCTATATGCAAAACGCAAATATTATAAACCAACTAAGTAACATTTCGTGATCGCACGCTCGCCTTTGGACATCAATAATTTTCGATGATTCAAGAACAGTATTTTTTTTCCTCGCTACCCTTCCTTCGCCGGGCTTCCGTTCATCGTTGTGAGCTTGGCATACAAACGGACATATTTCAGCCAGGGCGGTCAACCCACGGAGCCCGATGCGGAAGGGCGCCCGCGAGAAAGGCTCTCTCGACAATACTTCGAGATTGATCGAGAGCGGCGCACGTCGATACCGGCGCGCAACTTTCCCCGTCATTTGTCCGCGAAGAAACTTCGCTTTCACGAATTGCTCTCTGGCGCGGGTTATCGCGTAAAAAAAGTTGGACTAACTGCCGTCGCGGCCGCGCCTCCTTCCGCCCTCACCGTGGCGCCGCGGGCGGCCGTCCATTTTGTATTCTTGCGCAGAGCGTCTTTTTTCCGGAGTCTCTTGTTGAGGGCGCTCCGTTTGCTTACTACAGCAGGGTGGACTTACTGGTCATTACTTAACTTATTTATTACGTCCCCGCTGTAATATATAAACATTTTTTTAGGGTTTTGAACTTCTAGAATTGTGAGTAAATAATGTGACATGTGTGCGTCGCGAGATGTAAATACGACATGTCGTGTCCCCCTGAATATTGAAACAGATGTGAAAATCACTTAAGTTGATACATGTTAGCATGTAAATTGATATAAAACATAATTTAAAAGCAAATGAATATAATAGAATTACTCTTATTATGAAATATGGTAATATAGGGGCATAAATTACTTCAGAATGAGGTTCAGTAGTCAGCATTGATTATTTCAGAAATGTTTTGGTCGAGTCAAGTTATTCTATAATTTACTTATAGTATTTTTAACTCATTTATTAATTTATATAAAAATATATTAATTGCTGTTCTAAGATATTTTTTGTCTGAGAAAAACATGGTCATATTAAATTCAAAGTATTGTTGATTTATTCGAGGCTATAAAGGCACCCCTGCTTTCCAAAATGTATTAATATATAACAAAACACATTATAATATTGATGTCGATATCTCCCTTAACAGGTTTTCAAGCATCAGTATTCATTGGCTCAATTTATATCAGACATTTTCCAAACTTTAATGATATTTTATTCAAATCATTCCTGACGGACGACTAATACTAACATCGATTCAGACATTACATTATATTTTTATAATCCACCCCATCGATATTTATCATGCAATGAAGAAATGACAAAAGTATCTGGAACAGCGTATTCTCTCTCTTAAATACAGTTTTCTCTACCTGGTATTACGCCTTTATTTTACTTTAAAGTGTAATCAAACAAGTAGTTGCTACGAGTATCACATGAAAATATCCTCACACAAATCAGAGTCAAATACACTTGGAGAAACTGTCGGTTCATTGACGTCATCGGTCAATTCCTTTCGTCGGCGTGATTGTTTCACTCTTTCTCTCCAGGCAGCGTTTTTAATTCATTGACTCATTCTTCATTCATAAGCCCTGACTAGGGCTATCGCCGGATATCGCTGGGCTCATCCTTCTTCCTCTTCCGGTTGCTGCCGCCGCCGCCGCCGCCCCCCGCCGAAGGCGCTCGCGCTAATGGTGAGGAACGGTCCGCCGATAGCCCGGAGCTCCTCGCGCCCCGCCCGCGGCTGTCTCAAGGAACAGGGGCCACACACAGGGAGGGGACGCCGCCTTCAGACACTCACCCTGGAGTACAGTTGATGCGTCTGGAGGGTGGGAACCATGGACTGTCACGGTGCCGGAGTTCAATCAAGACCAAAGGATGGGAATAGAACGAAATGGAAAAAAATCCAAGTAAGTTGGAAAAAAGTGGTCCTAAATTTAAAAAAAAGTAAAAAAGAAATGAGAACTGCATAATGAATGTAGACGGAAATTTTAATAAATAACGTAAAATAGACCAAATGAGAATACAAATTCAAAAAAATCAGTGAACAAACTTTCTCTCAGAAACGATAATTTAACAAAATTGAGTGACCATGTAAAAAGATTAATTTTTAGGAGATATTTGATTTCATATGTTGAATTTTTTTCACACATATATGCCGGCCTGATAGAAAAATAGTATATTGCAATTATAAGAGTAAAGAAAAAATAACTTAAAAGGAAGTGTTCGACGGGACGCGTTTTATAGAATTCCAACTGTACCCTGCTCTACCATCAAACGCTGATTACTCTATTCGGTAGTTTTTCGTGGTTTCTCCGGTCAATATAAAGTAAATGCTGGAAAGCTCAACAAACGGACCACGGACCGCACGCAATCTTTTCTTGTCTCTTCCTCTCCCTTTACACTACCACTCATGTCAGGAGACCACTCGGGACCTTAAGGCTTGTCATGGCCCATAAGCTGAGTAGGTCGGCGCCGGATCTCACTTTGTAGCAGGTGAAAAACCTCACCTTTTGGAAACATCATGCCCTACGCTTATTGAAATAACAACCATAGTAGTAAACGCACTCGAGACTCAACATAATCAATCTGCCAATCAATCAACCCCTGTGAGAATACCTAAGGGCCGGCGACTGCGTCTCTCGCTGCCCCTCTCGTGCAGACGCCCTCCAGCGAGGTCCGCGCCGAGTGTCGGGCGCGCTGCCCGAGGGCCGCCCGGCCCGAGGGGGGCGGGGCCGCAAGACGCCGCGCCGCCTCCCTCCTCGCGGCTCCCTCAAGACGGCGGCCGGCGCGCCCCGCCGGGGTCCGTCGGCGGGGTCGCAAATTTTTAGATCAACTCGGGCGGAGAGGGCGGCGGCCTCCGCACAGGCCCCCCGCCCCGCCCCGGTCCCGCCCCGCCCCGCCCGGCCACCTGCCCGCTCCCACAGCCTGCCCGCGTCGCCAGGCGCCGATTCGGCACAGCCGGCAAAGAGACGCTGAAGCCACCCCCGAGTGCCTTCACGTCCTTCGCCTTCGGAACGCGGGAATTCCACGGGCCCCGAAGTGCCAGAAAGGCATTTACACTCTTTTTAGAAACGGTTTTGAAAATTTTCTTGATGCAATCGCTTGAAGGTGAATAATATGGGCTTATATAATATACTTCTTCCGTTTCAGACAAATCATTCATATAATGTGTCGAATCCACTATATTAAATGAAATGCTCTTCTAAAAGAAACATTATTTCAACCAAAGAAATATAAAAAATACAATATTGTCCCTTGAATTTTCCTATGCAGTGTTCGTTTCTTAAACCTAGAATAAATGAAAGGTGTTTCAAAACTTTATTTCTCAGATAGTTTTATACAGTTTTGTAATGCATATAAATAATTAAATGAATAATGAATTCAAATAAGCTGAATATTTCTGACTTGAAATTATACTACATTGTTAAGTAATTATCATGGGAGGTTCCACAAGGGCTTTGGAAATTAGCGATAAATCCTCGAGTCGCGAAGAGATAAGGAGATACATCCGAGAACTTCCAAAGCACGAGTGGAATTTAATAAGACTCTTTCACAAATGAAATTTGAATTTAAAAACGCAGTTCATTAATACTCGTTATGTAAGTTAACATCTGGTATTTTAACATGCTTTCAATAATTTCAATTACTATGTACCTACATTCTCTGTTTACTTATGCTAGGTCGCCTACAATTTTCAAATCAAGGAGTTTGGGCTATACGTATATACAAGGTATAATCTGCTTGTTTTTACTCTACATGTAAGGATTAATACAGTACAAATATGAATAAGTACAAAATGCACGTAACGAGAACAAGAAATTTAATTTTTTTTTATTTCCTCCAAAATGTTCGCAATTCTTGTATCTTTTCCGAACATATAGCTTTGATCCTCACAAAAAGTTTCAAACTGTTTCCGAACATATTTTCTACCTTATGATTGAAAACTAACAAGGTTATAATTAAAATCGACCAAGAAAACAGATATTATTTTGTGAATGACTGCTCTGATTTGTTAATAACGTTTGCGTTCTTAAACACTATTGGTCTTAATTTCATGAGTGGAATTCAGTGGTATTAAGACATAAATGTGCAATGATTGACATCTCCTAAATTAATGTTATATGTTGTTTTACGCATTTTCATGAGGTAATTTCTTTTTTATCTAACTCTTTCTGTACGTTTCGGCAATTCCTCCTAGATGTTTTCTCATATATGGTTTTAGTTAGCATGTACTGATAATGTAATGTTCTAAAATCTGGAGGATTATCGTCCAAAATTGTCTTGGGATTATTTAGAATGCGCTTTGAATGACCCAAATGTACCCCAAACTGCAGCAATCGAACAGGTCCTCTCATCCCTTGGCTCGCGCCTAGCGAGTGCTCGTCGCGCGCAGACCGCGACCTGCTCAGCCCCGCAGCCGCGCCCGCGTGTGACCCGCTTCGCTGCCGCGGCCGCGCGCGAGGCTTCCGGGCGCCCAAGACGCGGGGCCGAAGAGTTACGGGCTTCTAATTGATTGTCGAGCGATGTCGGGGGCGGCTCCGCTGCAGGCGCCGCCGCCGCCGCCGCCGCGCCCGCTTGGCCGCCGTCCAGCGATCCAATTACTCGGGGGCGTCCCCCGGGGGCAGGGCGTCGGAGGCGGCGGGCCAGCGCCCCGGACCGCCGGATCAGAGGTGACGTCCCTGCCGCCGCTCGCTCGCGCCAGGAGCTTCATAAAGCGAATAGGAAACAGCCGTCGCTAGCAAGTGTTGAGTTAAAGGGTCGTGGCGCGCCGTAACGCAAGCGGTGCAACTGATTTGACTGCATACTGGATACTGCGAAGTATCATGTTCAGTTATTTGAAATTCAGTTTTTTTAATCTTTTAATCGACAAACTAGTGGGGTATATTAGAGGCTACAGCAAATAAAAGTGACGTAGAAGATGTTTCTTTGCGTGAACATACGAGTCTCAAAATATAGGGTATACGATAAAATTCTGTATTGACACGATTATTTCACTTTTACAAACAATATGATCTAGAATGTATCAGGTTAATTTCAAAATAGTGTGTAGTGCAACCATTTTCAAATTAAAATATTGATTAAATATCTTAAATCGATATTATGATTATTGTAATTATTATTTCCATTCGAAATACATTCTATAACTGTTTTTAACACGCAACACTGAATCTTCTGTGATTCTGTTTCTCCACTTCGCTTCCCTTCGAGCACAATATTCTCCTTCAATGCTAACACGTCTCATGTCATTGCAGCTTCCAAATTCCTCTGTACCTCGCAGCAGACCGCTTCGCTCTTTCCGCAGGCGCGCAACCCCTGCTCCCGCAGCCTTTTCTGAGAAACATCCCCCGCGGTGGGCGTGGCGCTCTAATCTCGCGCGCAAGACGAGCGCCTCGCACGCTAGCCGCGCCGCCCCGCCCGCGCCCCCTGCTCGCACGCGCTAACTAGGGGCGTCCGCACAGCCCGAGGCGCTGACCGGTGGCAGGGCGCTCATTTACTTATTCCCGCTCCTTGCCGCCGCCGCCGCCGCCGCCGTCGCCGCTCCACCTCCGTGTGGACGTGCCCGCCCGGTCCTCAGCCTCAATTATCTGCCCCTCGCGAGCCTCTCCGCTGCTTCGCTCCTTCTCCGCCGGCCGCTCTTCTGAGGCCTTCACCGCCCCATGCAACTGCCGACGCCCTCGCTTAATTCCAGCGCTGCCGCCGCCGCCGCAGGAGCCAGCACTGCCCAAAATCTGAGCCCTCGGCCCGGCGCCGCGCCGCGGTCGCGTCGCGCGGCGGACGGAGGCAGGTGGGGGTGGGGCGGTAGTGACAATGAGGGTGGGGACTGAAAACGGCAGAAGTAGAGAGTGCGGTGGAGGTGGCTGACGTATTGTGGGGGTGGGTGTGATTTGGAAGGAGGGCTGAAAGGTAGCTCGGCTGCAGAACGGCGGTGGAGAGGGAGCAGAGCGGTGGGAGACGGAAGGGTAACGGCGGGGACGATTGCGGTGACGTCACTGCGGGGCGGCGTGAAGCTGCCTGAGAAGCCCTCGCCCTTCCACGCGGGTTCATTTGCAGCGGGGAGTGGATTTGAGGAGTCGGCGGCGGCGGCGTGGATTTACAGGCCCGGAGGGGGCGGTGCCTCCACCGCAGTCCGCAGGCAGAGGCCATCAGCGAGCCGCCCCTCTCTCCCGTGCAGGTGCGCAGCCTTGTTCGTGTTCGCCTCTGTTGCGGTCTCCCTGCCATTCCACAGGAAAATCGTTTTTGTGCATTGTATTAGCAAGTATTCGGATTTGTTTCTCTATAAATATATCTGCCAATATAGTTTAAAATCTTTAAATCTCCTATTCGTGTTCGTGATAAACACATCTGTCGTGCGCTCTCATGATAAACCCGTGCGCTCTCATATCTGTACTCATACGAAACTTGTCTTTTCCACAAAAAAATATTGGTCGAGACAAATATAATTATTCATTGTTTTAGAAAAATTTGAAATAAATTTTGTTAAGTTTAACGCTTTCTCAAGTTTACCAATATATTGTTACAATGCCATAAACCATATCGCAAATATTTAATAGATATTTTTAACATCAATTTGCTTTTGAAAATATCTTGCTTTCGGTTTTGATATTGTAACATCATGATTCTGCATCAGTTTAATGCAATATCTTTAGTGAAATATTTGAAGCCATTGTTCTTCTCAAAAGTTCAAAAGTCAGTTTTTTATCTGCCTTTTATTGCCTGTTTATCTAGCATGTTATCTACCTACAATTATTTTCAAATATATTATTTCATGTCTTCATTTCAAATTTTTTATTAATTAAAAAACATTATTTCATGTCTTCATTTCAAATTTTTTCTAAATTAAAAAACATTCCTTTCGAAAAGCAATCTTAAAAAGCAAAATTGATCCACATCTACCTATCAATATTGCGATGTGAATATAGTACGGCTTCCTCCCCCCGCTTCTCCCTTCTCATCGTCATCAGCCTCTATGCGGTTCCTTGTGTAGCCAGCGCCCGGGCCCTCGCACACACGGCGCCCACCATCCATCCGCCCGCCCGCCCGCTCGCCGCCCGGGTGCCCACATAATTATCAGTGGCGCGTGGGCGTAGACGGGCGGCGGCCCCGCTAACAGGATTGGGCTGACGCTCAGACCTTAGCCTTCTGATGTCCCTCCCTCTTCCCTTCAGCCCTCGCTCCTCCGGTCGCCGCCGCCGCCGCCGCCACCCGCACCGCACCGGAGCCCTGCGGCCCCCTCGCCTCTCGCCGCCCTGCGCTGCCGTACCTTCCCCGGCCGCGGCCCTGCGTTATAGCATAATCTTGTCTGATGAACCTCTATTCAACGCAAGCCTTCACTGTGGGCCGTGGAGGCGGCAGCGGCAGCCAGGCCGGAGGTGGCGGTAGTCGTGGCTGCGTTGCCACCGCCCGCCTTTCTCCCTTTCTCTCTCCCTCTCCCCCTTCCCCTTTCCTTCTTCCCTCACCCCTCTCTCTCACCCAGTTCTCCACCGTGCGCTATGCCTCTTCGTCGCGCGGCCAAGGGCAGCGGCGCCGCAGAGGGCAGCCGGTAGGGCGCGCGCACCACGCGAAAGGTCAGCCTGCAGCCATTTAAAGCTCCACCTACTACTGTCTCCCCGTGTGTTTCGGCGTGCCGGTCAAGAGGCCTAATAGGCAATTCGTAGCGTACTTGAAAGGATTAGACGCGCCGTGGCGGGTGGGCGGCGGAGGTCCCCTGAAAGAGAACACTCAACGTCGCGGTGGACGCGTCGGCGGCCGGCGAAAGAGGCACGAGGTGCGCCGTCAAAGACCGAAGGCCGGCGCCTGGCAGAGCGACGCAGCAGCCGACCTGCCACGTCGCCGCCGCCGCCGCCGCAGCTCGCTACTTCTTAATTTTTGAGACCCGCAAATTGAATCTCAGACTTTTAGTTCCGGCCGCGGTCACCGCACAAAAGGGTAGCTCTGGTGGCAAAAGCGAAGTGGATGCGGGTGGGATGAGGGCGCCACTCTCGCTCAGCCCGCAGGAGTCGCCCCGGCCCGTTGATTATTATTATTCCATCAGGCGTAGTTTCGCGACCGGCCGAAAGGGCGCGCTGTTTTATCGCTTTGAGAAGGCGCCCCCGCCCGCCGCGCGGAACGGCTGTTCATTAGCGAGCGCCCCGGCCGCAGCCAATTAGACGCGCGCCGCTCTCAGCCTCGGCTCGATTGAGCGGAAATTGTTTGGGCGATCGCCGCTCTTGGTATCGTAAGGGCGTGTAATCGACATTTTGTTTTTTTCACCTGATTTAGAGTTACGTGAGAACGTGGTCTCAACTTCAGATTGGATATCATATCCTGATGTTTTCGAGGATAATTGGAGTTCAGTATGTTTGCCTTTAGTACACATCGTAGAATCTGTCGTACATGTTTCGTTGTTGTAAAAATACGTTATCTCGATTGTATAAAAGATTTTTTTTTGATATGTATTTATTCTTCGTAAACATTCGACGAACTTCTAGGAAAAATAACGATAGTGAAAATATATTGTACAAAAATTAGCTTAAATATTTTGCACAAAATGTGTTTTAATAACGCGTAATATTGGTCTAAAATAATACCAATTAAAATTCACAGTTAAACTGTGCAAATATATTTGTTTCATACTTTATTCTTTATACAATATTTCAATCATCTGCTTATTTTGAAGACCTGAAATCGTATAGCGAACCTACATCAGAGAAGTTTTTTTTACTCGAACAAAGAACTGCAAGGTTTCAGCCAACTGTCAAAATGAAGTGCACCCTGTTCAGACTCCCCACCCCTCAAAGCAACCCCACCACAGCACGCGTGTGTGCCAGCACGTGCGTGGAAGGACGCGGAGGCACGCGACTTCGTTACTGCAAGATGCGCTCTGTTTGGCTCGGCGCGCTCGCGCAAAGGAAATTAACTCCATCATCTTTCCCATCTCCAGGGTCAGGGTTCGTTGCCCCTGCTCCACATTCTCAGTGGCCCCCGCCGCGGGAGCTCCGCGCGACGTTCTTTCCGTCGCCGGGGAATCCCCTCGACCGACGTTTCGTTAGCGAATTCGTCACGCTCCGAAACGAGGTTGTAAGTAGCACCGGCAGCTCCAGCCAGAAATGACGTTCCATCTCGATATGGCCCAACGAGAGGGCGGCGACGGCGGCGACGGTAGCGTTGGCGGAGGTGGCTTGGAAGGGGGCGAGGCGGGACGCGGCAACTTTGTTAGGACGAAGGGCTATAGAGAGGCAAGGGTTCGCTCTGTGACGGATGACATCCCTACAACAAGATGAAGTCACTGGCGTGTGACGTCACGCAGGGCTGCCAACCGCCCGCAAGTTATCCGTCTGCTCCCCGCCAAGCGTCGTCACAATAGCCTCAAAAGGCCCCCGCCGATACAGTCCCGCGGAGCGCGGCGCCGCGCCGCCTCCCCGAAAGAGTTTTCGTCAAGGGGCGCGAGGGAAGGCGCCGGCCCTCCGAGCGCTGGGGTGGATTTGAAAAGGGGTGAGGGAGAAAGAGCGAATTGTCAGAGCGACTTTGCTTGACCGGAAACGGGGCGTCCATATTGTCTCTCGCCACGTCAGCAAGACTTCCGTTTTCTGTACGCCGGATTCTCCCCTTTGGCGCGGCGAGGAGGGGATGCAAGTGCTTCCTCCCTTCAGAGCCACCCTTTCTCTGCCATCCATCAGCACTATTATTGCCGAAAATAAATTAATTCTTTGAATGTGCACTTTGAGGGTGAATAATATAAAGTTTTTTTTTCTGTGTATAACGCGAATTGCATTACAATTTGGGAGATCTTACTACCGATAAAAAAAACCGTCTAAAATTATCCAAAGCCGGGGAATCGCTTGGACGACACGGAGAAGGGTGGGAATGACGGATGAACTGCGTGACATTCTAAACCGCCGCATCTGTCACACCCCGACAGCCTTCAGAGCAGATTTGCGTCACGGTTGTCGACACCGAACAGATACAAGTTCTTTCGTGACTGAGATGGGCAAACACTTGTAGAGCAGATTTTTAAACTCTCCGTTCTGTGATTTGACTTTATGAGTCCTAACGTCTGAAAAATCAATGTATTTTTTTTATTATCAACATTTCGTGTATCTTAAAACTTTAATATACATCTGCTATTAAAAATGAAAATGTTAAAATGAGCAATAACAAAAGATCTTCAGTGTTACTTGAAGCGGTTGATTGACATTTTCTAAATATAATGATTAGTTCTATGATCTCTTGAATCCGAAATCCCAAATAGTAATACGTAATAATGAATAATTATTAATGAATAAATGATAAATTCTGTGAAATGATAAAAGTATACTTATTCTCCAAAATTGTGAAATAGGTGTGCAAGGTCTCTCAAAATAAGTCTCAATGTTTCTTTTTGAGAAATCATCCTTTTTTTCGTGTATAACTTCCCCTTTACAGGTTCTATTAAGTAAAAGATCAGCTTGGCGACATAATTCATACGCTTGTTATTATTAATAATAATATTATTAACATTATTAATAACAACAATATTATTACTAGCTCAAGATAACATACATGCGTAATTACTAATTATCGGAAAAGTTTTTTAGTTTACTAAGATACTCGAACAATTTACATAAATAATAGATGAAAATGTACGAAACTTATGTGGATGTCAATTATACTTCCTTTTCACATCCTAAATACTAACTGATTTTCACCTTATTTAGTGGATATCTTTACAAAATTAAACAACTTGCAGCAGGTCAATATCAACTAACCATTTCTCTCACACATTAAGAAAATAATGATTAATGTGCAACCTTCTCGTTTCGTGGCTCCTTCCGCGGGTTTCTTGCGCAGTTCCTCTTTGACAGCTCGTCTCGCGGCGAAAAAGCCGCGTGGCGCGGAGCCGCGCTTTGCCGCCGCCTGCAGCGCCTGTGTGCGCGGGCTAATCAGGTATTCCGGCGCAACTTGCGACGGCGGCGGTGGCTTCGCCGCGTAGAGGAAACTCGAGCCTCGACGCTCCCTCTTGGCGGCGGCGGCGGCGGCGAGCCTTTGCAGCGCGTCGCGCGTATTAAAGAAGTTTCTCGGCAAGTATTTTCTCCTTCTTCCCCGCCGCCCCCTCCCCCCACTTCACCCCCCCTTTCGCCGACAACGCGAGCGGCGCGGCGCGGCACGGGGCGGGGCGGAAAGGCAGGCGTCTGTGTGGATGTGCGCAGTAATAACAACGCCGCCGCCCGCCATCCGAGTCGCCGCCCGCGCTCTTCGCCCGCCACGCCCCCCTCGCCAACGCCCCACCCATCCACCCAGTTGCTGGCAGCCTGAGCTCCGACGCCTGTAGCTCGCCTGGCTCCGTCTCATCTCGCTTGTTTCGGCCCCTCTTTTGCCCCTCTTCGCTTTTCGCACGGTGGGTTGGGTTGATTTCACACACCTGACCTCTCTCCTAATGGGCCGTTCTCACTATTTGGTGTTGTAATTGTTCCCGGTTTATTTTTATTTTTCGTATTAGTCCTTACTTGCTATTTAGCCAGAATTTCGATTTCCTTATTCGGCTTCTCTGTGGCATTTTCCTATTCAGCTTGAGATTATTGTAGACAATATTATTACTTTTCATTCTACACTTCTCCAAATTTAAACTATGTCTCACTTTTTCTTAATTCTTCGACATTAACCTCCTAGTACTCTTGTACTGACGGAGATACAACAGACAGAATGTATCAATTAAATCCGTTCGTCTTCGCATCAGCGTCTTCTCTTGACTCAGTTTGCCAAACCACCTTCCACTTGACGTCAAGTCATCCTCACTTCACCTGTTGCTGAACATGCCTCCACATACTATAGTTTTATATTCGCCCTCCTTTTTATCCTACCTGCCGTTTCCGTTTTACGGTCTTCTGCCTACTGCTTCCCCTTTCTCTGACATATTGACTTCACCCTGCCCGTCTTCTTATCTCTTCATGATGATCCTCTACACACGTGCGTGCGAACTGTTTCCTCACTCGACAACCCTCTTCACCTACTTTTTACCTCGTTTAAATCCTTCGTGTCACATCCTATAGCTTGTCTCGCCGCGCCATGCCAGCGGGTGGTATTACAGCCCTCTTTCCGTCAGCCTCGCGCCTCGAATGTTGCCTCCCGCCGCCATCAGCATAATGCCAGACAAGAGTAATTGCACGCGGGTGGAAGTATAAGTTGGCGTTCGTCGCGTGGGCGGGGACGCGCGCCGAGTGGCGCCGGCGCCTTCGGCGAATCCGCGCAGCCCCAGCAGCGCAGCAGCGCCGGCGATACGCGCCGCGCACAAAAGCCGCCGCCCGCCCCCTTCGCGCGGCGCAAGTCGCGTGGTTCGTCCTCGGGCGCTTATTACGGCGGAGGCGGCGGAACAACAGGGCGTTCGTATCTCCTTCGACGGACACTCCGCAGCAGCCGCCACCGCCGTCGCCACTATCACCACCCCGCCGCCCGCGCTGTCGCAGCCACCATTGCCATCATTACTGCCACCACCACCACCACCGCCGCCGCCGCCGCCGCCACTGTCACCACCCCCTCAGCCGCCAGCGCTGCCACAGCCACCACTGCCACCTCCACCGTCCCGATCCCCACTCCCACCATCACCACCCTTAGCATAATGCCATCACGACCGCCGCCACTCCCACCACCGCCCCCTTGGCGCACCAACACATATCTTCTTCGAAGCAGCCTTTTGTTTCCTCCGTGGGCGAGTCCCCTGCGTGCGTAGCGCGCCCACCTGCCCGTCCGCCTGCTTGAGAACGCGCTCGAAGTTACCGACGGCGCTTCCGTTGTGAGACTCGTCGGTGCCTCCCCTCACGAGGAGGTAGCCTTGCTCGGCTTTTCTTCTCGTGTAAGACGAGATTTCGTCTGCAGCGGGACATCGGACTAAGTTTTCCTGAGTTTGCGCTGCTTGGGGAGCGTGGGTGATCTGGTTTCATAGAGGAATCTTCAATAGGCTTAATGAGACTGTTAATTTCGTAATAGTTTGTTAAAATGTATTCTGAAATTAATAGCCTTTCCATCTATTCCTATACATATTTCTGTAATTAATTCAAGTACCTTCATTTTAGCATTGCTAACTCAAGTTTTAGAGCCCTTTTCTTAATATAATCTTCTCTCTTGAGATCTAGGAGGTCAAAAATAACATTTTTATAATTATCTTCATGTTTATGTACGTACGTAACGTTGAGTTTCAGGCCCTGATTCATTCTTTGGTTTTGTGAAACGAACAACCGAAAATGCGCTGGTGTGAAACACTTCCCTTCTTTACTGAGATGCATGCATATGCGTGATTCGTAATTACACTGTTAACAACCTCTGTCTGAATCATTTACATCTGGTAATTAATTTTCTCGTTTGCTTGTGCGGGAGTAATTTATAACTTCACACGCTATCTCCATAATGACTTCCGAATTTCATTTTCAGTCGGAAGTACTAAGTGTAAAAATGTGCGTAAGCTCTCGTTAGCGCCTGGACTCAACATTAGCGTTTCTGTGCGATGAAGATCAAATACATATTGCTACAGAAATGGATATATGTTTCTTAAAGAAAATAGTTACTTTCTGCGCAATATTTCATCAACAATATACATCCTGGAATGTTTTAATAAATATCGATTTTACAGTTTTTTCATAGTTTCAAATTTGTGTACAGACTCCTCCCCTTTCAACACACACATCCATGACATGTCTAAAATTTTTATTTGTGGGGCAAATGTAAGGACATTCACAATTTCAGACATACGTAACGACTACCTCCCTGAATCCGCTAAACCACTTCTACATTGCCGACTGAGATAAACACGTTTCAAGATCTCGAAAGTAACCGACGCAGTTCTAGCACAGACATTTTTCGTCACGCGATCTCAGTTATTCTCACGCAGGGCCCGATTCCTAGCGAACAAGCAAAATTGCTCTCCTTAGAGGATTCAAAACGAAGGGAAAAATTATCTATCACTTCTCTAACACATCTGTACTTAGATCTTGTAATGGCTAAGAAATGACTTAGCACATGCAGAAAAGTAATTAAAAAAATTATCGGGATGTATTGTGGATGTATTGTACTCTGTGAGCAAATATTCTAGAACATTCGAAAAAACATAGTTTTGGAAAAGAGGAAAATGTTCGTTCTTATATTTTCTACATGTTTAATGATTATTCAATGAGAAATGAAAATACACATTTTACAACATTTAGCTTTAGCTATTCGTAGGTATACTTATTATTTGCCAGCGGTCACAAAGCTTTCGTTCTCTTCCAAAAGTCTGACAATCCGATCTTTGTTTTGAGTACTAGGTACAGTAAAGCGAAATTGTGTCTAAAGCAGGGAATTGAATCTACCATCAAGTCAATCTGTGCAGGCAGGAACTTTTGACGTTGATTCCGAGCGTATACCATAACCCGAAGCCTTAGAGTGTTCGCTTTGCCATGGCTTCTTCAGTCAGGAACAGCATCTCCTGGCACACGAGAGGTCAACAAACCCACTGCAACAGTTCGTCCACAGAGCACTGCGAATGAGAAAACCATTCCCCGCGTCCGCCGAGCATTTTACGCCTCATGATGCGTTTCATATTGTTTGAATCAGTCTTACACGCCTCCGTTTAGGGGCTTTGTTCCTTTGCAGCACGAGCGTTACGTGGGTTGCATTTCAGCCTAAGGCATAAGCTGTGAAATAAATGAAGTTTTAGAAACGATCGTCATCAACATTTTCAGAATTCAAAGCTACGTGGATAATGCAAATTCCTAATTTCATTACTGAATAAAAATTTGACGTGATCAATGACTTCATTTGTCATCGATGAAATTTATTTTAAAGAATGTAAAACGATAAATAAATAAAGATATTGTCTGGTATCTTTATTTATTTATTTATCATAATAAAAAGGTATCTACATCACAAACAATCCAATTAAAGAATATAAAACGTTTGGAGAACAATATTGAGTGCCTTTTCTGTCTAACCTAGTGAACACATGAAATCATGCAGGTTTACATCATAATATATGAACTTTGTATTTTAATTATTTATTTTGTAGTAAGTCTATATACAAAGCCGCAAAATGTAATATTTTAGTTGAATTACACAATTTTCACAAAAATAGAATTTACATTTGTTTTAAGTATGTAACTCATAAGAGTAGAATATTTTGAATGTGATTAGCCAATTTTGTTTATTGCATTTGTGAGAGACGTTGTGTTCTGCCGACCGTCTTCAGTGGCCGTGTCTTCCATTTCCTCGCCGCGCGGAATGGCTAATCTTGCTGACACATCCCTTGCATCGCTGCGTGCTGCCACCGCGGTGTCTCAGACTGTAAACGGCACATCCCTTTCACGCGGCTGCCTCCCCGCCCCGCCCCGCCCCGGCCGTCATCTCGGCGCTTTCCGCATTGCGGGGCTCCCCTCCTGGCCCCTTCCTCTCCCTGCCCCCAGACTCCCTCTCCTCTCCCGCACCCTCGCTCTCGTCATTAGCCGTGATGCTTGCTTGCAACGAGGCTCTCCTCTAGCAAGTTCTTGTCGTACAATGGTTATGCTGTACTAGCCCCATAATCGTCTTTCGTCATCTTCCTATTCCTCTGTTGTGTTTTGAAGATACACGAGGACATTGATCAATGTAAATATTTAATTTGTATGCTATTCTTCTTATATTTCCAGTCAAAAAATGTATGATTCCAATATATTAATGGGTTTTGTTTTAGTGTAACATCATCGAAAGTTGGTGATACTTTTGGCGATTTACAAATTCACGGCAAACTTTTTTCATCGTCATTTGGAAGGAATTATATTAATAAGGTCGTAATTATATTTGTTTGGAAGCAGTTCTTATACCCTGTCAGCTCAATTCCTTTCTTAAAAATTCCAACACAAGCTTGATATTTTTTTTTAGTATTCAGTCACGGACCCAACTCAATTTTGACACCACATGGAATGTTTGAGATTTACTACAAGTCGTAAATACGACTACACTTTTTGTGGAATGTCTCTTCTAGTAATGACCAAAATAATTTACTACAGTGATACAGTGTCGCGTGCACACTCTTGTACCATCTCGTTTGACCGCCTTTCGAGAGGTCTGTGAACCACGGAAGAAGACGGTTGTTTCTCTTCACGTGCCCCCCCCCCCGCGCCTCGCCGTTCCAGCACCTCCACCGTGGCGCCTTCCCCGGCGCGTGCCTGCCTGGCTCGCCTCGCCTCGCCTCGCCTCGCGCGTCCGCCTGCCTGCGGGTGACACGTGACGCGCCGACGCGTGCGGAATCCGGCGGTGCGCGGCGCGAGAGAACGCGGGGGGCGTGACGGCGCGGGGCCGCCGGAGCAGGATGAGCTGAGCAGGTAGCTCGCGAGGTGCCACCGCGGGGACGGAGGCTCACACTCCGCTCCCGCCCCCGCCGCTGTTTTGCTATTCATGGTCGCCCCGTCCCCCCAGCGCCGCTCCTCCCGCCGCTGCCGCTTAACACCGCTGATCGGCTTTTACTGCCCCTAAACTCGGCGAGGCGCCACGCCACGACACGCCGCGCCGCGCGGCGCCGGGCGACGAGGTGAGTGCGGCGTGAGTGGAAGAGGTGACGGAGGTGGCAACGTTGGTAAGGGGCGTGGGGCTGATCCAGGTGCTTCTAGATGTGAGCCACTAAAACTAGCGGTGGAGTCGATGACGATGGTATTCGAACACACTTCTTGATTTGAAGATTGCAATGCCTTTGAAAGGGCGCTTCTAAAGCAATATATTAGAGAAATTTGTTGTAAACAATATATTCGTCATAATCTAAAAATGCTATGTACATTATATATTAAACGGCGCCAATGAGATTATGAACTCGTAACATGAGTTAAAGGATGTGGTATTAATTATTAGAATGTGGAGGCTGTTGTAGTTAAGATTAATTGATTCAAGTTTGCGTGCACGTCAACTGCTGTGGTCATTATTCCCGATAGTGTAGTGTGTGATTTGTCGTGAGGGTTGCGGTGATTCTCCCCCACTGGATGGTGAGGTCCAACATACACGCCGATTTTCATCTCGAGGTATGTCACTTCAGGGGTACATTGCCCCAGCAGAGACAAGCTTTAAGCTCCCAACGTGTGATAGTGTAAAGGCATGTAAGTGTGCGTTTGTGTGCTAGGGGAGAGAATGGGACAGGGAAGATGAAAGAAAGATCGCGAGCAGTGCGTGGCCCTTTTCTTAGAGTACTGCTCCGGCATTGATCGGCAAAACAAAGGCAACTACCTAAAGCAGCCGGCCTGCAGACACTAGCTGAATTTAACACAGCAATAAAACTAGAATCGAAAATTCCATCACCTTCGTGACTCGCGCCCTAGCACTTCCCTATCAGAGCCATTTCACAGTGAGCGGCAATACTTTCTCTGAGCTAAACTCAGCCCATCTGTTGAATTCATCATTGCCGAACATTGTTTTTTGCCTTTCACGGAGGAGTACTGTATTCGGCCCGCGGTAGTTGCGACGACGGTGGCCCGTGAAACCATGCAGAGTAGTGGAGGCGATGGCTGAGGAGCCGGGCCGCACCGCGCGTCTGCAGCCCCTCGCGCGGGCGCCGTCGCCCCTGAGAGGGCCTGGCGTGAAATTGCGCGGAATAAGCGCCTCGCACCTCCCGACGCTGGCGCGGTGGCGCAGCGGGGCCGCGCGATTCGCCCCGCGGGGCCGCTCGCCGTCCGACGCTCCCGCCGCCACCTCCCGCCCGCGCCGGCCAGCGGCTGTGATTGCCCTGCGGCGCACAGGGGGCCTTGGCTCTTGGACCTGAGTGTAATTCAATGCCCTGGTTTAATGAGAAATCTTAATATTTCTCGAAAATTGTAAAATGACAGTTTTCAATACGGAAACCGTGTTATAATAAATATTTAAAATATAATTAATGTCGAGTTTTGGTAGACGTTGAGGCCAAGTATGTAGTAAAATATTTATTAATTGAAGTCTTAGTTTCGATACAAATAATAGAATGATGTATCTTGAAGATCTCTAAAGATTCCCTTTTGTAATATGGATGCAATAGTGATGTGTAGTTGAAAACGTATTTATGAAAATGCTAGTTTTTCTCTGGTTGCGATTAGTGTTGGAAAAGACTATACCATTCACTTCGTAAAGTTTTATTGTCAGTACCAATCTATTGAAAATAGAGATTTACGTGCTTCCCCATTTAACTGGTGTCTTCCGAAATCCCTTGCTAAGTGATCACGAGACTTGCTTCTAGCGAGCACCCGGTTGATCCAGGCGCCCCACCCTCACCGCCACTGAAGGCTGCTGCCGAAGGACAAACGATCCAACGACCGCGCCCCGACGCCCTTTTTATTCGTCTGCTTTTCTCGACGCCCTCCAGTTCCGCCAAACTGCCGAAACTCTCGCGAACTTTACAAAAATCTCCCTGCCATTCGTCCGGATAGCCGGGCGGCTGGAGCAGCGACTGCAGTACCGCTCTTTGGGCGCGGCCCGGCAGCTAAGTGTTAATCAGAAACGAACACGACTACCTACGAGATCGCTGCGCGCGAACGGAGGGCGTGGCGCGGGGTGGAGCACGAAAACTTGGGCCGCGCTGGAAGCAGCGCTGCAGAAATCCGACTCAATCAGGTAGTCGCGCTTTTTACGGCGGGGCGGATTCCGGGAAGCGGAGAAGCGATGGCGAGCGCCCGGAGCGGGGGAGGGGAGGGGGGAAGGGGCGTGGCGGAACGCGCGTCGCAAAAACTCGAGAATTAGCGTCGGCGGCGCGCGGAGTTTCCGGAGGGCGATACCTGGTTGAGGGTAACAGCACGTCGTGCCCTGTTGGCTGGGAAGGGAGTAGCGTTGAGAGAAGTGACGTTGCTATGATTGGTAAGGCTCGTGACGGTAACTCTTGCTATATTTTACTTCATTTGTAGTGTTCAAAAATACATTGATATCTACTTATAGGAAGACATGCTATTTCTCATTTTGTTTATTTCATTTCTCCTCTTTATTTCAGTTTACTACATTTATTTCCCATATTTCTCTCATTTTGTAGAGTGTTTCATATGATGGTTACGTCCCATCGATTAGGTCACTCATGATATCCCCCCATTACCACTCCTTTTCCAATATGTTTAGATGGATTGCAATTGACAGTAGTTTAAAACATAGATATTTGAGGGATGTCTCAATCAGGGTAATAATGTCGGGGGATACTATATAATTCAACTGTCATATATTTCTTGTATAAATTAGCGAACTCTTTTAAAAGTAGTGATAAGAAAAAGTTTACTATTTTGCACTGTTTAATAATTCACCCCTCGATTAAGTTGCATGTTTTATTTCTTTATCTAGCTTTTAAACTGACTGCTAAGAGTATAATAACCAAAGTTAATGACATGATATAAATGAATTTCTGTAAATGTTAAAAAAATATAGAAAAAGCTCGTAAAATCACATGAAAATTTTTGTTTCCAACTTCTTCTTTTTTTGCAATTTGCCACAATACCACGCCATAAAACGTGTTGATATTTCAAGACATATGTTTTTTAAATCACCATTCGTACGCAAATCCTTGTAACATGTTTCGCTATCAGCCCCTGTGCTTCATTAACCCAACGAGCGAACCCGAAGCTTCCATCGCCACTTACCGCTCAGGGCGCTCCATTCGGTTTTCTTCCACTGTGCCCTCCGCACCGTGAGTTACGACGCCGGAGACGCGCGCGCGTCGTCCCCTGGCGCGGCGGTGGCCGGCGCCGGCGCTGGCGCTGCCGCTGGAGCTGGCGCCGGCGCCGAGAGGCCCAATGGCTTATCGCCCGGCGCGCGGTGGCGCTACGCGACGAGGTCGCTCGCAATCCGCGCCCACCGCGCGGCGCCCCGGGGCGGCGCGCCGGGATTTATGGGATTGTAATGGCCGAGGGCTCTCCACAAATCAGCGCAGTTTGTCGCCGGCACCGCCCCGCCCCGCGCCGCCCTGCCCATGTCCTGCATCGCCCCACGCCGCACCACAGGTCCGCTGCCCTCCCTCCCCGGATGTGTCGGCGCCGTTAGAGCCCTCCGGTATCAAATAAATTGGCTTTAGTAAGGATTCCTTTCCTGTTCTTTAACACCCTTGTACTTTGCCCTTTTGCCCTTTCAAGAAGCCACAAAGGGCCGCCGAGGAGAGCCGTATAGATCCCGTGCGAGGTAATTACTGACGCGGATACAGCGCCCGCGGTGGCGGTGCCGGAAACTAAGGGAGGGAAGAGCGAGGGCTCGAGAAAAAAGGAAGATCGGGCCGCGTCTTTTTACGGGCACGGCGTGCTGCGGCGGGCGTGGGGTCGGGCTGAGGAGGAAGGAGAGGGTGGCTTGCTTAGGGGTCTGCGCGCGTGCGTGCTCACTCTCTTTATAACGCGTGTTAAACTCCACGCTTCCGCTGCCGCTTCCTCTTTTTCCTCCGCCCCTTCACTGGCCAAAGGAATGTAGGGGAAGCGGTGGTGATGACCCTAGTGCCATAAATAGTGTCAGTAGCGCGGGGTAAGGAAGTCACTGCAGGTGACGGCACGCGAGAGGGAGCTGGTAGTGTTACAATGTCCGAAAAGGTGTCTGAGTAGGTGGTGTTTGGATGGGGATGGAAGAATTTCTGCGGGAACGTGTTGGTGGTGACGGCAGTGGCAACGAATGAACTGGAGATTGGGCAACGCAGGAATCCCCGTCAGCCGCCGAATTGCGTGATAAAATTTACACCGTTCTATCAACAACTGTTTCCTTACACGCCGTTCTCCGAGTTTTAGGGCCGCCCCACGATGCTCGCCTAGGGCGGCGTCTCACACGCGAACCCCAGCCCTGCGGCTGTGCTCGTGACTCAACACGCGCCCTTTATGCTCCGCCAATGAAATTTTTGTGGGAAGATTCTGTAATGCGCTCTCAAGTTTGCTCCAAAAATGCACCCTCTTTGTGTTGAGGGATGTATATTCTTGTTGGACAGGGCAAATGCACGGCAGATGCTACTGCTGCTCTGTAAAATGAGGCAGTGTATTTGCTTCGGTAGTGGTCGTATAATAGAGATTTTTGAAGTTCTTTGCTGGGTTTTACGCTGATTTTTATGTTTGTAAAACTGTCATATTTTAACAGCCGTTAATAAACGTCTTATACTTACGTTTTAATATTTATTCATTAAGTCGTTTGCGACTTGGGAATATGCAAAAGTCTACTACAAATAAATTCTTGAATGTAACAAAAGAAGGAATTTGTAAAAATGTTTGTTTTGTATTTCAGTTCAAACTATACAGATAATATTAAAATATAATTTATTTGCGTATAATGTGACTGATCAAAGCATTTTTGTCGTTTGAGAAAAATGAAGAAATGTTTTGAAAATGTATTTCGAGTTTCATTTCACGTACGCAGTTTATATTCAACTACATGTATAGAAGTTTCAAATACATACGTAGTGTGCCCGGCCGCACCGCTAGGCCAGGCAGTGGGCAAGCGCCATGTATGAGAGAGCGCTGCGGTGCCCCGCGGCGATAACCCCGGGCATCGGTCAGCGCGGCGCGCACGTCCAGCGCTAACGCCAGATGGCGCCGCGATACGACGCCGCGTCGCGTCGCCCGCCGCACCCACGCTGCCCAGCGGCCGCGCGATGGCCCCGGAGATACGATGCTTCGCTTCGCGCCCCCGCCCCGGGCTGCAGCACGTACGAGCGTCTGCACCGCTGCTGCGGGCGTTGTCGTCATGGTCAGCCCCGCCGACCAGTGCAGTCAGTGTCTCCGTCGCAGCTAAAGGCGGACGTTGGAACACGTCTCTCATTACCCCAGGAGCACTGGCAGCGGGGAGCCAGCATCTACTCGCTGATAGTACTCTGCACATCCACAATTATAGACATGAGCTACGAGATTTGAATTTGCTTGTGTTCCCGCTTTGTGCTAGATTAAACTAAACTCTCTTCTCTTATATTTCGTATGTTTTTGTACATGTGTTTGTTTGTGTGAAGAATGTTTTTGTATTATGTCAAGTTCTTATTTGTGTAAAATGATAAGAAGAAAATTAAAAATTTGACTTTTTGTAAGATATTGCCTTATATTCTAAATTTGAGACACTACTGTAATTTTTGAGAATAATAAATAAAACTAATAATACAAAGGCCATATAAGTACAAATCTAGAAAGAAAATGCCTGAAATACTTTGATAGATTGGACAGTTGAGTCTAACGGCGCGTATCATTAACCCGCGAATTAATTGCGTCATATTTCCATGAAAAACTCATGTTTTATTTCAGCTCGTTCGTCCCAACATCTTTCAGTACTTTTAAAATGTCGAATGTATTGTATTACATTGCGTTGAAATGAATTTTCTTCGAAAGGGACACCTGAGAAATCGGATCAGCAAGTTGATTCTAAGAACAACTATCAGGAAAATTCTGAAACACAATTGATACTTAGAAATGAACGTCCTCTGTGGCTCCTCTGCCATCGGAACGCAGAAGGCAGGCACCGGGCGAGGCGCCGGGTCGGCGGGGTTCTCCGTGCAGAGGGGATGTAATCCGGCCAGGAAGCGCAGCGCTGGTCGGCCGCCGGGGCGTTCCCATGCAAATCGCGCGCCAACGCTGGACTCAGCGCCTCTGCCCACCGCCGCCGCCGCCGCCGCCGCCGGAACCCCTCGGACATAAACATGCCCGCGTCACTTCCGGTTCGATCGTCCACCAGTTCCGTCGTCGCTGGACCGAGAGTTATTCTGTTTTCGGGGATGCTGACCCCGCAGCCCCTTTCCGCCGCTCCGATCACCTCTGGCGTCGCCGCTGTTTCTTCCAATCGTCCTCCTTGTTTCTTGTTTCTTTGTGAACTCCACTACCTCTATCAGTCCTCCACTTCTCCTGTTTCTATACCTATCAATTCTTATTATATTACTTACGTCGGAATATCCATCTAATTTACTAGCATACCTCTTTGTTTCAGCCTGATCCCTCACGATATATCTCGTTTGCCTCCCTCCCTCGCGTTCCACCTCGTACTGTCATCACCCATTCCATTTCACTCTTCGTTTCGTTTATCTAATTTCCTTTTGCCGTTCCCGCCCTCATCCACATTTGTAGACCAGCCGACATCCATTGACAACCAAACACCGCACGGACGCTCAAAGGAAATATCGCTCATCTCTCTTGTCATGATGCATTTCCCTCCGCGAGGTCCTTTCTGCCCCGAACGCCGCGTCCACCGCCGCGTCACCAGCGCTTCTTTCTCCCGCGGCCAACGTGCATACATCGAAGAGCCACATCCCTTGTGTTTCTTTTTGTTCGCTGCGGCGCCGACTGCCGTCGTCGTCTTTGTGAGAAACGCCCCCGCCCCCTGCGCATCGGGCAGAAATCCTGCCGCGCCCCTTCGGCGGAGTTGGCTGTTAGAGCAGCAGCCTTTCGTATTTTACGCCGCGCCAGCATAAGAAATCTGGGAGAGGGCTTTCCTTCCCCTGCCTCCGAGATCTGCGACGTCGTAAGCGAATAGGGGTCGCTGAATGCATTCGCTGGATCCAGCCCTACCGCCGAGATAAACAGAAAATATATTCTGCCTTACATTTTCATATCACATTTTGCGGGAAAATTATCGATAATGATAATTCTTCTCTACGTGATGCTACTTCGAAGACATTTCTAAAATATCTAGTATATATAAATTTGTACATGCGTTAAGAATATTAATAGGAATAAATGACAAATTCCATGCATATAATTTAGTGAATTATTTCGCGTTAGTGAAAAAAAATTGTACATTACAAGAGAAAACATTGAGCCGAAATACATGTTAAGCAGCATTCCCCCTTCATTGTTTTCTTAAACAACTTACCCGAATTCACAACAGTTTTGGAAATGTTTGAGACGAATGACTTACGAGATTTGTGTTGTAACAATTACTTAAAATGTGAAAACTTCATACCAACTGGAGCGTCTAACATTTGGTCGTTGATCTCGCAGTAGTAGTAAATCGGCTACTTTTCAGTTGCAGACGTCGTCCATGGGCTTTCGTTGCGTGAAGGTGTGTTTCGTAAGAAAACGCCGGATGGACTGACGCTCTGACCTTTCGCCCTGAGACTGCTCAGCGCACCCTCGCGCATTTCGATTCCCCGGGGAATGTCGGGCACGAAGGAAACCCTGGAGCTCGGTTTCTATCGTGCCCGACGGAAGGCACATACATACAACGGTGCTTAACGAAACCTAGTCTATGGAAAAGCCAATAAACACGCTCAAAGAAGTATAAGAGGAATTCATCTAATAGCAATCGCTGGGAGATGGAATACTAGTAAATATTAACGTTTATCTTAGCACAACTGTAGAACTTTGTTCGACTTCCTGAATTTTAAATAATTATTCTTTTCCTTCGATCCTACATTGGAACAAAGTGAAATGAGTATCAGAGACAAGGGACTTCAATAGCTTTATAATCTCACAGATATTATTTGGACTGATTAATTGATTGTTTTAGTGATTCCGAGCGCGTTAACTATCAGCGTCTTTAGACCCGTACGTGTAATGCATGTTTTTGCTCCGGAGGCAACGGTGATATTTTCCCGGTGTGTCGCGAGATTCGGCGCAGACCTACCGTCGGCGAGTGGTCATCTCCCGCCAGCTGGGCACCGCCCCAGCCGGGGCACCACTACCACACGGACCACTACCACTACCACTCTTACCACTACCACACGGACGTGTCGCCCGGCACCTGTGGTAGTGTCGTACATGCTAATGTAAGGGTGTGTGAAAGAGGTGAGGATAGGACAAGGAAGAGGAAGGTGGGATGCGACCTAGCTAAGCTAGAGTAGAAAATCCTGCTGCTGTTGGAACTCGAACCTAGAACCTCCCGGTCAAAGGGACTTGAGTGACATCAGTTCCATTATTTGGAAACATACAATATTCATTAATTTGTTTCAGTTACCTTGTGTCTTTACTGATTAGAGATTATATGTTCGCGTCGCATCTTAGCTCAAATTACACAAAAATATGTTATTTTACTATTATTTTAGCAGAAATTATTCTAAACAAATCTTCTATCCCAAGCCCCAATCATTCTCAGTAGTACTCTTGAGTTGATGCACATCAACCCAAGATCTCCCATGTTTTTGGGCGCGCGATGTGCTGCGCGAATGGCCAACGGACGAAGCCGGAGCCGAGCAGGCTCTCCCGGAGGCCGCCCGCGCCGCGAGGTGACCGGCGCGCGGCTGGGACACGCACCGCGGGGAGCGCGTCCGAAGGCCCTCTGGGTGCGGAGCCGCCGCGTCGCCTGCTCGCTCGCTGGCTCGCTGGCTCGCTCACTTATTTATGCCGCCGATCCCCCTGGGCGCCCGGGAGTGGACCGTTCAACATTGATACCTTCCTTCTCCCGCTCCGCCGGCGCTCTGCCCTGTCTCGCTCCCCCGACGCCGCGGCCTCTTCACAGGCGGACCGTCAGTCAGGTAGGACCGGCGTCACGTGCTCTGGGGTCGCCGAGGAAGATGGATTTCTCTGCTGTCTGGAACATTTTCTTGCAATTACACGTTGTCGGTAAACTTGTTTAAATGTTGTTCTTCCATTGCTATGTAATTTTGTTCAAACTAGTTTTCTATACGTAGTTGCGTTGCAATAATATTCATATGTCATAATAGTCATTAATCATGATTGTGTTTTAAAACGATGAGCTCATTTTATTTTGAATGGGTACTTTAAGTACTCATTATTCCGTGGAATATGATGTAAAATTATCCACGCGGATATTTTTATATCTAATCTAGCAGTTGTTGTTTAAAAGAAAATTGAAGGGATGAAGCTAGAGTGTGAGAGATGTTGTGAGGTGTTTTGCCAGGGATGATGTGAGGTGTGCTGCGGGGAAATGTTGTAGAGGTGTGTTGTGTGGGGGATGTGGGAAGATGTGACATGGTGGATGTTGTGGGGAGGTGTGATGTGTAGGATGATGTGACAAGGTATGTTTGGGAGGATGAGTAATGTGAGTAGGTGCGCTTAAAGACTTAGCTTGTGTATCCTATGGGTTATGAGTTCTACTTGAGCTCTATGCAAGTATGTCTTTAATTGAATCTGCTATGAGTGTCTCGAATTCAGCCGATTCCAGATTCAACGATATTTGTAGATGTGTTAATGTCTAATGTATGGTTCCATATGTTTCCCTATATCCCCATTAGAATGTAGAGTATAAAAAACTTCGGTAAAAAATCACTTTAACAAAGAAGTCATGAACACTTTATAACTAGGCGTTATTATAATAGGAGAGAAAATAATTTATACGTAATATGAGAGGAGAAAAAAATAATGAACATTTTCATTTTTAAAAGACATTATTCAGAAGTAAGACTACTATTAAACTTTAGACTTAATCTGCTTGGTTATGACCTTTTAAACACAAAATCTCTCATTTTCTCTCTTCATTATTACGCCTACGAACACACACACGCACCATGTATGCGGAGGCCGCCGCTCGCCCAAATCACGGGGGGTGAAAATCCGCTCCTCGCGTCTCGAGGCGCGGCGGGCGGGCGGGCGGGGCGGGGCGGGGGCGGGGCGCGGGGAGCATGGGCGGGGCGTGGCGGCGCGGGGCGGGGCGCGAGGGCGGAGTTGTCGGCTGGCCAAGCTGAGCGGTCAGCAGCGCGGCCTGCGGGGTTCTGCGTGCGCAAACAGAGCCGTCGGCCAGGGCCGGCGGGGGCGGCCTCGGGGGCATTTTTACTGCGGCGATGACGAGGCTGTATACAAACATGGACCGCGTCCTCGCCCGCTGCCGCCGCCCCGGCCGGCACAAAGGGCCATCGTTAGGCGCCGGCCAGTCGAGTTGGCCGCGTAGGCGGCGGAGGCACGGCCTCGGGGATGGAGATAGCGCTGGTGGTGGAAAAGCTCGACGGAGGCGTGCGGATGGGAGAGCGAAGGAACAAGTGACCCGGCTAGCTGAGAGGGTGAGAGTTGGAGGTCGTGTGTAGTTTCGTAGCGCGATGGTTCGTGGATTTTTGTATTGTATACATCGGTGATTGAGCGGTTTGTTGAGATGTGTGGTTGAGATAAAGTGGTCAGTGGTTGTTGACGCGTTGTGTAACTGGAAAATATTTTGATTAGATGTTTGAAAGGTTCGAATCCATAATGAGGGATTTTTTCCATTATGAGCAGGGGCAGTCCGTTGAATGATTTGTGATCTAAACTAGTCCCAGCGTTTATGGGGATACACCCGAAGCTCGCTGAAAGCCGTAAGGAGATGGCAGTGGCCGGCAGAGCAACGACTACGTCGCGGAGCGTGTAGGTCGAGGGCGCTCTGCTGGTCGTTGTTCAGGAACGCGCCGTCGTTGTCGTTGGCTGTATGGGGCGTGGTGGAGGCGCAGGCGGCGGTGGAGTGGCCGGGGCGGGGACAGCGGCATTGGCAGCAGCGGCTGAGGTGGCGGCAGTGACTGCGGCGCTGGAGGAGGGGTTGGGGGTGTAAACGCCCCAAGGTCTGCCGTTGACCGCTGCCCGCTGCCTCGCCGCCAGGGCTTCTATAGCGCCAGTGATTGCTGCGCGCGCCTTTGTACGGGCGCCGGCCCCGCGCCGGTCGCTGCCCGCCCCAGCGGCACCAGACGCCCGTTGCTCTCCGCGTGGAAAAGATATGCCAGAAGCGAACAGAGAAACACTAGATCGGCATCGCTATAAGAAGGTCAAATGTTTCGTAGAAAGAAATGTTCATTTTGAGACGTTTAAGTCTTTCAAATTAGTGGTTACAGTGGTTAGTCGAAAAAATTATTTAGAAAAAATTAGTTCTTCCAGAATAAGTTGGCAGCAAAGGTAATGGGTAACGAGAAAAATCAATTATGTACTGTAACACATACCTAACTATTAAATTTTTTTAAAATGTTAAAAATAGACAGAAGTGTCTAATTGATTGCAAAACATTATTTGGGCGGATGTCTGACAATGTTCCCAGTAGTTGACTGCATAATTGCGAACCGCTTATCATCATTCCTCCTCTGTCCGGCAGGAGGTCCCCCTTTCGCAGCAACAACCACCCGGAAGACTGTCCTTTCCCTGCTTCTGGCTGCTCCGCCGAAAAGACATTAGCATGGGGGGCGCGTCGCCGGGCAGTTTACGGCGGTTACCGGCTCGTGACCCCGCGGGGCCGGGCGGCGTCGGGGCCCCTGGGGCGTACCTGTTTCCGCTCCCCCCGCGCGGCCTCGGCGGGCGGCGGGGGGGGGGCGGTCATTACTCGGCGAGTGTCCAGCCGCCAATTAGGACCGGACCCGCCCCCTGTCCCCGATGCACCCCGCCCCGCCCCGCCCGCGCGCCCCTCGCCCGCCGGGCGTCGGGCCTCTCAAGACGCGCCGTCTTATTAGAGGCCCCTTAATTGAGGCCAGCCTCCACTCGCCGTCGCTGCCCCCGCCGCCCCTGGCACCGACCGCTCGCTGGTGGTGAGACCGCCGCTGTTTGAAACGTAGGAAGTGCGGCAGTGGTGACGCCACTCTCGGCTCGGAACGCCCTAGGTCGACCGCTGGCGCAACTGTGGTTCTCCCGCCATCAACGATGGAGAGCTTTGCTTTGCTCCACCTTGTGATGGACTGCGCGTAATGGCAAGAGCGCCCGCCACCCATGTCTACCTACAGTAACAAGATTCGGAAATAGAAACAATACAAATAGAACATGGTTGTGTGATGTGCATTTACGTTATTGTTCATTCCGGGTCTTTCTTTCTACGTTCGACGAATTGAAGGCTATTCTACTGAACAGTGTACCCATTGATATACCATTTTAATTTCATATTACTTTAGTCACATTGTCTCTGAAAAAAGAATTGACTTTCACAGTATTTTATGTATACTACAAATCTATCTTATCAAATAATTACATGTAAATATGTGTAAAAAATATCACCATCTCATAATAACCGTCCATTTTCTCGAAAAATTTTTTCGAAATTATACAGGTACAATCAAATATGCAGAAAAACCTACGTTAATAATATAAATATTTGTATTATCATAATTTACCAAATTATACATTTTCTGTGCTTCTCGTCAAAATTATAATTGATAGTATTTGATTTTTATTGTTCTCGTATCTCATTTGATAAGTTCTTTTTCTTTTTTATCTAACAATTTTTTTATTTCTGAAACCCTTTCATCATCTGGTAACCGTTTTCATCTGTCGCTGTATCCAGTCGTCCATCGTCGATTTACTTGCACTTCGTTGGCTATAGTGGTGGCCTCCGCTGCTCAAAGTCGCACACTGCTCCCCACTGGCCCCATGGCTACCGCATTGCCGTCGTCGTCGTTTGCTTGCTCTCCGAGAATGAACCGAGCTTCCTGGCTTCAGTCTGTTCTGGTGACCGACTGTTCTGGTCACAGTTCCGTCTATCCCTTGGCTCTCGGTAACGCTTTATTTAGTTGGTTACCGGTAGCGGCGTGCTTGCTTAAAGTGTAAAGTAAGAATTAAGTATTCTCAATTTTTAATGCAGGCGTCGTATGTGGCACGAAAACAAAGATCACTAAGTCATCTTTTTTTCAATTAATGTTATAAATTATTCACTATTTCTTAATTGTTTCATTACGTTCATAATTGCCTTCCCTTCAGCAAAGTTGTTTCGATTAATTTTTGTTTTATTACCTTGAAAGACATAATTTGAATCGAACGTGTTCGTGTTTTTTTTTTTCAAGCAGTTAAAATCCAAGTTCTTGTTTTCATTATTTAAATCTGACCTACTTCAATTGATAAATGTTAACTTAATGTTCTGAAAATATCAGTTAACATGTCCAGTAATCATTTGAAGTATCGAAATGCCAAAGGAACAAATACTACGAGTATAACGCTTTTCCAAAACGGGGTAAAGATTGTTCAAAGTTTACGTTTTATTTAATTCTTGATGGGTTTTTCATCGTTTAGCTTAATATTGCAGCACCTGTCACATTTTCGCTTAGTACACGCTTCAGCAATTAACTAAAATTTTCAAAAAGGGTCAATTACACTCCTTGGTCTCGCCACGCGTCATGAGACCAAACGGCGTGCACAAGACAAAACCACACGTTTAGTGACGTCTGATTTCAGAGCGCCAGATGTGACTCCAAGGTATGCTAGCTCTGGAGTTGGTGGCGACCAGGGACGCGAGTGTACATTATTAACCACGCCGTGACATGCCAGTTCCGCCGGGCGCTCAAACCATCGTTAATCACCGCCGCCTCCTTGCAGAAGGAGCGCGGGGCGACGTCTGGTGGGGGGAGGGGGGCGGAGGGGGGCAGGGGCGCCTCCTCGCGCATCGCAATCGGGAGCACAGTACCCTTCGGCGTCTACCAGACGGCCCCTCCCGCGCGAAGAGTGAGGGCGTTGTCCGCGCGTCCTCGCGCCCGAGGGGGAGCCAAGGCGAGGGCGGGGAGGACGCGACGTGTGACGGAGGTCTAAGGAGCCCCGAGCCGAGGGAGGATGCGTGGGAGGCGGGCGGTAAGGGAAGCAAGCGGTCAGTAATTTGCCGCCGGTCGCCAGATGCGTCCCCAATCGTCGTCGTCCAGCTGGGGCCACCCCGCCAACGCCACGCCGCGCCGCGCCGCGCCACACCGCCTTGAGCTGCCGACCCGTCTCTTGCCCCTTCTCCCGCGTCCTCTAACGTCCGCGCCCGGGTGCCCACTCTCGTCCTTGCTCCCGCTCTCGCGCCGCCCTCTTCGAGTATTCAAACAAGCGCCGGTAATTGCGGCGTGATGAGGCCGGCCACCGCCAGATTGCGTCTTGTCGCTGCCGCCCCCGCCGCCGCCCACGCCCCCGCCGTTGCCGAGGGCTCTCTCTCGATGGTCGCTGCCTCTGGCGGCCGCAAAATCTGATAAAACCACATAATGCTTCCGAGGTTGCTCCCCTCTTCCTTCTCCACGCGGTCCCTATTTCGTAAACGAAGTTTTACTCGTCGCGAGGTTGGACGAATATTATTGCAACGCCGAGGGCGGAATTTTCGTCTCTAGTCGGAATTCCACTCTCCGAATCAGATGTCTTTATTCGCTCATCATTGCTTTGGAAATGACGTGTGTTGAACTTCTCTTTTATCTTTCAATAAATGACATAAGTACATATTTGGGCTATTTTATCATCTCTACTGTTGGAATTTTTTCTACTGCTGCCATTTTAACTTTCATTCTAAACTAATCATCCTAACGTGTATTACTCCTAAACACTCATTAACCTCTTTTGTATATTGTATTGGTCAACAAATATCTCGAGGATTTTCTTAACATACCTTCAAGTATTGAAATACAATTTTTAAGTATATTTTTTTAAAATAGGAAATCTAGCGCCTTTCGTGTATGTTTTAGTGATATGTCCCACGGTGTTCCTCGCTTCACGACAATGAAAATTTAATTTTCTCCATTCGTTGAGCAAAATACTTCCTGGTATATCCAGTGAATTGAGGTCCGAAAAACGATCTGAATCCGAATCGATCTAATACCTTCCCCGACGTCGCAGCTTTGTTCAACAGCGTCGTGCGTTTCTCGACTGGAAGCATAGCCTACGTTGTCGGGATGTACAGAATGTACCGCAATGAAACGTCAGATATAAATATTTTTAGAAGTAACTGTGAATCTTCGTAACCAGCAGCGTTTAGGGAATTTATTTATCTAATTAAAATACGCTGAACAAATTTGAAAGTGATGCAAATCACCTTCTGTAATAGAATTATTACTATTTATAATAACAACAATAATAAAACCTATATTACAAATCATTTTATTATTATTATTAGTAGTAATAGTAGTAGTATTTTTATCGATAAAAGACACTTGAGTTTTCATTACGCATAACGATAAAGTATTGGATTCCTTTTTACGCCTTTTTCCAATCAAAATTTCGTATTCATAATTTATAATAAATATTAATATTATAATTTATTGTGATACTATATCAAAAAACTAACATTTCACTATTTAATTGTCATTTTAGGATGTCTTTTATGGATCATCTATCACATTCGACTGTGAACGTCAGGTTTGAGATATAAAAATCTCACTAGATAACATCGATTCCCCCTCCTTCGCGTTCGCCAGTCGAAAACAGAGCTATCACAGCCGAGGGCCGCCGCGATGCTTTCATGCCAACGATGTCGGGTCCGCTGCCGGGTGGCGTCATCTTCTTCTTCCCCTTTTTTCAGCCCGTCCACCCGCGTCCACATCCCCCTCATGTGCCCCGGCAGTGCCTCCCCCTCCTGCCCTCTCGCTGGCCTCAGGCCCCCTCAAACTGTCGCCGGGAGGAGGAACTGGCTCTGGACACGTACTCGCCGGCCGGCGGGGGCGGCAAAAACTTCCTCGGGGGCGCAATTTATGGCGCGGGCTGATGGCTTTACTGCCGCGATCGGCCGGCGCAGCCCGAGGACATGATGGGGCGGGAGCAGGGGGAGGGGGTGGATGCAGAGGCCGACGGGAAACGGCGGGAGCGGCACGGCGGGTTCGCCGACAAGAGGAGCGGGAGACGACACGACCGGGAAAGCGGCGACGTCGGAGACGGCTGCCGTGATAGCGAGAGCGGGAGAGGTGACGGGGGCGTGGCACTGCCCGAGGAGTGGGTGAAGAGGCAGAACCGGAGGGGCAGGCGGCGACGCCGGCGACTCTCGGCGCAGAGAACGCGGATGTAACGTTATTTGTCGTAATAAAACATCTTTATCAGCGTCCCACAACAGGTCTGGCGGCGAGCCACGGCGGCGGGAGTTTCGAGTCTAATGGCAAAATATGGCGGGTCGGGTTGCGGGCGGCTGCCGTCCGCGTCCTGCCTCCGCTCCCGCCTCCGGCCCCGCCCCACGCCGGCCGCCGCCGGTGGTCGGGGTTATCTCCGCGCGCGTCCCCTGAGAGAGCGGGAAGGCGGGGGCCGGCGGATGCGGGGCCGGCAGCCCGTCCGGTGTCGCCGCGCTGCAAAGAGAAACGAGCCTGAAAGCGAAAAATTGTAATATGTTCTCTTAACTGAAATGTGGCCGCGTCGTTGTTTACTTTCATACGCGCTGACATTGAATTCCCCTGGACCTCGGTCCTTTATTCCCTGCATTCCTACAAATCTTCGGCAGAGGGGTAAATAAGTGATCAGTACCAAATTGATAAAAACCTAACACGAAACGAAGAGCAGAATAATACATTGAGTTCCTTTACAAATGTTAAAATGACATCTTTCATATCTTCCACTTGCACTTAATGGCATTATGATGGAAAATGATGAAGTAAGCATGTTTCAAACTTTTAAAATCTTCACATAATTATGCGATATTCATTTTTAATTGAAGTCATTAGAATTAATTGTTTGCAGTCGTGAATTTAATTTATCACTATAATATGTCATTTAAGAAGTATAAGTCACTTATAAAATGAAAGACAAAAAAGATTTAAAGACACGTAATTTCATTAGGTTTATTCAAAATCATAAAGAAGTACAATTCATATTGTGAGTCTCATTCAGTGAAAAAATTCGTAACTGAAATAAAATCTGTTAAAATTATATCCACATTATTTCCAAAATTATAGCATTACTATAAATGTTCCAGAATTCAGCCCTCAATATTCAGAAATAATGTTTGTTCAGATCTAATGCAAAACTAATGATAAAAGTTCAACAAGTGAACGTGATCTTTATAAAATGCCAGTGTGTCGGAAAGATGCTGTTTTCAAACTTTTAGAATATATCGCGGAGTCTGAGAAGTGATTCAAAAGTTCAAAAGCAGAACGTAGATGATTCTTCTGTGAATATATTGTACTGATTCAGAGACTACGTATACTGATCAACATTTGTATTAACATCCAACGGAGGCCACGAATAAACTCAAAAAGATGTGTTCGTGTCGGCGCGTCGCCCCTGCCTGAGCAACCCGTTCTCTGGGCGCGCCGGCGCCGCCCGCCTCCCCCGCCCTCCCCGCCTTCTCTCCCACGGCCGCAGCCTCCGGCAGCGGTCGCGCGCGGCGCTCGCGGCGCCTGGACCAATCGTAATTGGCCCCCGGAAGAAATCCCGCCTCCGCGCCGGCGCGCCGCCGCTCGCGCCCCGCCGCCGCCCCGGCACCTCCTCCGGCAGCCAGGCGCCCGACCGGTGCCAACCCAACCCCTTCGTCGCTGCGCGCGCCAATCTAGCGCGCTCGCAGAAATAGGGCATTTCACGGATTCGTTTATTGATTATTTCGTGTTCGCGGAAGCGACAACTGCTATGATTGTTAGTCCGTGTATGTTGTGCATGTTTTATTTCGGGAAGTGGAGATGATCTTCCTCGCTGATAGTGGGATCTGTCACTGCGGAATCTGTCACTGCAAGAATCTCCCATCTGCGGGGAGGGAGACTTCTACTACTTCTAACTCGCCTATAATTGTGCGTTTCCAGCACATACAGCAAAACTAGCGTAGACTTTAAAATATTTTGTCTACATATCTACAAACTATTTGGATGCAAGTTTTTTATGACCTTGACCGCGAGGTTCTTTGGCCTCTTACTCTTCCTGTTAGTCAGTCAGAATGTATTTTTTTAAATTAAAAGTTTTTTTTTTTTTTGAATTTTACTTCAAATTGCTGAATGAAATGAAATGTCAAGCATTTCTATGGCTTGTCGGTACGTGCAAACATTCACTATCGGTCCACTGAAAAATAAAAGTATAGGCGAATGAATGATTTTCTCATCTTCTCTACACCATATAATTCATAATGCGTTTCATCGACTAAATGTTAATCCGCCTTAAAAACACTGCCACTCATACGTTCCCGCTGAGTTCCTAGGCTGTTAAACTTTTATTTCTCTGATAACTTGTGGGACACAAAGTCAAGTGTGTGTATCACTAACTACTTTTTAACTACTGGATCACGATTAACGTATAAGCTTTCAATGAAAACAGGTTCCTATAACTGCAGAGCTGCGCAAAAAATGTCACAAAAGTACCACTTCCTCGAAAAGATAAGTGCTCCAAAGAAAGAAACAAGTCACATTAAATTCACGTGCATGGCAAAAACCTGGGTAATTTTCTCATTCGTAAGTAACTATTCGTTCACCATGATTCCTACGTGATGTGGAAGGACGAAAGCATAATGCCAATTTCGTTCCACTTCCATGCTTATGAGTGAGTGCTTGTAGAACACTCAAACGCGTGCGGTAATTTGTCTCGTACTAATTGCTGCCGGGGTTTATTTGTTCAGCATAAGAAACACAGGTAGCTCCAAATTTGTGTGTGTACTTTCCCGTCAGTTGCTAGCTAGCATATGTAATGTATTTGAGAGCCTCGTATGCGTGTGAGGAAGTAAACCTTGTTCGTTGTTTGAAATCCGTACTCCATTATAATGATGACTATTAAGAGACATTCCCAGGCAAGAAATAATGGAGAGCAAGAAGCAATTCCTCACTGTACTGTTTACCATGTACTAAGAAGAATACAAATACTTGTATTTTTAAATGGACTTTTCATCAATAGGTTTACTCATTATTTTTATCGTCTTTTTTATGAGATTACGTCGTAGTATAAATGTTGTTATTTTTTTGAATCCTTAACTTATGTTGTAAAGATCATAATTTTTATTGCATTTTGACTATAAAAAGAATATTCTCATTCAAATGGCAAAACTGGGATTGTTACGAGATATTTGTCACTGATTCATTAAAGACATGAAAATCACATTATGGGAACGTCGATCTGAAATATGTCTCATGTCATAGAATTGAAATATGTTAACTTATTTCACTTCATATCAACGCAGTTATTATTTATAATATGTATATATGTGTTGTCTTTGTATTTTTATATATCTCTATAGTTTATTAGCAACGAAGAACGACCGAAAAACATTGTTTCTTCTCCGAGACACTTCAAACTCAGAAAAGAAGCTTGCTTTGTTGTCTTTTTTTAAAGGCTCTTACTGGCTTTGCTGTATGTACGATATCCACTTTTTGCGCGAGCAAAAAACGAAAAAAGAAATACCGACAAAGAAAGGCAGCTGTAAATATTTGCCGCAGGCACAAAGTTCATAAGCTTTTAAACAGACCAGATAGCCGGCGCACAGAAGAGCTCAGAAAAAACGATGCCGACCACTACAAAAGGAATGCAAAGAGCGCGGGAAGGAAGATAAAACGACAGAGGTGCGGTTAGGTAAAAGGGTGGAAACGATGTTTGAACAAGAACTCTGCCAAGCGAACGCGCGCTGCTGCGGGGAGGGGGAAGGAGGGCGAGGGTCAGACAAAACCCCGGGAATCATTTCGCTCATTGTGAAGTTGAGTGAAATGTTCTCTCTTTGAAGCTGCGTGTATCCGAAAGAATTGAGAGAAGGGAGGGAGCAGCGGACGAGGGGGGTGGGGGTGGGATGGGGAGGTGCGGGCGCAGGGACGAATGCAGGCGCTCCGCCATTGAGGACTGCTGAAGCAGTTCAGCCAGAGAGCGGCTTCAAGGTTGTGGTGCTCTGTCGACAAATAAGTACGGCAGAAAAGACATTTCTTGTCAACAGAGCGCGAGCAAAGAAAGGGAGATAATGTTAAGGTGATGGTAAGATTGTGAAGTGGTATTATTAACAGGAAACAAAAAAGTCAAGAACAATATATTAATATATTATTCAATTTCAAACCTTTATGACACACCACCCTAAGAAATAAATAGGATAATGTATTATAATTAATTTGTTTGAAGGAAAAACTGAGTGATAATAAGTAATAAAGGATGATTTTCCTAGAAGTGGCAAAAAATTAATATTGACTAAAGAATAATGAGTAGTATTGAATGTAACAAAAAATAATGAGTAGTTCTGAACCGGGCAAGTTGTTGGAGGAAAATTAGAGGTGAAAAAATTACTTAAAATCATTTATTCGTGTAAGTATTGCTGTAAAAGCACAAACGTTTGATATTAACCAAAAAAGCAATCACCTTTAAAAATTAGTGTTCAAATTCAGATGAAATCAATTCGTAAAGAGAAACAAATTATAGTGTCAAGATACTGAAAGGAAGGCGCTATGGTGTACAAGGTACTTGTATAATCAGGTAGGCTTAAGATGTAGCGTATCAGTACTATAATACAGAGCTAACGCATTACAGTGAGATAAGAATGAGAAAATGAATACAATGCAATGTAGGTGAGCACAGTTGGAAGCAAGGTGGAAACGATAACAAGTTAAAGGATAGGAGGGGGAATAAGAGAAGAGAAGAGAAGCTGTGCGGGCGAGGAGTGCACGACGGTGAGGTTGAGCCTCTCCCGGGCGGGATTGCCTGATTACGGGCGCTAGCAAAGTCCTAAGTAGCCCCTTCGCTCTCCCCGCGACCTCTCCGCGGGACCTCCGCTATTCACTGCCGGAGCTTACGCCGGAACTTTTTGCACCCACCGCCCCCGAGCGCCGCCGCGCGACGGGAGCGTGCGAGTTGCGACAAAGGAACGAAGCCTTGCTCGGACCTCCGCCGCCTTTACCCTGATATGCGCCGCCCCCCCCTCCGCTCGTACCCTCGCCCCTGCCCCTTCCTTCACTAATTCCGCCTCGCCTCGTCGTCCCCATCCCATCCTCGCCCCGTTCACACCCCGCTCCCTGCGTTTTCAACGTCCCCGTCCTCTCCCTTGTCCTCGCACCCGTGTATCGTTTCCTCCTCGTCCTTCTGCCCGTCCTCCGCCCCGTCCTCGCCCCGTCCTCGCCCCGTCCTCGCCCCGTCCTCGCCCTTTCCTCGCCTCGTCCCTTCCCTTCACCGTTCTCAGACCATCCACGCCCCCCTCTTCGTCCCAACCTGACCCCTCTCTCAGCCCGTTCTCTCTCCCGTAGTTGCTCTGTACTCCCCACCGTGTCATTCCGTTCTCGTCCTCGCCTTTGCTAAAGCCAGTGCTCGTCCCCTCACGCCTCCTTTCCTAAACTCCATGCGACCTGCCTCTGCTCTGTACCCTCTCTCACCTTCTTCACACCGGTCGTCAGCTATCACCTACGTTCGCTCGCCGTTGTCCGGTTGCAAATTGCCACAACCGACCTTCCGTTTTTTCTGCTGCATCCACTGTCTCTGCAACGCGCCTTGCTCTGCTGTCACTACTTTCCTCCTATCCCATTTACATCGTTTTCTTGCCCTCGCTGGGATCCTTAAGCATTTCATGGTGGACTCTCGCGGAAACATCTCTAAGCCATTGTCCCACAAATTGCTTTGCACTGACCTGAACGAGATCCTCCCGAAAGCTGTAGTTCTTACTCTCCGACTAGATGTTCTGAAACTTTAGCTGGACTTTTTCTGAGTAAATAAATCTTAGATACAAAAAGCCAAAGTAAGTAATTTACGATACCCAATTGCCCAGTTATAATTCGTTTCTTTACGATTTAAATGTATTTTTTGAAACCCTAATTAGCAAGTGGTGAAACAACGTTTATCTATTTATTGTCTAAAACAATTAAATAAGCAATAACATAACATTTCTTTAGCTATGTTTTTTTTCTTTTTCGCTTTGAACCAACTATCAATGCCATCTTCTAATTTCGGTCGCATTTAACAAACAGTCGCCTGCTTCCGCCCACGTCCCTCGTTTCCGTTATTCATTTACTCTTCTCCCGGCAACGGTGCAGGCAAAAAATCTATTCTACTCCGCATTATCTTATTTTCTTTCCTGTGCCTCTCTTATCTTTGCATCTTTAATTACCCGCGCGAGGAATCACACAATTATTCCGAGGCACTTTTGTATTATTTTCTCTGTTTTTGTTCCCGCCATTCTACACCCGGATTTCTCCTTTTACAGGGTTCCGCCCTACCGCTTGGCTCCCTCTCCGATTCCCGTCCTGCCATCCTTATCATACTTTCATTAGTCGCAACGTCGGCGATTCCGTTAATGAATACCCACGGATGCTCCATGGCCGACACCATCCCCGCTGATGTATTTTTAAATTTTTGTTCTTCCTCGTCACTGAAAGATGCTCCCTCTTTTAGCGAGAGAATCGTCTCAGCAGAAGCCCTTAAAAGGCTCAAAGGGAGGATCACAGTAGTATTTCTACTGCTCAAAATGAGACCTCCCGTATTCCTCAGAAACAATTCAGACCCCAGATTGAGAGGAATTCGCTGCCATTTTAATTATAAATGATTCATTTTTAATATTTGACCTAGTGAAACACTTCTCTTCTTAAATGCATTACTTCTTGTCATATTATAAATGATAAATTACATATATTTATTTTCGATACAAGTTATTAAGAGCTTTGAAAAAATATGTAGTAAAATCTTCAAAGGGAACGATAAAAATGTTAATTGTTAGGCATGTTAAATTTTACTTCAGTGCATTGGTTAATGATATTTTTTAAATTTTTCGTTGACGTCTCTTGTACAATAATGCTATGAACCATGTAACGTCTACTTACAAGAAAACATAAAATAAAACCTCGTTTCAAAAATTATTTCTTCTCTTCACAAAAAGTATTTATTCTGTAATTTTCATATCACATTTAATGAAATTTGTTGTTCAAAATAAATGGAATTATTAGAAGAAGAGAAAATGTAACAGTTATAATTCTGGCACATGAGGGTTTCTGTAAACGTTGAACCCTTCCACTATCAAAAATATTACTGACATAATTCTGGCTGAAAATGTTTCTAAAAGAAATTAAGATGGATCGGTAAATTCGCCTTCACTAGCAACTGAAGCAAATAAAAAATATACTATTTTTATAAGTTGCCTAAGTCCCTCTACACATTCTTTCGTATTACTCATGTGTACAAATTGGACCATCCTAAGTAATACAAGTTACAGTTCGTGCAACTATACCCTTCCGCCTCAAATGGCGCCGTACCAAGCGAGAAGTGCGAGTCCTGTGCTGCCCGAAACGCGACCATCCGGTGCCTCTTCACGATCGAACCCAAGCCCTACCGCGGCGCGAACATCTGGTGGCGACCCGGTGCCTGCGGCGGCGGAAGGGGCAGCCTTGCTAATGCAATTTCTACAGCAGGGGGCGCAGCCTCGGCCATTACGACGGGGTCCGAACTTGGCCAGATACCTTCGCTGCCCCGCCCCCACTACCGCTGTCCCCGCTGCCACACCGCAGGCACTGCAGCCACTACCATTCCGCCTTACTCCGCCCTACTTCTACTCCGTGCCATCCCCTGTGTAGAACTGTTCGTCTTGCCAATGCAATTACTGCCTCCGCCATCACCAGCGAAACTACGTGCGTGCATCTGATTCAACTTCGTTGCCTTCCCGTGTGCAGCTATCATTGCTTTTGCGGTCCCCAGTTGTGTTTACATCCTCTTACTTCATGCAATATTATATCACTAATTTTTCTATTTCTAATATTTCTCCCGCACGAATGAGTTCACTTTCCGTTCCTCATATTTAAGAAACGGTTTCTAAGATTTCCTGATGTTACTGATAGCGCGTGTTTACTAGCTTTTTTCGGCCGTTCTGTTCGACATCTCTTGAATATCAACCATTTACCTCGCTTCACGTCACCACTCCCTCTCCAAAATCGGTCTCTCCGCCCCCACGACCACAT
>BOPP01000019.1:5694383-5713998 GCA_017312745.1 Gryllus bimaculatus | reverse complement strand
TGTCCCTGCGCCCATCCCGCCACCCCGGCACAGGGGCAGCGACGGCGGCGGTGGCGGCGACCGCTCGGGGGGCTACAAGTACATAAAACCCACATTAGGAGACGGCCAGTGGTGTGGAGGGGGGCGTGCGACGGGGCGTGCCTCGGGGGGGGGTATGGAATGTGGGGCGCGGGCGGAGTGCCAAGGGCGGGCGCGGCGGGTTAGCAGCACTCGGACACTAATTACACTGCGGTAATCACAGTCTCTCGTGCTTGCGGCGCGCTCCCGCCCGCCCCGCAGCACCTGCGCGGCGCGCTCTGCGCTGCGCTTTATGTCGCGCGCGGGGCGCGCGCAGGCATCTGGGTCACATGACCGGCGCGGCGCGGCCGGGGTCTTCCCCCCGGACGGGAGCGCGCCGGAGCGCAACGAGAGACCGCCCCTGCCCCGGTCCCGCCCCCCGGCGTTGTTGGCGCGCGTGGAATGAGCCAGGTGGCGCGCGAGGGCGCGCGCTGCTTCGCGCCGCCTGCACGCCACGCCAAGTTGTGCTGCAGGCGTCGGATGGAGGCTGCATTGTTCTCGAGGACGGCCGATTTTATTCTTCAAAGACGTTGAAACTCTGTTTAGGGTTATGGTGCTTCGATTATGAGAAATGGTATTGTGTGATGTCGTGATTGAGGATCGTATGACATTCGGACTAACAGGGAAGTTGTTCATACTTTGGATGAACACTCAGTAGTTTCTATTTTGCATACCTACCATTGACGCCAAGGCAAATATTTCCTTACTTTAGAGAATTCACACAAAGATGAGACTTTTTTGATAGATTGAAATTAAAACAATAACAGAATGAATGATATTGTTACTCGTATGAATGAGTATTATGTGATCCTACATTTTCTTCAATTCAATTTATATTTGGTTTGTTTCTTAATATGTACCGAACGCTGACCATTATTAAGAGAGCATTTAAAAATAACCTTTTCGCTTTCCTCTAAATTTCTTCCGTTACTGTTCTCAACTGGCCGAGTTTTCAAACTCGAGTCTCTCACCCTCCGTCTGAGAACCACTTCAAGATGACATTTCCCGCGCGTAATTTATCCTTCATTTCCCCGGTTGCGCCTCCTGCCCCGCCCTCCGCGTTCCGAGAGAAGCTCATGAAACATTGCGAGGACGCTAATTGGGTCTCGGGCGCCGGTGTCGGGCGGCGGCGTGCGGCGGCGGCGGTGCGGGGCGGGCGTCGCGGCGCCACGTGGGGCGCTTTCGAAGGCCGATCGAGGCGGCCCAGCGTCGCGGCGGCGCTCCGCCGGCCCACGTCCAGTGCCACGCCACGCCACGCACCGCGACGTGCGAGCTTGTCAACACGCGCGAAGGTAATAAAAAAAAAAAAACTCGCTTAAGGTAGTGCGGGGGCGTTGACGATCGCGAGCCGCGCGAGCGGAAGTTTGCCGACGGGGGCGGGGGCAGATCGCGTGAAAGGGTTTAAAAGAGCTGTCGCGCCGGGCCTGCCTGCCCGTGGCGTCCGGCGCGAGAGGGACGTCAGTGATTTTCGCCGATTGCTGCTCCGCACGAGCTGGTTGACGTAATAGCGTGTGGATGTACGAGGGGAAAAAAGAGGACGTTGGTAAACAGTTGATGATCGCTCTTCTGTCTTGACATGTGCATGTTTCTCTATACTATTAGCATTGTCAAACTCTTTGTCATTTTATTTCTTTCCATAAAAAACGGCCGGGGGCTCTTCTCACCATGCAGTCCTCAAATGTGTGAAAAGAAGTTGAAAAAGTTCCATGCAGAGTAACGCCTTAACACCGTGTTCTTATAAATGCGCTCCAAATTTTTTTCAATGAAAATTGCCATTAAGGCGAAGAATTACTCTTCATTAATATTCGTTTTTAAAGTAATATCCGATTTCTACTATTAGAAAAAAACAGAAAACTCAGGAAAAATTGAAAAACAATGTACTTTGGGCGCGCGAAAGATGGTAGCTGGCAAAAAAAATATGGGGTCACATCAGAATTCGTGGCGAACTAGCCAGAAAAATAGGAAAACTAATTACGAGAAAGACGTGCTATTCTGCTAGCACTGTTAGCTTTTTGTGTGCCTGTGTTATTATGAATGGAAGTTTTGAAATTGAGGGATAATAATTTAATCAAATTCATGATGCATAATTATTTCTTAATTAATAATTAATACAATGTATAATAAAATATTAGATGCATTATTAAGTAAGACTATACCAAACAGCAGTAAATAATCAGAATAACAAATTGTCTAGAATTGCTTACATATTATCTATGAAATTAATAGATTAAAAAAGATATTGTTACATGTGACGATGTGTTACCTTCAGAGTTAGTATTTATTAATATTATTTGTGTATGTATAATAAGAATATATTTAAAATAATAATGTAGTCACCAAATATTACTCTCACGGAGGTGTCTCTCATTATTCTCAAGTCTGATTGCCTGTCATGTATCATACTAGATATCAATTCTACATTCTCCAAATATTCTAAATACAAATTACAATTCTCATTTGATGCCTTATTGAAAAATTATTACTATGGTTATATCCTAGAGTTATCGCATACCAATCGACACACACATATATCTCTCTCTTTTGTCTATCCTGTCGTGCGAGTGAACACTACGGATTAGAGCTATCTGCGACTTCTAAGTCACTAGGGGGATTGAGGTGTTATGATCGAGCTGTGACATCGATACATGCTTTCGCTGGACCGATTAGTTTTAATAAATCTATAGCTCTAATAGTTCATTATGAGTACCACTCACTCATCTGCCACTCTTTCTCAGATAAGAGTACTAGAAGTCTTCTTAAAAATCACGACTAACCTCCCTACATTGTCAAAATGCGGTTCTCATCAGTTCAATTTCTCCTTGTCTCATTCACTGTGCACACAAATTGATCTAAATTGGTAGCCTATCTATATCAACCTCTTTTTCCTCTCGAGCACATAATGGTCTGTGTTATTCTTCTATTCTCTCACATGTTTGCGAGTTGACAATGTATCATTTGCGAAATACAGTAGTGCGTGTAGTACTACTGAAAGTGACTAGTCGCGCAACGAAACTCTCGTTCAGCATTCACGAGAGTAGATACATTCTATCGAGGAAGAGGCTACGAGCATGCACACGCGTCACGATACACTGTATCATACACAGTGGACGACCACAGACTTCTGTAGACCGTAAACCGACATACTGTAACGAGCGGAGTGACAAAAACACATAGAGCTTACTTCAAGTTGGGCGTGGACACACGCGCCCCGGGGACTGGAATCGTCATTGGCGCGTGTGTATTTATGTTACCGAGAGCGCGAATCGCCGATCGACAGGCGGGCTGCGATACGCGCCCCGTTCATGCCGAGGGCCGCCCTCTTCAATTATCGGAAATCGCGCGGGAGGCGACAGTAATAGGGCGCTAACGCCGCCACTTCGCGTAATTACGAATTCATTTGTGACAAATATGAAGCTTCGTTCCCCACCTCGCCTCGGCCTCCCGGGCTCTCATTCGTGTTAATAAAACTCGCATGCAGTGCCGTTTTTCTTTTCACGGTTTAACAGAGTGTGAGTAATTTTGAAATATGTTGACCGCTATTCGCTACTTGAGTTTTCAAGGATGCTTGTCGAAAGTTTAACCCATAATAAACACCTGATAGAATTGATTGTTTCTAAGCTTTTCATTTCAATTTGTGATGCGAAAGCGTTATTTTCTGTATATTGGTACATTCATTTTTTTAATTTCAAACAAATAGAACATTGAAATTCTGAAATTTCAGGCACTTCTCATTTCATGACGTTCATTATTTTAATTCTGTTTTTGTGTGTGGAAATGGAGTGCAGGGTGAACTGGGTGCCAAATTTTGATGTAGCAGAGATGAGAATATCACGGTAGCAGTACTCGGACACTAATTACACTCGCCGGTAATCACAGTCTCTCGTGCTGCGGCGCGCTCCCGCCCGCCCCCGCAGCACCTGCGCGGCGCGCCCGCCGCTGCGCTTTTGTTCGCGCCGCGGGCGCGCGAGCATCTGGGTCACATGACCCGGCCGGCGCGCCGGGTCTTCCCCGGGCGGGAGCGCGCACGGAGCGCAACGAGAGACTGCCCTGCCCCGGTCCCCGCCCCCCGGCGTTGTTGGCGCGCGTGGGAATGCGCCAGGTGGCGCGCGGGCGCGCAGTGCTTCGTCGCCGCTCACGCCCACGCCAAGTTGTGCTGCAGGCGTCGGATGGAGGCTGCATTGTTCTCGAGGACGGCCCGATTTTATTCTTCCAAAGACGTGAAACTCGTTAGGGTTATGGTGCTTCGATATGAGAAATGGTATTGTGTGATGTCGTGATTGAGGATCGTATGGACATTCGACTAACAGGGAAGTTGTCATACTTGGATGAACACTCAGTATTTCTATTGATACCTACCATTAACGCCATGGAAATATTTCCTTACTTTATAGAATTCACACAATGAGACTTTTTTGATAGATTGAAATTAAACAATGAACAGAATGAATGATATTGTACTCGTATGAATGAGTATTATGTGATCCTACATTTTCTTCAATTCAATTATATTTGCTTTGTTTCTTAATGTGTACGACACGCTGACATTATTAAAGAGAGCATTAAAAATAACCTTTTCGCTTCCTCTAAATTTCTTCCGTTACTGTTCTCAACTGGCCGAGTTTTCAACCTCGAGTCTCTCACCCTCCGTCTGAGAACCACTTCAAGAGACATTCCCGCCGCGTAATTATCCTTCATTCCCCGGTTGCGCCTCCTGCCCCGCCCTCCGCGTTCGGAGAGAGCTCATGAAACATTGCGAGACGCTAATGGGTCTCGGCGCCGGTGTCGGCGGCGGCGGCGGCGGCGGCGGTGCGGGGCGGGCGTCGCGGCGCCACGTGGGCGCTTCGAAGGCCGATCGAGGCGGCCCAGCGTCGCGGCGGCGCGCCGCGCCACGCCACGCCATGCCATGCCATGCCACGCCACGCCACGCCACGCGACGTGCGCTTGTCAACACGCGCGACAGCGTAATTCGCTTAAGGAGTGCGGGGGCGTGACGATCGCGATCCGGCGAGCGAGTTTGCCGACGGGGGCGGGGCAGATCGCGTGAAAGTTTAAAAGAGCTGTCGCGCCGGGCCTGCTGCCCGTGGCGTCGGCGCGAGAGGGACGTCAGTTTGATTTCGCCGATTGCGGCTCCGCACGAGCTGTCGACGTAATGCGTGTGGATGTACGAGGGGAAAAGAGGACGTTGGTAAACAGTTGATGATCGCTCTTCTGTCTTTGACATGTGATTGTTTCTCTATACTATTAGATTGTCAAACTCTTGTCATTTTTATTTCTTTCCATAAAAAGCGGTTGAACGAATTACAATGCTCATATATAAATTAATGATAAATATTGTCATGTCATTTCTAGAATTTATTATTCTTAGAATAAAAATAATTAACAAGAGTATTTACGAGGTTTACATATTTCGGTTTGGCCTATGAATGTTTATTTCATACAATTTAATATTATTTCCTATACTATGTTATATTAGAACCCTCAGATATCATCATTTCTTTTCTCTGTACACAACTATCTGCAGATTCTAAGTCAATTACTTAATCATTCATACATACTTTTCGTGGATTAGTTTTAAATCAAGTCATGTTTTTAGCTTTTATTACTTTTATTTTCGTAATGATAATTGTTTAACTACCTATTGTTTGAAAATCGCATTTCATTTTATCTTTATTATATCATAAATACCTTCCTCGATTGTTTCGTATGTTTTTCAGTTCATACAATTTACACGAAATAATGTTTCGAATTTAGCCACCGAATCTTGAAAAATGAAATAATCAGGGAGCACGCAACCAACATCCGTGAAAAGCGTTTAAACTCTGTGCGTAGCCGCGAGGGCGAAAAGGAGCTTCGAGAGTGGGTGGCTGCGCGCCCCCTGGACTGGAATCGATTGGCGCGTGTGTTTTATACCGAGAGCTCGAATCGCTATCGACAGGCGGGCGGCGATACGCGCCCCGTCATGCCGAGGGCCGCCCTCTTCAATTATCGGAAAAATCGCGCGGAGGGCGACAGTAATAGGCGCGCTAACGCCGCCACTTCGCGTAATACGAATTCATTGGTGTGACAAATATGAAGCTCGTTCCGCCCACCCTCGCCTCGCGCTCCCGGGCTCTCATTCGTGGTTAATAAAACTCGCATGCGTGCCGTTTTTCTTTCACGGTTTAACATGAGTGTGAGTATATTTTTGAAAATATGTTGACCGCTATTCGCTACTTGAGTTTTCAATATTGCTTGTCGAAAGTTTAACCCATAATAAACACGCTGATAGATGTGATTGTTTCTAAGCTTTCATTTCAATTTTGGTGATGCGAAAGCGTTATTTTCTGTATATTGGTTACATTCATTTTTATTTCAAACAAATAGAACATTAAATTTCTGAAATTTCAGGCACTTCTCATTTCATGACGTTCATTATTTAATTCTGTTTTGGTGTGGAAATGAGTGCAGGGTGAAATGGGTGCAAATTTTGATTTAGAGAGGATGAGAATATCACAATATTTTTTGAAATGAGCAAATTTATGTCTCATGATTAGTGATATTTAATAGTTAGCAACCACATCCAGTAGAGCTTTCTTTCCTCTTCCATGTCCCCCGCCCTTGTTCCCTTCTCATTGGACAGCACAGCTCTGAGGCGCTCGCAGCCTCCCCGCCCCCAGCGCTTCTGAGCGACCTCCCTGGCCGTTGCACGGCCGACCTGCAAATCATCCATCTTCATTCTCCCGCCTACGCCGCCACCTCATCCTCTTCCTCCGCCGCCGCCCCGCGGTCCGGTCCTTCTCGCCCCTGACATCGCGGCAGCCGCCGCCTCCCGAACCCGCGCGCTCGCGGTGCGATGATGGATCCCCGGCCGGTGCCGGCCTCGCCCCTCCGCCGCGGCAGCTGCCTCTCGCTGAGAAATCGGCACGGATCCGTGTGAGAGCCGCCTGCTCGGCCGCGCCCTCCCCGCGCGGCCCCGCGCCGACCGCGCTGCGCTCCGGCGCCGCCCCCGCCCAAGGGCGCCGCGCCGCCCTCACGCCTTCCCGCCGGCCCTCCCGCGGCGCCTCTAGGACGCAATGCGCAGAGGTCCTACGGTTTGAATCCCGACTTTGGCGGATTTTTTACGCTAGCTACTTGTAGGATAGCGTTCAACAACTGTCTGCATGAGAATTTTACCTGCCGGCTGCTCTGATTGGTAGTTATCCGTTGTTTATACGCCCAATACTAAGCAAATGCCAGAGCAGTTCCAGATAAATGAGTCTTGTTTCGCGCGCGGACGTTTTTTTTCTCGTTCTTGTCCCCTATTTTCCTCTTACACACACGCGCTTACGTTACTACAATATGACACATGCCGGGTGACCAGTCGGAAGCTTAGAGCTCGTCCCGCCTGCGGCGTGCCCCGCTGGGAGAGATACTTGACGCTGCAACTGCGATGTATTATGTTGCAGCTATGTTATTGTTACACATATTTGCTGACCAAAGAGCTTTCTTTCACCAATCATCTACTTCTATATTTGACACCTGCTTCTCCCCATCGTATTCCTTCCCCTTTTCATTTTATCCTATTACTTTCCAATCAACGTAAATACATATCGCATCTTCATGCCTTGCCCAACTCGGTGTTAGCGTATACCTTCTCGCCTCGTTATAGCTAGCTCTTGTTTTTCTTCTCTTGTTTCCGGCAATTCCTTACTCGACCTCATACCCTGCTTTTTGTGACTCCTTGCTGCGATTCTATCACTCCGACCCGTCACAGGTATCTTATGAAAGATGTCTGTAGCCTTTGAAGGCAGTCCATTTTGAAGACCTCCATCGCCCCCTCGCACATCGTTTCGGGTGCTGCCACCGATTTCGTGGCTGTGGCGTCCATCGTCTTTTCGCGCGCAGCGCTTCCAAGGCCCCCGCATCCTCCCAGTCCCGAGGGCCCCGCGCGCCCGGCGCTTGACTTCCACGCGACACCAGCGCTTCGCTGACTCGCCCCGTGACGGATGGCCTCGCATCGCCTCGCCTCACCCGATCGGTCCCAGGCCGCGCAGTGGGCGGACACGACAGCGACTTCATTTCTCTGATTTTCAAATAAGTTTTCTCAAAATGAAAAATTTATATTATCTAATGATGTAGATGAATAGTGAAAAATATAATTAATTTTGTATAACATTTTTATTGTGAAGTTTTATGAAAATTGCTGTTTTTTGCATTTACTTCCATTATTTATTATTCCACGAGTTTTAAATCGTTCAGATGAAAGTTGTTTGTTTTTTTAATTTTAATTCTAGATTTTCATACAACAAACAATTCATTATTACTCAATTTTTTACTTTGATATTTTACTGAATATTCTTTTTTGCAAAATACTCGTTTTCACCCAGTGTGCTCCGGGCGGGCGGCGGGGCTCAGCGCGGTTCCACGGCACGTCTTCGCCCCCGGGATCTGTGGATCGCTTGCGGCGCCGGGGTCGGGCGGAAATGATTCCGAATTGAATATCAACGACCGCGCACCCCTAGAATCTTCGCCTCGCGGCTCGAGCCCTCGGCGCTCAGATCTCTATTCGCGCCTCCTTCCAACCCCTTATCGATGCTCTTTGCCTCCTGATTCACTGGCATATTTCTGAAATCGTGCCATCACAAACTCATCTCTTATAAAAGAGAATATTAATGAATTTTGTTTTGTTTATTTTACAAGTCTAGAAAATTATATATCGTTTGTATATTTACTTGAATACTTTAATCTATAAAAATGCTATTAATTTGAAGCGCTTGGATATTAATTTCACGAAACAATTTTTCAGTTTTGGTGTAGGGAGACTTTTTGATTTCTGAATTTTGTTATTCAAAGAATATAGAATATTTCACTTGAAATTATTTACAGATTCGGATGTAAAGGCACATTGAAATGGATGAACAATTGATTAATATGAATATTGGTTAATGTCTAAATAAATTGTAAATATTTTTTTAAATCGTGTATAAAATCAATTCTCAATTCATTTAAACAACAAAATAAATTTAACCGTACTGTTTCCAGAGTACATTTTAATTTCATTTCATTCGAATTTCTATAATGTCTCCAGAAATGCACATTTATGTTATTTAACTATTGATATTACTTAATAATAGGAGGTCCATTATTCGAGAGCTATCGCAACACTCTTATTTCTTTGAGCTCTGATATCTCATTATAATTATATCTTCTGCAGATACTTAACCAGTGGTTGAATATATCTTTAAAAAGAACGACATAATCTTACGTCTACATAACCTGTACTGTCTCAATATCAACGACAATGTTGCTATATCTACAGCAATTGCTTTCATTGGTATCTCTGCAGCTACCAGCTCCAGCCATCACCACTCCCACCACCGTTTCTGCTTCCAATGCCACTGTCACCGTCACCAATCATCCACTACCTCCGCCACCACGCTGCCACTACTGCCACCGCCCCGCCATAACCACCGTCGCCACTCCCACTGCCAGCCCAGTGCCTGCTCCGCCACCCAGCGCGGCGCCGCGGCGCGCCCGCGGGCGCAGCTGAAGAAGCCGAGATAAGATAAGGCCGTGGCCGGGGGCACGACGCGGCGCGGCGCGGCGGCGCAGCCGTACTTTAATTACGCTAATGGCGGCCACGGGCCCCTGTTAATTACGATTCAAAGACGAAAAGACAGCAGCCGCGGGCGCCGGCGGCGGTGGCAGCAGCGGCGGCAATTTATAGAGAGGCGCGTGGGGGGGGGGGGTGGCGCGGGGCGCCGCACCCCCGCAGTCGGCGTCGCGGGCGCCCTCGCGTCCGCGACGCAGCTGCACCCTCCGGCTCGCCCCTCCGCGGCGCGTCTTCGCATCCTCTGCCCCCGCTCGGTCTCCGCCAGGCGTCTTTCGTGAGCAAGACGCCTTGATTTCCTCAGGGCCCGATGGTCATTTTGCTTTGATTTAGTTTAAGCTCCGGAGTTATTGTTAGTTAATTCAGATTATCTCTTTTATTACTTACTGTTATGAGAATCTCAGCGTCTTAATGTATGCTCGTACGTATGACAACACCTTCTTGGTTTTCCCCTGCATGTGTATTCATTTTAGCAGAACCTGTAATGTTGAACACGCTTCCTAAAATCGTGTATTTTGTCTTCAATAGATTGATCAATTCAATCTTCTCTCATTTCCTTGAACACAATTACGATTTTACCAGCCTTCTCAAATAAAATAGAAGTTTTCTATCTTCAGCTTCTGGATATCATGACCCCAAACACATTTCTTTCTTTCGTTTTGATTTCTGTGTAGTGAACGTTTGTCCTCAAATGTCACTCACAATTCCAATCCACTTTACTTCTCGTTGCCCACCGCCATACCCTAGTGCTCTTCTTTCCGCGGCACCCTCTTTCCCCCTACGTCCACTCCCCAGCGCAAGCCGACTCGCCCCGCCCCCCTCCGCCCATCTGCACTTCCTCCGCCGCGCCGCGCAGTGCCATCTCGAGCGGCGCCGCCCCCGTCGTCATCATCTCCTGCCTCCCGCCTCCCCTAGCTCGCGGAGAGTGTTCGCGCCCCCGCCCGCCCGCCCGCCCGCCTTCGCGCCTCCCGGCCGTGTAAAGAAGATCTTGGTTCTTAACGGGCACGCGCTAACTGGGGGGGGGGGGGCACTCTCCTCTACGCTATGCTCCGCTGCACCACGCTCCTCCACGACACGCTCTGCCGCGCTCGCCAAGCGGCGCTCGGGGCCCGGCGCGGGTCAGCGAGCGCCACCTCTGCAGCTGCAGTTGCCGCCTGCTCGGGACAGATTTGCGCGAAAGGCAGGGGTTTAGTGATATTTGTCAGTCGTTTGATACTTTTATGAATTTAATTCCAGGCAATAATGTAAATGAACTTCTTTGTTGACTGATTTGTGTAAGTGCCTCAAGAAAATTTAAATTTTCTAAGGCCTTTGATGTGTGGAAGATTATCACTTTTTGCCAATAAGCATATGGTAGTATATCTCAAATAACGAGGTTACATATGTAATACTTGCCTCTTATTGGTAAGCAACTCGTCTTTCACTGATGTTTGATAGGTACGCGTCTTCGACTGTTTTAAAACGTGCATCCGTCAAATACTGGTGTCCGTTGATTTGCCTACCATTCACGAGAAAATAGCGTATATGTTACTTCATTAAATGAGATCTTCCACCACAATCTCTACTACTGCATTCACTTTGACTCTTCGTTCAGTAATATTTTGTTGTATATTCTGTAAGTTTGTTTGAAAAACGTATTTCCTGTATTAAAAATGTAAGTATTAAGTATTAACCCACTCTGTAAATACTTCTTAGAGATACTGAAATTTTAACGAAGAGGAAACGAACTTATTTCAAGTTAGTAGGCACACATCTCATATTTCGTAAAGTCGTCGTTCTAATTGCGCGTTTTCCTGAGCGGAATAGATGGGTGAAATTTAATCGCGGCACATGTGGCGCGGGGAGCGAGGCCGCCCGGGGGCGATTGCGCCTCGCACGCCCCCGGCGCCAGCGCGCCCACCGGCCCGGCCAGGCCCTTCCCGAAGCCCGGCCGCGGTTTTCAATTATTTCGAGAAGCTTCTCGGCACCGCTGCAATTAGAACGACGATGATGGAGGGGCCGAGAGCGGCCCACGCCGCCGCCGCCGCCGCCGTGCCGGACAGCCACTTTGTCCGCGGCCGCCCTCCCATAATGCTCCGCTGCCGACGCTCGCTTGCTGGCCCGCTCGCCCGGAGCGCTCCCGCCTGCTCAGACGGAGATTCGCGGTGACCTTTCCTCGCCCTAAGAGGCAGTGGCCGCTGGAGTGGAGTTACACTAGGCTTGGCTTTTCTCTCTGGTGTGTTCATAAAGATGAATCTTTGCCAGCAGAGTAGTTTCAGATTTTTACTTGTATGCCTTGCAAGTTTTGACGCTTCTTCTTAAAAACATCCTTAATAATAATAATAATAATAATAATAATAATAATAATAATAATAATAATAATAATAATAATAATGTTATTTAATGCTTAATAATTTCTTTTGTTATGTCACTTTCTTTACGCTTGGTATGACTTGTAATATTGGGTGTCTCGAGCTATCAGTGAATAATAAATATTAACTTCACCAAATAAAATTAGTTTGATATTATTTAAATATTATATAAAATTATGTTTGTTTGACTGTTTTATATTGTCTTTTTGTTGCAACAAAACTAGTTTTAATATCTTTCAATTTCCCTGCAAGTGTCTACGGATGTCTTGATCGCATATGGGTTTATTGAGTCGCTCCGTCTTTCGTTCCGTACGTAAGTAGCGCTCGAGTGCAGACCACTTCATGTCCCCTTGCACGCGCCTCTCGTGGCGGAGAGGCCGCCGTGCGGTGACTCTGTCCCCTCCAGCCGCTGGAGGCCGGCGCTGTCCCCCGCAATGCAGAGCAGCGCCGCGATTGTTCGGCGGAGCCTCCGGTCGCTGCTCCACCGCGCTGAGGCAGCGACAGCGGCGCGGCGGTTTGAAGCGGTTGCGGGCTTCGCCGACGACGACGTCGCCGCCGCCCACCGCCGCGCGGGCTTCAATTGTTTCGCCGCCGCGGACACGACCGCCGCCCGGGGCCCCGATTGTCCCTCGGCGACGGCGGCGGGCACCGCGTCCAGCGGGATCAATAGGCGGCGGCGGCGGAGGCGGAGACGGGGCGGGATGGCAGTCGGGCGGAAGGCGCCGCTTCCCAGCGCTGAGGGCCACCGCTTCGCTCCGCGCGCCTCGTTGCCTCACACGCTCGCCACCTCCTCGTTTATTCCTCTAAGCAACAGGCCTCATTCGCTTCAAGTACTGTCGATGATAGTTGTTGCTACTTCGGGATGTAGTGCTCCGACTCAGTTTTACACAAGTTTGTTTTCTCAGTCGAATGATGTGTGTTGCTAAGTATTCTTAAGTCGAACTAGCATCATTTAAAAATACAATACGTGTATAATATATCACCACAAGAGACCTTAAAATAAAATACTACATAGTTTACCTTACTAGCTTTTTCCTTCATCCCCTTCCCTACTCTTTAGAGCTGCTAATACAACCTGCTCTATCTCAGGTTCCCTTCTCTTTTCTTCCCTTGTCTCCCGATGCCTTCCCCCTCCTTCGCTACATCTCCTTGACACCCGGTCCCGTCTCCGGAGCGCCGGACACTCGCACAGCACCGGACCCTGTCCCAGGGGACGCCCTCCCCCCTGCGACACGCCCCCTTCCGTACTGTCTCGTGACAGGTGACGATCGCCGCCGCAAACAGAGGACAATCACGTTATCTCCAACGCCGCCTCTCCCCAGCTCTGGCCTGCTCCTCGCGTGGGCTGTCGCCCGCGCCGTCCTAGCCTCTCGACGTGTTATCTCCCGCTCGACCGGTGAAGGTTCGTGAGGCGACGCGCGGTGCCGGCTTTTGGCATTCCGCGCGAGTCTTTGACGTCCGCCGCGTTGAGTTTGTCGCCTGTTGACAAAAGCCGAGCGCGCGCGCGACGTGCGCGGGCTGCGGATCGGTGCTCGCCGCCGCCGCCGCCGGCGGCGCTGGAGATAACTACGTTTCTTCGTCGGCGCGTCCGCCGTCAGCACTGGTGCCCTCTTTCCCTCCTTCAACAGCGTCGCCGAGAAGTTTGTTTCCCAGCGCCGATACTGTCGAGTTGCAAACGCTTCCCACCTCTGAGAAAAGTCGACTGCGTAATGGACTATTGAGGATTCTGTCTCGCGGCTCCTTCACTTGAGGCGCGTTCCTCGAAGAAACTTCACGACTTTCGCTGGGCTCTGTTCTGTAATGGAAACGTGCGATGATATTTCCTCCCTTTGGAGAGACGTGCGTTGAAACTAAGAAAGTTTCGGAGCCAGTCATGAATGTATTCTCTTTCGTGACGTTTTACAAGAAAGAAACATGAATGCATGTATTTCGACTTGAAAAGCTCTCTTGAATGATAAAACTCATGAAAGATATATACAATGATGGTTTCTCGGAAGTCTAAAGTAATATTTGTCATAATTATGTTCCTCGATGTTCATTAACGAATACATTTTTCATCCCCATTTTTGGTGAAAACAATTTTATATTCAATTTTTTCGATGTTTACTTAGAATTTTACTGTAAAATATGAAAGAAGTTTTAAAAACCTATATTTTATTAAAGTTACCGATAACATTATGTTTCAGACATCAGACAAAATATAAATTCACTATGAGGAAATTGTAAATGTTACAGCGTTCTCATTATGTTTGATTTTCAATGCAATCAGAGATAAAAAAGAACGAAAATTTCTTTGTATTTCATTTTGACTATAAAGTTAACCTGTCCATATGTGAGGTCGTTAACATTTTACATTTTGCTTAAATTTCTTGTGATCATAATTCTTTTAATTATTGTGGCTTGGTTATTGTTTTTTATTTTGGTTAATGTTTATTTACTTTGCCAAAGTATTATTTTTAAGTATATTTTTTTCATGTAAATATGTTTTTTATTAAAGTTCATACTATACAAATTGCCTCAAGGAATAGAAAAAACATTAAGAAAAATAATAATTAAAAATTAATTATTTACATATATAATAAGCAATATTTTCAAATTTTATAATACATATTAAAAAGTTACGCAATAAATTGTTACGTATGAAATATAATTTCAGAATTAGTCTGATACTATAACTAAAATTTGTGAGTGATTCTTTATTCGACTTCGATATTTAATATTTGAAAAATGTTTCTAGAAAGAATTTTCAATTAATTTGTCTGTAAAATAAAAATAACTTATTAATGTTTGTTTGTAATCCTTTCGATTCAAAATACACAGTACCAATGAAAAAATTGGAATTACATAAAGGTAAAATGATCTAACTTAGAACTAGAAATAAAATGAAATTTCAATAGTATAGTATGAGAAATTACAATAATTTATTGGAGACCTAGGATCACGAGACTCAATGCGTTCGAGAGAAAAGAATGCATAGTAGAGAAGGTCTTACTTTCCCGTTGCAAACAGAATTTATTTTTAATTTTTTTTTTTTATACTAATCTTTCAACTATTTATAGTTGAAATGACGGGAAGCGATTCTGGAACTCAACAAAACATACGCAGATAATCTTCTCCCCCATACGTCACATACAGTTGTTACTGTTGTTTGGACTAAATAAATCTAAATCTAAATCTAAATGTGTGCGTGTGTGTGTGTGTTGCAGGCGGCGCTGAAGCCGCGGGCGGCCGCCGCGCGCGCCGCGCTGAGGATCGAAGGTGAGTGAGTGGCCTCGCCGCCACGCGAGCCTCCGACTTGCGCAGCGCCTCAAGTGCACTAACGACTTGCTAAAACATTATTGTACGCATGTAGAATGTAAAGGCGGGAAAGTGCAGATATCGATTTGGTGTGTCAGTTATAATGTTGCCGGAGTCTTCGTTGGTATCAGATGTGGAGAAAGACTACGATATATTTGGAGAAAAAAATAGATATTGCCATAGACTTATTGGAGTCTTAGACTTTGTCTCTGTAAATAGAATGCAGAGATATGCAGCAAAGTGCTTTAAAGACTCCTTATAGTAATAGTAGGAAGTTCTAACATAGTTTTTTCTGGTAACTTAAATGAATAACTTAATCTGAAGTTGTTTAAGACTATCTAATCCCTAACCGTTATTCTCCAAGTTGTGAATTATCAACCTTCTCTCACTTGCATTTTTTCTCCCTAGTACAGGACATTTGAAACCTTTGAAAAGACACTTTCTAAGTGAAGACTTGGTCTCAAATCAAAACCTGTTTTCATGTTCCAATTATTCACCTTAGTTTGATGCAAAGAACTGCTTTTAAATTAGTTTGACAATGTTGATAATTATGGTTTCGTGAACCATTGCTTGAACGTGCCAGGTGAGAGACATTGAGATGACTGCAAGAAAGGGATCATGTCTGTGAGCAAGACTGAATCCAACATATTTAGTTCAGTAATTATGAAGGAATAGCATTTTTAGACTTGATTTATGTTCAGAATATAGCATTAGAATTATTTTATGTAGAGCTAGTAAACACTCTGTGGTACGTATGTGTCCGCAGTACGTTAAAAAATAGAAATATTAATTAAGTATATTTACTAAGTACTTAAATGAACCGTGGTTGGTGAAATTAAAAAGTAGGAAATAAGATACCTTAATTTGTATCAACATGAAGGCCAAATTCTGAAAAATGCGCTAATATAAAAAGCATGTACTTTTTTAAGATCATCTCCATACTTCAGTATGCAACTCAATTCGAAGGTATCAAATGAAGACGAGTCTTTGGTGATTTTAACGCGTGAAGCAAAATATGGATGCCAACCTTTCCAAAATAATCTGCCCAGGAATTCTTTCCTCCGTCCGTCATTATTTTGTGTAGCGTTACACAGACAAGTGAACTTCTTCCCATCTTTTGTCCCTCAATTCCCTCTCCCTGCCTCTTACGCTTCCTCACCTCTCTATTCTTCTCTTTTTTCGTTCTCTAGAGGATCGCGTTTCTCTTTTGTTTCCCGGCCCTGTGTGATGTCTTCGTTTCACGGAAGAGAGCCTGTGTTTGTGTCTGAGCAGTCTATATAAGTTAGTACCAGGAATTTCGTCATTATAATTTCGACCAGGAGTTTCGCTGTTCCACAGGCATACGAAGTTGTTAAACTTTTTAAAAACCGGTTCAAGGAGGCGGCGAGAGGAGTGAGGGGGTGCAAGGCGGCTGAAATGAAAAGAAAAATGAAAAATGGAGCAGGAGGAAGGGGGCGAAACGCTACTCGGGGTGAGGCTGGCAGGGGGGAAAGGTTATACACGTGACTTGAAGAGAGCCTTCCAACCCGGCCGAAGGAGAAATTTCAGGAAACAAGTAATAAGCACTCCTTGACGAACGGTGGGGTGCAGCAGCGGCGGTGAAGAGGGCGGAGGAAAAATTATTGACAAGTCGTTACAACTGTCAAACGGCTCGTAGAGCGCCCGGAGTGCGTTTGTGTGCTTAATAGAACTTTTTAAATGCGTCGCCGTTCTCTCCCGATTGTGCTGTTTGCCTTATCAAGTGGGCACTGCTTCGGCGCTGAGTTCGCCAGCAGCGTTTCGAAATGATTACGTCCGTCATGTTTGCCAACTTGCCGACACGCAAATGGGATTAAGAGGGGCCGGCCCGGCGGCTGAGTGCGCTGTCGACTGAAGAGCGCGTATAACAAGCGCCGCTGCTCCCGATCAGCTGAATTGACACTTTGTTTTGTGTCGCAATAGGATGTGCGTCAGCAAATTTGATATGCTGTGCTGTATAAAGCAAAATTTTTCGTATGATATTGAGTTTTTAAATTGACTTAAAATATCTTCTGACTAATGGCAGTTATGTTACAAGCAGGACGAATAGGAAATATTTATAGAAAATTCTTCCTGATTTCCGATATACGTACTAATGCTAGTACAATGAAGTTTACCAAGGTTTAGTGTCATTGCGATCCCTTTTCTCTTTCATATCTTGTAGTATCCTATCATTCTGCATGTCAAATTTCATTACATTAACAAAAAACATAGACATTAATTCTGTACATTTTCTTAAGTAAAAAAAATTGATATATTTTATTAGATTCATACAAATTCTCATGACTCGTAATATGTCCTTCTAATTTTCTTATATTTCAAACCAGTGATTTGTTTAAGGAGTTTCCAGAAAATGATTTCATGAAATTAATTCATTTTCGGAGCGATATATTAATATTAAAGAATGATCACTTTGTATTGTTCGTAGTTCCAATATAAGGAATTAGAGCTGTTCCTTTTTGTATTTTTCAAAGTGAGAGCAAAGTTGTGTTCTTTCGTATGATGCCATAGATTTGTTGAATCTCTAATGAGTAAAATAACAGCCGGTCTTGTTTTTTCAAGAATTTAACATAGAATTGTCCGCCTTCTGTTTATCTCAACGTCCATTATCTACCCTCATTTAGTAGTTCTTTATTTACCATCTGCACACATTGCATTGTTCTAGAGATAGATGTCGGTGCCTTTCAACTACCTCTTCTGCTATACCATCAGAAGTTAAGCCTTCAATATTAATGCCGCCGCAAGAATGAGTACTCCCTTTTGCCGAAAGCCCGAACGTGTCGCGGTCGAAGTGTAATCAAGGACCTTGCCAGTTGCCCGCCAGCCCATCAGCAGATGCGACTTTTAATTGCCGGAGACTTTCCATCTTTAATCCTGCTCCGAGGACAACAAAAAACGGCAAGCGCAGTCGGATTCTTTTTACGACTTGCACCGAAATCACACAAAGAAGGATTTGTTAATTGATTAAAGACTCAAATTAGCGAGAATGATGTTCTTTTTTTGTGGGGCTCAAAATAAGTTGGGCGCCAAAGAGAGAAGACGCACTAGGAGACGGCCCCAGAGAAAATCTTTTATTATAATCCAATATCGTCGAAAATATTCTTTTGTAAATATCCGAGGGTGGCTTATTAAATAAGGCAGTCGTCTAAATGCTTAATTCGGTCATTAGCGCTGCGGAGATGTTGTTCAGAAAAGGGATAGGGTGAGGGTTGAGGGTCGACATGATCCCTAACGCTCTGCGATGACATTACCCTAAGAGATCGGTGATCAAAATAACTCTTCAAATGTAATTAACTTAACTTCAAGACAAGCGAGTCCTCATATTATTATTTATCAAATTGTTTACTTAAGTAAAGTATTGAAAGCGTAATATATTGCAATAAAGACAATGCAATAAAACAAAATGTATTACGTCTTTTTCAAATGAAAAAATGTATGTTTTCAGAACAGCACCTTGCAATACTGGCCGATAATTACCATGAGTTCGAAAAACATACTACTTACATGAATATCTTCTTATTTGATACTCTCAACGAATGAGTGAGGTAGGTCGGTCAAACGACTTATCAAGTGAAGTGGAAGTAGAATACTTCTGATTCGTATTTGCAACGTTCATGTATTCATTCCTTACGCCTTCTGAAAGGTCGTAGATCCTGTTTTTCTTTCAAAGTTCTTCTGTCTAACTTTTCTTTGCGGTACTCATTTTCTGTTCTCCGAGACAAATTATTCCCATAGTTACTTGGGAAAGAATTAATGACTCTTAGCAATCAAACCATTCATTTTCTTTGTTTTAGAATATGTCCAGGCGCAAAACCATTTTATTATATCAATATCTGGAATATAACTCATATCAATGATAAATAAAGGTAACATAGCAAATTGAAGTGTTCCACAAGTTTCGGTCTTCCGAGAAACTCAGTTCCAGAAGTATCTCATTAATTCTGATAGATTAATGTTACCAGCTGGTCAAAACATTTTTTAGATTTTAATATTATCATGTACTCCTTCGGTATCACAATATCAATCTTTATGATACTAATTACTGTTGAAACATATCATATTTTGATATTAGAGTAATATTACTTCTAAAAACATCAACGAGAAAAGTAATTTGGCCTCTATGTCTCTCGCATTGTAGTGGCCGGCCGGGAATTGTTGGGAAGGATTTCATCTGCTCACGAGAAAGCGCGTAGCGCCGCCTAGCCCCGCCTCCACCTCCACCCCCGCTGCCTCCTCGCCTGCGGAGGCGGCGGCTGTCGCCGTGTGATTGATGCGCGAGGATCGGATGTCACCACAAATACGCCGCCCCGGCCTGCCTGCTCCC
>BOPP01000019.1:5576472-5690497 GCA_017312745.1 Gryllus bimaculatus | reverse complement strand
GCCCCGCCCCTCTCACTCGCCGCCTGCGCGTAAAAAATAGAGCCGCGCTCTCATGCAAGTGGGCGCTATATGGTTCGGAGGTGAAGTTGAGTGAGGAGGTAAACGGCAGAAATCAATGTGGTTAAAAGGGGTTGCCTTAATGATAATGTTGGAACGATAGGGTGGAGCAAAGAGTGGCGAGACACAACAACACATCGTGAAGTAGGAAAGAATGAAGGGGAAAGGATTTGGTGTCAGTGGAAATGGCTGAGAATGCATGAGGGGGAGAGGGAAATTGTGGAGGGGTAACGGGCGATGGGTGGCGATGGGTGAAGGGAGCAATTTCCGGTAGCGTGCAGGAAGTTTAATCTGTTAAACATCTCCTAATTGTGGTTTAAAAACCGTTTGAATTTTCTTGCGCTTCCCGTTTCTACTTTTTTTTCGCGTTTACTTTTTTAATTCCGTCTGCGGGCGCCGGGAGGAGGAAGAACGCCAGCGAATGTCGGATATTCCCCGCAGAGGTGCAGCGGCCACCCGCGGAACTCTGGGGAAGCGAGAGGGCGGCAGCAGCCAATGCTGCCCCGTTTCTCCGCCGGCGGCGAGCGGCAGGCGGCGAGAGTAGGCAAGCCGGCCTATTTTGCATTTTTCCTTTGGTTTCGCTGATAAAAAAGTTGTTTCTCCCCCTGCTGCCTTGCCAGAATGCGCTGTGCGGGAAGACAGCCTTGGCCGCCCCCCGCAAATGGGAATTATGTTTAAATAATTATTATTTTTCGCCCATTCAGGAGGAGGACCTGCGCGCCCTGGCCCGGACCCCCTTCCGTCCGTGTGGTCCCTGCGCCCCCGCCTCCGAACCCTGACCTGCGCTGCCGCTGCGCGCGCTCGTGCTTCGTTCGCTCCACTGGCTTAATTATATACGGTAACTTTGTTCGGGTTTTTATTCCCGAGCGCTCCGTGTGGTTGGGCGGAACGCGCTGCCCAAGCGAACGCTTTTCTCCGACTGCGAGGGGAGCCGCCGTGCTACTGCCGGCGCGCTTGCGGTTGGGATAGTAAATAGCCGCTCTGTGGGCGGCTAGGCAACCCGCGATAACGCGTGTATGTGCGGGTGTGTATATTCCACTTCTAAGAGGGAAAACATTGCTCAGAATAATTTGCGATGCCAAATTTCAAAAGACCTGCGGAAACAAAATTTTGAAAGGATTTGGTCATACAAGATGGAAATGGTATTTTAATTTCGTGTTTTCAACTCATCACATATGTTCTTTTTTGTTTGTGTATTTGTGTCTGTTTTGGGTGTTTTTATTTGTTCTTTGTTTTCCTGTAATGTCTCAAATATAATTTGCATTAAGTAGAGGGAAAATATTATATTTAACCTAAAAAAAAATAAAAATTACAATACAGATTTTAAATTCATAAAATGGAATTAGATATTTTCAAATTATTAAGGCAAAAGCTGGTAAATAACTGATCTCTAACAAATCAATTATTTTCTCAATCTCTTTTGAAACTAAAAAATGTTTTAAGACTGACGAAAATGCCCTTTTTGTCTATCAATATATAGAATTAATAGAAGTAGACACATGTACAATAAATTCAATTGAACTATGGGCTAGTATGAAATAGAATCAATTCACGACCAAGAAAATGTCTTTATTATTAACTTAAAGTAAATGCTAATCGTTTACTATTCCGCCTTTTGTATTTGAAAAATTCGAAGGGATTTTCATCATTGAAAATTAATTGGTGACCCTCCAAAGCCAGTAACAACGCTCGATAGCGTAGTACGTCGATTTTAGGTGCGGGGGCCGCCCGGCCGCAGCGGCCCCGGCCGGCCGGCGACAGCGGCGGCGGGGGCGGGGGGCGGCGGCGCGGCGCGGGCGCGGTGGCGGGGGCGGGAGCCTCGCGTTCTAATGGGGATGGTAATGCGACGTAAGCCCGCCGTCCAAAAGCTCTTTTAACCTCTCCCGGGGCGACGAAGTCGTCGCGCGTTGCAGCGAGAGCGAGACGGGAGGGAAGGAACGGGGGCGGCGGGTCGGTCCGGGCCGCGGGGCGAGGGCGACCGCCGGAAAGAGCCAGGTGAGCCTCCGAAGCGCCCGACCGCCCTTCCGAGGGGCCCGGATGCGCTTGCCGTGCTACGCGCTGGTTGATGCCCAATAATGCGGGGGAGGCCTCTGCCTTTCGAGGAAAGTTTATTGATGCTGTTATTTGCCTGCGTTTCTATAAATAGTGAGTATAAACATGTTGATTCATCGATAATGTACCCATTAGCTTGAATATTTGGACCAGTAGCTTCAATCCCAATCAATATGAACCATATAATCTGTTACTTGAAGACATTCTATACAATTTAGTCTATTATTAATCTTATTAGTAATGTTATAATTTGATGGTAGACATTATACTATCGTTTATGATTATGTTGCATTATACACAACACTATTATATGGTTTATGCAAGCATTGAGCGCGTCACGGAATTTTATAATGTATCTGATACATTGCGTCATTATATTTAGCCAACAGTGTTGTCAATTCCGCATTCCAGTCGGACAAAAAAACCAATCTTAAATTTTAGCTACAAACAGAAAAGTACATTCCGACATGATTAAACAATTTAATCACAATTGGTTGCTTAGTAACTAAAATAGTTAAGTCCTTATTTCGATTCGTTTTGTTGACCGACAAGCGAAGTTAGATATAAATGATGAAAATATTGAATTTAAAAAAAAACATTATATAACGGAAAAATCTTGACTCTTATTATCATCATCTTTTAGAATAATTTAATTCTTTAAAGCTGTTTAAGAAATGGTCCTTTCACGAAACGATAGCAAGATACCGTGGAATGAATTCTCTCTTGGTGGTGATCCCTGATATGCGCTTTTGGTGGAACTTCCAACCTTATTCATTTTTCTAGATAATGCAAGAAGATGATTGTCGTATTTCAAATCTTGGATGATGAATGTCACTCAGTGGAATGAAGAAAAATGTTGGTGTTTTTTTAAAAGGGTTGCAAATTGGCTGATTTTTACTGTGTACTCAAACCGCCTACACATTGTTTTTATACCTCCGTATTATTACATTCAATTTTTTCGTCATTACTTCAAAAATACAATATATATAATGTTACATCGCTTGAGTAAATATATCAAAGGACATGTAAACATGCCAAAAATATTTCATACATTAATAATATTTGATGTCCGAAAGCACGTTTAAGAGTTTTGAAAACCCGCAACGCCAATAAACAACGGTTAAGCGGTAATACATGCAAAGCCAGTATTTTAATTCGAATTTTTACGCACGCGGCATCCAAATTTAATTTCCACGCGGCGTTTAAAACACGGGAGCTTACCGGCCGTCAGTAAAAACGTCAATTAAGTCGTTCGGCCGCGTGCGGCGTGTGTGTCGGAGACACCTGTTTCGGAGCGCCGGCGACGCGGCCGTCGAGCCCGCGTGCGCGCGCAAACGGCTGGCAACAGGTGGCGGCCGGCCCCGCGCGCGCCCCGCGCGCGGCGCCGTGGCCGGATTTTTCACTGCGGTGGCGGCGGCAGCGGGGAGAGGGGGCGGTTTTTGTGAATAAACCGCCGCCCGCCCGGCTTCCACCCCGCCGTGAGCGCGCTCTTACTGTGCGTGAGAGGCGCTCTTTTCCCTGTCGAACGCGAAGGGGCGAGGGTGCCGCGGCGTGGCGGCTGTCCCCCGCGCTCCGGCCCAATTGGCTAAATGCCGCCCCCGCACGTCCGCCCCAGCTGCCCGAGCTGACGTTCGAGGGTGATTTTTTTCTCTCGTGAGGAGCGGCGGTGGCGGGCTGGCGGGGCAGAGCCCGCGCTGGCTCGTCTGCTGTTGCTGCTCGAACACGACGGCCATTGGCCGCTGGCTCGCCCGCGCCTCCTGGGATGACGATTTGCCGGCGATATAGGCGCCGTGTGGTAGGACCTTTGGGAGGGGCGGGGGCGGCGGCGGGTCCCCGGGGGCCGCGGGGGCGGGGCGCCGCCGGAAGAGCCAGGTGAGCCTCCGAAGCGCCCACCGCCCTCCGAGGGGCCCGGAATGCGCAGCGATGCTACGCGCTGGTTGATGGCCCAATAATGCGGGGAGGCCTCTGCCTTTTCGAGGAAAGTTTATTGATGCTGTTATTTAGCCTGCGTTCTTAAATAGTGAGTAAAACAATATTTGATTCATCGATAATGACCACTAGCTTGATAATGACCAGTAGCTTCCAACCCAATCAAATGAAACCAATAATCGGTTACTTGAAAACATTATACAATTTAGTCTATTTGAATCATATTAGTAATTATAATTTGATGGTAGACATTATGACTTCGGTTATGATTATGTGCATTAACAAACACTAGTTATATGGTTCATGCAAGCATTGAGCCGCTCCGGAATTTTTAATGTATCTATCATTGGTCATTATATTTAGCCAACAGTGTTGTCATTCGCATTCCAGTCGGACAAAAAAACAAATCTTAAATTTTAGCTACAAACAGAAAAGTACATTCGACATGATTAACAATTTAATCACAATTGGTTGCATTAGTAAATAAAATAGTTATGTCCCTTATTTCATTCGTTTGTGACCGACAGCAAAGTTAGATATAATGATGAAATATTGAATTTAAAAAAAACATTATATAACGGAAAATCTTGACTCTTATTATCATCATCTTTAGAATAATAAATTCTTTAAAGCTGTTTAAAGAAATGGTCCTTTCACGAACATAAGCAAGATAACGTGGAATGATTCTCTCTTGTGTGATCACCTGAATATGCCTTTTGGTGACACTTCAAACCATTATTCATTTCTAGATAATGCAAGAAGATGATTGTCGTATTTCAAATCTTTGATGATGAATGTCACTCAGTGAATGAAGAAAAATGTTGGTGTTTTTTTAAAAGGGTTGCAAATTGCTGATCTTTTACTGTGTACTCAAACCGCCTACAACATTGTTTTTATACCTCCGTAATTATATACCATTCAATTTTTCGTCAATTACTTCAAAAAATACAATATATATATAATGTTACATCGCTTGAGTAAATATATCAAAGGACATGTAAACACCAAAATATTTCATACATTAATATATTTGATGCCGAAACACGTTAAGAGTTTTGAAAACCCGCAACGCCATAACACGTTAAGCGTAATACATCAAAGCCAGTACATTTTAATTCCGACATTTTACGCACCGGCATCAAATTTAATTTCCACGCGCGTTTAAAACACGGAGCTTCCGCCGTCAGTAAAACGTCAATTAAGTCGTTCGGCCGCGTGCGGCGTGTGTGTAGGAGACACCTGTTCCTGGCAGCGCCGGCAGACGCGGCCGTCGAGCCCGCGTGCGCGCGCACGGGCTGGGCAACAGGTGGCGGCCGGCCCGCGCGCGCCGCGCCGCGCCGCGCCGTGGCCGGGATTTTTCACTGCGGTGGCGGCGGCAGCGGGGAGAGGGGGCGGTTTTTGTGAATAAAACCGCCGCCGCCGCCGCTTCCACCCCCGCGTGAGCGCGCTCTTTTACTGTGCGTGAGAGGCGCTCTTTTCCCTGTCGACGCGAGGGGCGAGGGTGCCGCGGCGTGGCGGCTGTCCCCGCGCCCGGCCCAATTGGCTAAATCCGCCCCCGCACGTCCGCCCCCAGCTGCCCGACTGACGTCGAGGGTGATTTTTCTCTCGTGGAGGAGCGCGGTGCGGTGCGGGGCAGAGCCCGCGCTGGCTCGTCTGCTGTTGCTGCTCGAACACGACGGCCATTGGCCGCTGGGCTCGCCCGCGCCTCTGGGATGACGATTTGCCGGCGATATAGGCGCCGTGTGGTAGGACATTTTGCTACTACAAAATGTAGAAATAAGTAATTTCTCTTGATAAGGCCAGGATAAAAGTGTAAGGAGATTTTTGTAAACTATTATTTTTAACTTGCGTTCCTATATGTCAGTAACGAAATAAGAGAAAAGCATTTATGTATGTTAATTCTTATGAGTTGTGCAGATATATTGCGACGTGTTTATCAAATTATATTCCACTTATATATATTTGGGATCGAACTAAAATTATTTTAACATCCGAATTAATGATTGTGTTTCAATATTTAATTATTAAGAATAACATTATGAGCCCCTAAAGTATGGCACAAAATATAATCCCAGATTTTGTAAACAACTAATACTTCTAATTACCAATGTATGAATTTATATTTTAATTTTTTTGTAAAGATCAACTAAAACAATTTAGTGATGGTTCATAATGCATGCAGTGTATAAGCATTATAAAAGCTTTGTTTTGACGTAATTAAAATCAAAAGTGCTAATTGCCATTATTATTATCGTTATGATTATTGTCACTTTATTTACTAAGGTTGGGGATATTCAAATAGTAACATTAGTCTCGGAAATTTCCAAGAATAAAATCATTATTACGAAAATTTGTAACATTAAAAAGTGAGGCGAGTAAACGCTTCTTCCCCGAGTCTCTTCCATTTTCCACGAATGTGAGTTCGGTAAATGAGATAAATACATCATAAGTCCTTTTTTTAAAAGCAAATTTAACAAATTAAAGCGGTTTTCCTCTTGATACTTTTTCAGTTTTATTTTAGAACAACTTTTTACTGCTGATATCAATTTCTGATTTTGTATGTAATTCTTGAGTGAAAAAGTTAGTTCTTAAGGGGAAAGTTAATGTGTAGTTTCTAATCAATAAAAATAATATTACCGCACTTATATTCTGCCGTCAGTATACAGCGGAGAAGGCTACAAGTGACCACTATGCCACAATGAAGATGTAACATTTGAACATGAAGATGTATACAGGAACAGCTAGAAATATTACATATGTTACAAGGCATAAGAGCAAAAAGTGTGTGAATTGTAATGTAACAATCTAAGAACTTAGAATAAGTCCCTTGAGCAAATTATAGTAACATTCGTTTCATAATAGTATTTTTGAATTAATTTTCCTTCAAAATATACCAAATGACACTTCAAAATCGTCCAAGTTCAATGCACGGTAATAGTTTTAAAAATGTATGATAATATTTGTGATAAAGTGGGTACTTTCAACCTCTAAGTATTAAATGAAGAAGGTTTATCGATAGGTCTACAAAAGTGAAAATCACAATTTAAAAACAGCCAAAAGAGTTTCTCTTTGATAGGCATTGACTTTTCGCTTCACACTCATTTCTCCGTAACAACTAAATCCCTTTTCTTGTCAAAATCGCCGCGCTTTGTGGTTCAGAGGTCCCGCCCTCGCGCAGCAGGATGCCCGCATTCTAAGGCGTTTATCCCATCTTCAAAAGTAACAGCTCGGTTTTCAGCCCGTTGAAAGTCAACAAGGTCCTCTTGCAGGGCGAGGGCCCCGTGGGGCGCGAAAGAGAGTCAAAAGGCTCAAAAAGACTGCCGCCGCCGAGACGATACCGCAGGGGCCGCTTCGTAATGACAGAGCCCGGTAGCACTAATTTCCAGCGCGCCTCTGCCGGCGGTTCTCGTCACCCTTCCTGTCTCCGCTCCGCCCCCCTCTTCCCGGCGCCCTTCCGTCTCTCCTCCCGTCACCCCCGCACCCTCCCACGCCGCCGCTCTATCACGGGTCCTACGTCAATCTTCATTTTGCTACACATTTACCCTGCTAGTGCTTTCCACACTTTAACAATCCCTACGTGACCGAGCATTCTGTTCTTTGTCACTGAAGTATTTCTTTCTTCAGATTTGCCAGTTGCATCTAATTCAACGTCTTTCTATCTCATGCACTTTCATTTTCATTCATCACCATTCGCGAGCAGAACATCTTTCAAGTTATTATCACCCGGTCATCTGCCATTCTTCTCAATCGTCCAACGTCCCTACATTGCTTACTCCACTGCACTAGTTTCTCTGCCACATGCGTTGCTTTGGCGTCAGCCGCAGTAGGCGACCTTCTGTCGTTTAAAAAACCACCTCCATCTCGTCACCGCTAAAAAGCCGCACGCTGCTCTGCTCCGCGCCCCTGTGATCCCACCGCCGCCGCCGCCCTCGTCGCCGCCCGTGTTTTTTTTATCAAAGCCCCCTGCGCGAGGGCGAGGTGTGACACGACCGCCTGTAATGAGGAGCGGTGCGGATCAGCCGTCAACGCCCGCCCCTCGCTCCCCGAGCCTCCCCAGCCGCCACTCGCCCTCCGCAGGCAGCCCGGCGACACGCTCGCCCACGCGTTTTTATCACCGGAGCGAGGTTCGCAGCCCTCCGTTTCAGATGGGACCACGTTGATGAGATGGCGGGACGTTTTAAGGGCAATAGCTCTGCTCCAATGAAAGAATTTGGAAGAAACAGGATGAGAAATGCTGCAAAAATTGCGGTATTTTCGATCAGTTTAATATCTTCTTAATAATTATGTAATTTTAAAAACTTTTTCATAGCTGTGTAGAAATATTTGAAATGTTCATCAAATGTATGAAGTAATCATGTAAAATCCAAATATATATGATAAAAACCTTACTAATAAAAATTCGTTCGCCTAAAGGCCCAACCAGCATCTGCAAATCATGAAAACCTCAATCTGTGACCAACTCCATCTTGTGCCTAAACTACGAAGTTTCCGCCGGTTTACCTAACTCGTGCACGCGCGTCCGTACCTAATACAGACTCATATGACTACCTGGTTTCTTGTGTAGTCACTCTCACTAGGAAACCGACCTCCGCTGTCACTCCATCTATCTAAACATCCGCTCTCAGTTCACTCATCTAGCCACCCATCGTCCCACTTTTCGTCTAGCCATTTTCTCTCACTTTGCTAATCCCGACATCCGATCTCAATCCATCCATCTAGACACCCGATTCCCTTTTACCAGTCTAGTCACCCCTCTTACTCTAGCAGTCTTGCCACCCCCTCTCACTCTACCAATCCAGCTCCTCGCTTTCTTTCCCACCGTCTTGCAATCCCGCAGGCGAAGGCAGGCAGGTGGAGCGAAAAGCGAGTTCTGGTGGGCGAGAGAGCGCAGCGGGCGGTGGGTGAGGGCCTCGAGGGCGAGGCGTTGAATGGCGTCTGATTTCTTGCGGCGGGGGGGGGGGAGGCGGCGGGCGCTGACACAGGGCGACGCCAATTTGCGCCCCTCCGGAGGGTTTTGCAGTCGCCTCCGCAGCGGAAGCGCTAGGCGGTGGCAGTTACCACCCGCGCCGCCACCGGCAAATCACCTTAAATGACGTTGTGTCATTGGTGCAGAGCAGTCATAAGTGCTTTTTTAGACAGCCACTAGTAAAAGCGGTGCTTTCAAGGCTTGCATAGCGTACTAAAAGCTTAAATTTTAGCACTAGTACTAAAATTGAGACGATGCTCAAGATAAATCTAAGAAAGCAACAAAGGAAACAATGATTTTATTTGACCTAATCAGCTATTACTATCCTTAATGTATCAAGTTTTTGTATTCTAGAATTAAAATAAAAAGAACTGACTAACAAATAGTACGTATGTGGTAAAAATAATTTTATTTTGCTTGTAGGATTAAGCCACTTGGCCTATCGACCACATGCCACAAAATTTCTACTCGCAAAATAAAATGTCACTTTTGCTATCATAAATAACTATTGTGCTGAAGAGTTAAATATACTCTGTTAGTATGTACGATTTTTTTACGTAATGTTGTAGTATCGTGGTGTACAATTCATAATAAATTCCGTGCAGCCATGATTCTAAACTAAATGTACTTTATTGTCTATACTACTACCGCATGAGTGTCAGAATATTCAGCGATTCATTTATAGTAAAATGGTATTTTTCCAAACCATGGAATAATTATCTCATAATCGGTCATATTGGATCTCTTCTAGGTGACTCTTCTTTCTTATAAAGAGTCTGAAATTATTTTCATTATTCTAGATTTTAAATTGTTTTATAATTTGTATACATAAATCAGAACATTTAGTAGTATTTTCTTTTGTAGATTGAAATAATTTTTTCAGGTATGTATTCATAAGCCAATTTGATTAAAACATTTTACATTTTTTGGCAGCTCACAACACACTCTAAATCAAAACATTACGTGTTCTCTAACCACATGATAAATTGTACAGTAACATCAAAAAGCAAGTCACGAGATGACATATTACTGTATATTTGTCATGTTTGTCGAAATCTACATTGATTTAATGAGTGATGCTTAAAATTCATTTATAAAACCTATTTTCAGTTTACTTTTAGATTTTATCACATTTCCTTTATGTACTGGTTAGCAATGTATCATTGCATTTCAGTTGACGGATCAAAGACACATTAAGCGTTTGCGTTACCGCCGCGCGGGGCTATTTCGGGTGCCTCACCTGCTCCAGTGGCCATTATTCAGCGCGGGCGCGCGTAATGCGAGGCCAATTTGTCACGGGCGAGGCGCGGGGCGGGGAGCCCTTTCCGCGGCTAATTTCCAGGCTCAAGTTCCTTCAATAACGCTCATTTGTACGGCCGCAATTGCACATGAATGGCAGCGCGGCGCTGCCAGAGAGGAAACAATCGAACGCTGCTCACAATCGCCGCCCGCGCCCGCGAAGCGAAGACAAGTCCCCCCTCCTCCGCTGCGCGGCGATGCGTCCTGGAAGACGGTGTTCTGGTGAGATCCGAGACCACATGTCAGGCTTTCTTCTAGAAGTGGCACAGTAGTAGAAGTATTAATAATTTTTATTTGCAACTATTCTTCACAAACATTCAATTGGATTTGCTATTACATCAAATTCGTCATCTTATTATCTTTCTTCCATAATTGTCTGTAAAAGTAGCACTCCATGACTATTGCACCAAAATAATTTTAATCTGTCTTCAACGCCCCATTCTCCCCAGTATTTTTTCCTCATTGGTACAAACATTTCTGCAACACGTGTTTCCAATTTTCTTTTTCCATCTTCCGAATTGATTCTGCCTAACCTTTATTTTTCAACCTCTTGTTATGTTCTAAATATTCTTATATTTCTATTTTTTCCAAAAGTAAACTAACAAAATCATGTTCAGTTGACCTTTATTAAATTCTAATCAGTTTTAAAATATATTATTCTTAGATCAATCAAGCATTTTCATGTTCTTACACTCCTATAAATAATAATCGCTTTGTTTATTTCTTACATTCAACACTACTTCCAAACACCTACCTACTTACTTCCTCTTTCTCTATAATCTAAGAAGGGCAAACACGAAGTCTTTATTCATCAAAAGAGGAACTTAATCGTGGCATTTGTTTGCTTTATTATGGATATGTTGTATTTCGGTAGACTGATAGAAAATCCTAGCACAGTCGCTAGTAAATGAGAAATCTACAAACAAAAAGTAAAGAAAATGTGACGCACTTATTGAAGAACAGGGACGTAATGAGATATAATTCTAAATGAAGAGTAGACAACCGAGCGGCTCAACACAGACGTAGAATGTGGAAATCATGCAGCCGAGAAAGCCGGCAACAAGCAGCCGCCATGGCGTATTTAAGCGGCTGCCAGCGCGCGGCCGCTCAAAGGTAATAGAGAGACAGCGAGGGAGATTTATGACCGCTCGCCGCCGCCGACAGACAGCGCCGCTGTTTATTAAAGGGGGGCGCCGCCGACAGGGACGCCGCTGTCGCCGCGGGGGGATCTGCACGCGGCCGCGCGTCAAACGGAATCGACAGTCCTGCCTCGCCGGCCTTTAGTTGCTGATGACGTTTCCGTAATATTGCACTCTTCTATCGACGTAACAGAGGATTGCAAAGGCATTCTTAACGACAGACGGCCGACAAAGAACTTAACAGGGCTGTCCGTTAAGAGCAATCGAAATAAATGGGTAGTAGCTATATATAGTGTACGAGTTCTCATGTTTCACAAGAGGCAGTTTTTACGGGTAGGAAAGGTGGAGGCACGAGGCCGATAGACCTAGTGCCTCAGTCTTATGAGCAAAACAAATTCATTTTTATCACGTGGGTCACAATAGTTTTAGAGAGCCTTACTTTCTTTTTATTTTAATTCAAGTATGCAAATCACATAATTGGATACCATCTTGCATTAAGATCAGCGGTATCTAATCGGACAAAAGTATTTTGTTTTCTTTGTTGCATTTCCAGTTTTATTTGATCATTTGGGTAATGTCTAACTTTGACCACTAGTGCCAAAAAATTAAACTTCTAAAAATAGTTGCTTTTCTAATTCTAAAAATCTAAAAGTAATTGCTTTTACAAAGGGCTGATATTTTTTCTTATTTTTTTTATGATTTCTTAGCAGGTGTATATTACGAACATTTTTGAACTCAATAAAAAATCTCAGCTCTATAAAAAAGAACTTGAAGATTCCGGAATTTGTATATCTGAACCGGAGAGTATTACCTGATTTAAATCAACGTATATCCGCGTGTAGCCGTGAAGCGAGGTGTTCGTCTCAACACAAAACAGCAGCATTGCTCCGCTCTGAAAGGCAGCACTGCGCCCCTCGCAGGGCAGACCCGCAGGGCCGCGGCGCCCCCGGCCGGCCGGCAGCGGAGGCAGCGCTAGCGGTGCGGGCGGCGTGGACGGCGGCACAGAGGCCAGAGCATTGTTCTGTGTCGGCGGCGGGCTGGCTTCCGGCGCCCACCCGGAACCTCCGTGCCGCCCCCGCCCCCGCCCCCGGAAGCACCAGGCTGCTTCTGCCTCTGCCTCCCTCCCGACGGACCCCGGAGGCAACTCAACCTCTCTGTCGCCGCCGCCTGCGGCGCCCTGGAGGCGTCTGCCTCAATGGTCCCGTTGCGTGTGTGATCTCCTTTTCAGGATCTTAAAAAAATTCAGATGTATGTATTAACACTTAAAATAGGCAGTAATCGGTCGCAGTTCGGCTAAAGACACAGAAATCTTTCGTAAAGTTAAATTAGAGGTGCTACAAGCACATACTTTTTTGCATTATTGGGAATGTTACATAATATTGAAATAGTGTAACTTCTGTCGTACTGAAACTCCATTACGACTTAAAAAGCCCAATTCAACCAATTCAAACGAAGCGCTTGAGAGAATATCTACGTTTCTTTCAATATCCATGAACAGTAGTCATTTCTACATTTTACAAACGAAACAAACATGAGTCAATATCAATATTTCAGTGTTTTCAGCACATTACATAGAAAAGAAATAATCATAATTTGCACAAGCTTGCCTTAATTACATCGAAGTGAGCTAACAAATACTGAGTATCATAATCAGCATTTGCAGTAAATGTATTTGTAAGTTCAACGTTAAACATATTACCTTCCCAATTTCCTTTCATGAGAGTGTTACCTACATGACACAATTAACAACTGGTGACAATGGCAAAAATCCTAAAAAATTCCAATGGCTATGCTGCCATTTTCGGCACTTGCAGTGCGACAAAACAAGTTCCGTAAATTAGAACTTACAATATCGATTTTTTTCAGTTTTCAGAAACACAACTGGGCCGAAAATATGAAGAGCGCCACATACTTTACATACATTTATGTACATTGTTTGGAGCCAGAGAGTCTAGCAGAGGAAGTCGTACAAGAGTTTATTAATTTTAATTTTGATTTTTGTTCAGGTAGTTCCATTCATGAAAGTTCCTGTTCTTCTTTACTTTCCAATTATAACACAAACCTGATTTGTATGTATCAAGTACCATCATAATAAAGGCCAGTTTCTTTGTTTATACATGTTTCTTCCTTACTGAAAAATCCGACAGTGAATGAAGGAAATTTTGTCCGGACTTTTTTGTAAACATTTTTATAACTTCATTAAAACATAAGGGGAGTTTGTACACGTCATTCGAAGAAAAATTTTCTATTTCCTTTTTTTGTGTTATTTTTAATCTTTAATACGCACTTAACATACATTTTCGTGATATTTTGTTCCTAAAGGGTTGAAAACGCCATTTAAATGTCTAGCCGCTCAAGTTCCACTCCCTTTTTTATGCCACCTGCGACTTTTCACTTATTTCGTTTTTGAAGTATTTTTAGTGGTATTTATTTCATGGTTGACTTTACAGTGGTATGGCAAAACTGCATCGCGATAGTCATTTGCTTTGTTAATTGCGGCATTGTTTACGTTAATATTCTTCGTTGTAGTATGCTTATTATGAGTGGTTTTGTAGTGTCTTAGTCACTACGAGACACTACTATTATGTTTCTAGTCAAAGGATCAAAAAGACAGAAGAAATGAAAAAATGTTGAAAAGAAGTAAAATTGTAGAAATAAAGAGGGAAAGTTCAGAGAATGATGAGGAAGATGCTGGAGAGGCAGATTATGCACCAAGATTGTTTTAGAATTATGTTGTCACTAAACTTGCATTTCTCGAAAATAATTATGTTTTGTGTTCATGTGCCTTTAACTTGGAAACTCTTGCACGTAACGCTATGAAATTTTCACCACTTATGTATCACGTATTTGTCATGATTTGCTGTTGTTTGAATAAGAATTCAATTATTCAAAGCTCAGATACTGAATATATTTACGAAAAATGTTTAAAATGTATGTTGGGAAAAATATTAAACAACAAAAATGACGTTGAATCTTAAAAATTTCTGTATATATTTCTATAAAATAGTGTGAAAATTTTCAAAGAAATTCGTTGAATTGTTTCAAAAATAAAGATTCATAAACATAACAGAATTAACATAATAGATATTGGCTGTACAACATTCCATTAACAAAACCCTTGTTGGTCTACTACAATTGAAGAAATCTGCTACTCGTTTTCCAATTAAGCAATTTAATAATTTATCCTCAGCTTCATATGAGTTCATTATTTTGTCTGATGAATATCTAAGTTAAAAGGTGAAGGTATTAAAATTAATTGTCGTCTAATTTTCCAAGCCAAATATTTCTTCATACACCAAATAATTTGTTCTTACTGGTTGTTGGCCAAATTAATTCACATTTAGCGCCACTCTTTGAACAACTCAGTTTCGCTATTCTTTGATTGCATTTAAGAAAAAATGATCATACATTTCAAACTTCCCGCGTACGAAATAGTTTTAATTTGCCAAAAAAACGAAAAATTCTCCCACAAACCGCATAAAATTCATTTGACGTGAAAGTTCTTTGCAACCTTTAAAACATTACTAATAAATCACACCGCATCCTGTGCGGCCACGACCAAAGGGTACCCATTGTCAGACTTCCCGGAATCCAATTTTTTCCACATTTTTTAAAACGCGACGATATCGCATTGTTTGAGAATCTGGAGCCCCGAGCAGTGTCTTAGCAATTGTATAGAGAAGCTAAGAAATACGCGTGTTGGGCGCATTGAAAGTTGGTGGTTCGTTGGCAATAAGCATTAAAATGCAGTCTCCGTCACTCGAGCTCTGCGGCGCAGCAAGAAGCTGAAACATTGAATGATATAGAATTCGTAAGGAGAATGTTTATTTACAGGTAACCATGACAATATATTTAATACTTAATGATTTTACGGCAAAGTGTCAATCTTTGTCAATTATGTGTCGTCTTTTCAGAATTTTCTCCTCTGACACAGCAAGGCGATGCACAGAATTTATATCCTCTCAGTTTCTGCTAATGCTCTACCAATCATCTAAGCAAAACGTCGCAGCCTCAACACTGCTTTAAAATATTTTGTACTTAAGCATCAATAATTTATTAAAGAAAGATCATTTTTAAGAAGGTATTTTCATGTCATTATGTAAATTAGTCCTTATTAATTTATTTCATATTTCTTGTTTTTTTCATATATTTGCAATATTTTGCGAATAATTTTGAAAATAAAGTATCTTATTCCACGTTTTGTGGAAGATGATGTACCACGTGAGCTTGTGACATAATACGATTTTTAAAGAAATATTTTGATTAGTTTTAATACTCATTTTATTTCGTTTGAGTTGCGGTCATTTTGATCGCTTCCTACGTTTTAAGACCGTTGTATCAATGGAATTCGGAGTTATATTAACCGTTGTATCAATTCGTATTCCGGAGTTAATATTAATATGTTTGAGGTAAGTTTTTAATTTCGCACTCAGATTTCAATATACATCCATTATCTTTCTACATTTCAATTATCATATCGTTATTCATTCATCATCCCTTGAAGAATGGAATTGATTGAGGGATTCACTAAATAGATTCAATGAAATAAGTATGGAAAACTTTTGTAAAAGATAAAAGTCTTAGCGTGTGGTTTTTATTTATTTTGACAATTTAGTCATCCCGTTGTAAGGCAAAATATATTTTTTGATATTTATTACTGCATGCCTACATTTTCTTTGTATTTAATCTTACATAAGGTTTTACAATTTTTGAAAACACGAAAACAACAATACCATTCAATATTAGAGTAAAACCGCGGTGACCGATGAAAAGGATTAAATCCCAGAGGCAGTTGCCTCGAATACTTTGTTTTATTTAATCTGAAAAAAGCATGGTATGTAATAATGTGCTCATTAAAACTATTTCCACTTTATTTTTCAACACATTTTTTCAAAACACGAGTTGATAATTCTATGACATTGCAAGGAATATATCTCATGAAATGCGTTGAATTAAACCCTACATAATGTATTGAATTTGCTTCTTCCTTGACATACGTTCTCCTTTCTCGGAAAAAAGCTACAATTAAAACAACGGCGAAACATCCATCGGGAAAACGACAAAAAACGTTTATTTACTTCTCTTTACAGAAAAAGTCATAAGGAAATCCTCCTAACGAAGAAAAGTCCTCTAAAAAATCTGCAAATTCTCCTCCGGCAAGCGGCTCCCCTAATGCGGAAACTCTCTACAGGCTGACCCCCTCCCGAAAACCTCCAGAGCCCTCTTATTTTTCGTGATGAAAATTCCTTCTCCTCCTTGCCGCGCAGGGGCAATAATTAGCGGGACGAGGGCCCTACGCGCGTCCCCTCACGTCCCTCTTGCCCCCGTGCCCCCTGCCCGCCCACGTTCGCCCACCCGCCCACCCCGCCCGCGCCGCGCCCTGCGGAACAGCCCCTAACAAGTGACTCTCGCGCCTCGCAAAACTCATTTTCGCGTCATCTCGGGCTGTCGGGCCGGCGGCGGCGCGGCGGCCGCGGCGGGGAGGGGGCGAGGGTGAAGTAGTCCTCGAGCACGGGGGATGTCAAATCCGAGGACACGCGCGCAGCGGAGGCGCGGGACGCGGGGGGAGGCGCAGTCTTGACGATGGCGGCAGCCGAATAGAAAAATAAAGCAGCGGCGTCGGGATAGACCGCCCCGCGCGCTCTCCACCTCCCTACAGGGCGTCCTTCAACTCTCCCCTCTCCTCCCCTCCCCCGACGGCCGTGCTCCGCCCTTTCTCGCAGCTCACCAACTCTTTTCTCCCTCCGCCGTGGCAGAGAACTTGGAGCAGGAGGCGCGGACTGTGGTTGACGGTTGCGGCGGCTGCTCCGTATGCAAGGGATGACCGTTTTCTCATTACTTTTCCTAATACTCCGTCGGGCTCCGGAGCCGCGGCGGAGGCGGCAAAGGCGAATATTAACAGCAGCAAAGCGCCGAGTCGCGCCGCGCGCGGCCTGCCGCTGCAACTGGCCTTGGCACATCCTGCATTATGCACGGCGTTATTTAGGCTGCGGTCGAGTGACAGCCGGAGGACCCTGCAGAGTTTTGAGTGCCCTGCCGGCAGGTGATTACGAGAAATAAAGCCGCGGGAGAAGCCTTGTTAGAGGACCCGGAGGTGGAACGTCAGTTGAAATGACGAGTTAAGTGATTTTTTTCTCTACGGGAGAAGAATGCTAAGAGAGACGCTAATTCTGCTAAAATGTACTAACTACTGTGTCATGTTACACGCAATGACAATGAGCTTTAACGTAATTTGCTCCGTTTGAAATATTGAGAAATTACATCTTGTCTTGTCACTGTTCAAGACTTCTGTGTCACATAATATGTGCTTATTCAATTTAATGTGTCGTTAAAGTGTAAAGTAAATATTCTTTCTAATATTATATTCCCTGAATCTTCTGCAATTACTTTACCGATTAACTATGACCTCCTAACATTTGGAAGTATTGTTCAGAGGAAATATATTTCTGTGTTTTTTAATAAGTGCAAGTCTTTTTTTCTTATAGTGATATATATTACCCACACTTGACACTAATTAGGTCAAAATTGACATATAATGCAAATTATTTGAAAGTACGCGCTTTTTGTATTACGCGTTTTCCATTCCTCGTTCTTAAAATTCGTCCCACAGAAACAGGAACACCTTTAAATTTTTTCCCACCTCCCCCGCGCGTCGGAAAGGACTTTGTGGTAGCACATGGTTTGCAGCGCTCGGAGGAAAACGGCGACCGCAAGGATAAGGGGGCGGCGGTTAGCCAGCACTCACGGCGCTCACACACGCCGCGCCCTCGCCACAATGGAGAGGTTCGGGCTGCGCCGAGCCTCGTTTTTGCGGCTTCCCTTTGAGCCGGCCGCGCTGTAGTGGCGGATCGCGGGGAGGAGGCGGGGAGAGGCCGGTCGGCGCGAACGCACTGCGGGGACGCCGAGGTGGAAACTGGAAGGAAACCGGGCAGCGCGAGTACAAAGCAATGTGGGGACGAGTAGACGCGGGTGCGGACTGCTTGGGGACGGTGCAGAAAGAATGTGAGGGCGCTTGAGAAGCTAAGCATAGGCCATGCGGAATAATGAGGTGGGCACTAAGGCGGGAGTGGAATGACATGTGGGTCTGATGCGTGCAATATTGGTGGGGTAGGGGTGTTATGATGGCTGTAATTTTGACTGTAATGATCATTGACTTGAACTCTCTTCTCTATATACGTTGTGCGTCAATAATCATGAAGGTTGAAGCGCCCTTTAAACCTCAGTAAGACAATCAATCTGTAATGTACTAAGTATAGACCAAAAATTGAAATCGTGTCTCTGAGTTCATTGCATACATTCTATGTTGAAAAAAAACAAAACTTTAAATTACTACTCTATACACAATACGTAGTCTAATATTCAAATTAATTATATTTTTAATTACATTCTTAAGAACGTGTAATTTTTGTACTTTATTTTACTTGTAGTTTGTATAATTTCAAAAATCTAAGGCAGAGAGAGGCGGATGTAGGGCACGACATTTTAACCTTTTTGTCAGACTTGCTTCCCGGAGGAAATTTTAAAAGCAGCGCAGAAAGACTTCTCTTCCCGAGTGGGGCGCGCGTAACAGAATTTATTCCGAGATGTTCGCGATACTCCGCCCCATCGCAAGGATTCCTCCCTCCCTTCTCTTCCCCTTCTGCGAATCCACGTGCGAGCATTAATTTCCGGTATCTCTAACGAAGGATGAGATGTGCCTTGTTGGCAGGAAATATTTTCCGGGCTTCCAGGAAACTGTTGCCTCCCACTTCTCCGCACACGCGTACACTGGCACACAGGCGCTCTGGTGATGCGGGGGAGGTGGGCCGCGAGTGGGGTGGGGGAAGGAGAGAGGGTGGGGGGAATGTTATCCCGCGGCGCAGGCGGCAGCGCCTCCGGAGATAGTTTTAAAATTAGCCGCGTATCTCCCGCGGTGCTAGTTTATGTGTTTGAACTCCGGCCGGCGACGGCAAGCGCTTCGGGGCAAACAGCTGCCGATCGCGGAGCGCGCGCGTTCGCACACGCCGAGTTCATTTCGATGCTCAATCAATACCGCCAACTTTACGACTATTAAACTGCAACGAAGGTCGGGATGTAGGAGCTTGGGTGGAGCGAGGAAGGAGGAGCGTGTTTCGGAGGAGAGATGCCGAAGGGGGAGAGGTACTCGTAAATGGGGATCCTATTTACCGGCAACGCGAATGCGCTAAGGTGAGTCTACGCCCCCATTTCCGAGTCGTTCGGCGCGCCACCGGAGAGGGTGGCCACTCCCTCCGTGAGGGTGGAACGTGGACCAGATAGCGGCGCCGGGAGGGGAGGGGGCGAGGAGAGTGTTTTTGTGTGCAGGCGGCCGGCCGGCGGCGGTGCCGTATCTCGTGATCGAGATGAGTGGCGCCGCCTCCTTGTTTGGGTTACGGCTTAAACTAATTTTGCTTTATCGTCGCATCAGAGTGGGAATGATTGGTAATTGGATTTGCAGGGAGCGACCGGTCGCAGGTGGGAGTCGTTTATCGCCCGGCACCCAGTGACGCAATGCAAATGGGCAACCTTGATGGTAATAATCTCCTGGAATATGGTACAATGTGCGAGGGATGAGTTTATGTTCATGTAGGATCATTGAAGATCTCTTGAGTTCGTTTTGGCTGTTTATCAATACAAATATCTTTTAACTTGGTTTTATGGCTAAATATATTTGGACAGAGTTAAGTTTGATTTTTCAACTCCAAAAATTTGAAAACCGTAATATTATGCTTCACTTTTTATTTTCGATATCTCTGGTTTCCGACAACCTAATGGATTCAAACAGCTTGCGATAATTATTTCAAAATTGGCTTAATGTCATGTCGCAATAATGTTCCTTCCGATGTGGAGTAAAATACATTATCTTTACAACAACAATTTAGAAAATTATGAAACAAAGTAGAAAATCTAACATGTTAGTCCAATATAACTCTGAGTATTTTGCAATAATTCGGGTACAATTTTATTTATACATCATGACTGTTTACTTTGGTATTCCCCTCTGTTCATTGTTTTACTCATGATCAGACACAAAATCGAGATTTAATGTGTTTCTACAAACGTACATTCCCCTCCACTGCACTAATGTGCAGCTCATTACCAATTACTAATGTAAAGTAGTAAAATCTGACAGGAAGGCGCGGTGTCTTCTGCCAGCTTTCGCACGCAGCTTCTCACCACATCTCTGCTCGTTTCGCCGCCCGCGAGCCCGCGTGACTTAACGTATTCACAAAACTTCCCTCACGGCAGCGACGCCACCTCGCGCCGCGACACGCCACTCGGATTCAAATTCCGAAATCTGTTTAATTTATACCGCCGACAGACAGCGGCGCGGAACCGAGCCGCCGTCCTTCGCCCGCCCAAAAATATCTTTTCGGTTTTCCTCAAACATCGCGCACAGACGGCGCGCCGCACCCTCATTTGCATAGAACACGCATTCTTGTTTTCGCTCGCGGGATGCGCCACCGTCGCCCTCGCCCCCTCCCGCGGGCGGGGAGGGGCGAGGGGAAGAGAAGGTTTGAGGCTTAAAATTTAAGATGCGATCCTTACTCGTTGCCAGGCGCCAGCCGACGCCCGTACTCTCTCACACACACGCGCCCGCTTACAGTGACGCACTCACACGCACACTTTGTGACGACGCATCTGTTGTCTGTCGGCGCTCGCCCCGCTCTGCCCCCGCCGCCGCCTCGTCGATCCCGGTGCCGACCGGCCCAGCCCGCCCGCACTGGCGCCTCATCACCTCCGACAGGAAAGTTGGCGTCGCGGGACGAAGCCGCGGGGATTGCGGTCGGGGAGGAGGCGGGGGCCGGGGGCGGGGGGAGGTTAGATGTTTGAATGCAATTCATCTCCTCACTATCGGGCGACCCTTCCCGTGGACTCGCCGCGCTAATAGATGCTTCGCATCCGGAAGGGGAGGTGCGCTCGCGGGTGGACGCCGCGTACTTGTTTTTCGTGAAGGGAAGGCCACATCTTGCTTTTCGTAGTTTTTTATAAAGAAACACGAATCTTGTGGATTGCGCCAAGGGAATGTACAATACCAAATGCTTGAGGTGATTTAAAATATATGTGCTTTGTGTTTGATAAATATTTACGCTGATATATTTTTCATGTGCACAAATAGATTACATGAAATGAAAGTTACAAAACCTTTACGCCTAATGTTTTATTCTATTTATTCTTAGCAATTTGCATTTATGACTCGTCAAATGCGTATTTTCTGGCCAACAATAATGAATTTGTAAATTATGGTTTTGATTTAATATATTTACTATTTCATAAGGTTGTGGGATGAATGATAAGGTCGTGAGATGTACTTCAATAAAAAATTCCAAGCTTATTCTGCATAAGCAGACGTCGTGAAAACCTAAAGACTTTAAAATTTCAAAGATAAATAATGTACGAATGTACTGTTTTTCCAAGATCCTTAGTAAAAATGCTGATGCAGGCTTCGTTTAAAATGAAATAATGTTTCACCGTTTTCACAGTAATCTATTTAAACACATTTAAATATGTAATCCGTATATTGAAGAGTATCATATTAGACAATTGAATATTGGAAACATTTACATTATTTACTGACGACTCACGGATACAACGTGAGCGAAACCTATGCACCAGTTCTAAGTTTTCCTAAAGAAATCAACTTATGCAGCGAAATCCCCAATCCTACTCGAAGCATGATGCCTTCTTCCACCGCGTCTCTCGATCGCGCCATCGTTCTCGCCCCCATTTGTTGCAGTTTCCCACGACGGGCTTGCTCTCCCTGTCTCTCCCGCGCCAACCCCCATGACCCGCCAAACACGCCCCAACCCCGCATTACGCCAAAGACCCCCAAACCGCACACTATCGCAGCCACTGACTGCGCCACGAACTATTTCGACCCCGCATTACCCACTACGGCATCGTCCGTGCGCCACGACCCGACAGACCTGCAGTCCCAAACTCGCCTACCATCACCCCTCCTGTGCCCGCCCCTCCCCGGACGTGCCTGCCCAACCCACCCGTCCACTCACCATCGCCGTGCATCGCCGCACGCCCCCGCCCGCGCCCCCGCCGCCCTAGCCGTCCCTCGGGCGCGCATCAAGAGCGCGGAAGGGGGCGGGGCGCGGAAGCGTCGGATCAGCGCGGAGCGTCGAAGGCGCAGATGGCGACGGGCTATGCAAATGCCCCGGGGCGGAGAGGCTCAGAGTGACGAAGGTGGTTCGTTTTCCCGCCGCCGGGTGTGAGGGGTGCGCGGCGTGCGCGGCTTGGGTGGGGGCGACAGACTTCTCCTTGCGAGGCGCTTGCTATCACGCCTACGTTTTCACCTTATTTTCTTTGTTTTATTCACTTACTTCTTTTCATCCACCTTTGAATTTCTTATCCTTCGTTTATTGATATTTCACTGTATATTTATATTTTCTGTTTAGTTCAGTATACTACAATGTGTTCAGTATAAAATCTAAGACATTTCTTACGACCATGTTGAGCTTACTTAATTTCAATCTGCCACGAATGATCTCCTCGATGTCTTTACATAAAAACGGGTGATTATTATCTGGAAATTAAATCTATTTGCAGTATTATCCACTTAAGTTACTTGTATATGTTACTGATGTAACTGCACCAAATTCTTTGGTTCTTTATCCTGCTTTTAATTTCATAACATCCAAAGATGTCTTTCTTATTTTCTGTTCGATATCTTTTTTTTCTCAATTTCTTCAACCATTTCTTGCTGTTCTCCTTTTCCTTACATTTTCTTACTGGATATCTATATCAGTAGGAAGAAGCGTCCCAGGCCCATCGAATCCCCTGCCATATCCCTAACTCTGTCGCCCGCGCCCTCTTCGGCTCATCTTCCTCGACGCCGTCATCCTTTTGCGCTCCCATCGCGTCGCCGTTTTTGCTCAGCGGCAAATGGAAATGTATGGTGATGCGGGTCGAATGTAAGAGTTGTGTACGCGCCGGGGGAGGCGGCGAGGTCGCGCCGCGCGTCCCTGGGGAACACCCCGGTGGAAGCAGCAGCAGCAGCAGCAGCGCGCTAATTATGGCGGCCGGCGAAGACGCCGCGCCGCGTGCGCCAGCTGCGGCCGGCGACGCCGCGTGCGCAACGCCCCCTCCTTGCCGCACGCTTTACATAACGCGCAAAATATGAACTAGCCACGCACCACGAGTGGTTGGAGGGATGTGGTTGGTGGACCTGCTCGTGGAGTACTGAAAATGGGCGGGTAGCCACAAGTTGGCAAAATGAATGAAATCATTAGGCAAGCCAGAAATTTGATTGGTAGATTTGTCACGTTTTATTTTTTAGAATTTAAAAAGAATAATTCAAAGTAAATATTTGTTCATAGAGAATATATTGGAACTTTTTCGTTATAAAATAAATTTTAGCGTTTGATCTGAAATAGCTGTTACTCCTTGAAATTGGCGAGAATACTTAGATATTTTGCATTTCAATTTTTATCATTTTCTTTTCGACTAAATATAAGAATTAAAATGCTTTGTGAACAGTGTCAAATACTCAATAACATGACAGTTTCTCCTATTTATAAGTGATGAGGATAGTTTTTAGGAACAACGTTTGGGTTTTTTGCAACTTTCAAATAGCATTAAAAATCTAAATATGATCAAAAAATTAATTTAACGTGTAATATTGTAATATCTGCATGACGAACAGAAAAAGAAGCTAAGACATCTCTTCGATGTGCAAGTCTTGAACCTTCTGTGAGCTCTATTTCAGACAAAGGTTGTACTCTTCTTTCATGTCTGAATCGCAGGTAGGGAGCATATCAGCACCACCATTCGCTAAAAACGTCTCTCATGTAGTGCGCACTCCGGTGGCACTTCGCGGCAATGGAGGCGGCGATACGGAGGTATCTCGGCACCGAAAGACGCGACTGCGGTAACGCAGCAATCCCGCGTCTCACCGTCCCACTTCGAGCGACGGCTTCCTTAAAGCCCCCCCCCCGCTCTCCCCTGGCGCCACCCCACCACACCACGCCGTCTCCACCGTTCAACCGACACACCTCTCTACGGCCCTCTCCGCGCACGCCTCCACGCTAGCATCGCACGCCCCTCGCCGCGCGCCGCGACCGAGTTTGCTCCGTATTGACGCCGCACACGACTTAAGACCCCGCAAGAGCGCGCCGCACACGTCAGCTTAGCGTTCCACGCCGTTAGAGCAACCGAAGGTTACTTTTTATCCATTAGAGGGCTCTAGCGTTTGCCGGCGGCCGGCGTCGAGCGCGGGCGCGTCGCGACGCACACGCTCGCCGCACAAGCTTCTCCGCCCCCGCCGCCACCGCTCCCTCCGCGCTGTGCGGCAAGTGTTACCGCACACGCGCCGCCCGCGTCGCCTCCGCCAGCTTATCCAGGCAGCCATCGCCCTTGCAGATTAGCTCATTTATGACCGCCGCGCGCCGCCCCGCCGCCACCCCGGCTATCTTCTGGTCGCGGCGGAGCGGTTCTGGGGTGGTCCTACACCCCGCCCCGGCCCCGGCCCGCCGCCCGCCCGCCCTTGCGTCGCCGCGACGCCAGTTTATTTCTGCGCCATTTCTCCGCCATCTTATTAGACCACTTGCAGCAACTAGTGGGGCGGAGGCGCGGGCCCGGGGCGTCTTGGCGGTTGGGCCCGAGGTGGATCCGGAGGCGAAAGGGTGTGTTCTCAGTGGAGCGGCGCGGCGGCGAGGCAGAGGAGCAAAGGAACCCGCGGAGGAGGAGGCGGAGGAGGATAAAGAGAGCGGTCCGGGGAAGGGCAGAAGCCTTGAGGTTAGGCTGTGCGTAGGCTGGTGGGTGCGGAGGTGCACTGCGGTTGAGGGTGGCGATGTGCCTAAGCGCACGGACGGGAGGAAGGAGCACTACGGGTGTGTATCGCCGCCCAACTCCATTTCCTATATCAGCGCAGCTCGCACTGCCGTTTCCTCGATACCCTTAGCTTGCCCTAATTTAGTAATAGTGAGTGTACTATTTGTTTTTTGAAATGCTGTACCACGATATCCTCTTAATTCCCTACTATTCTTAACTGAACAGAGGAACAAAAAGCTACTCTTAACGGCCGGCGACCTTTAGGATTTCATTTTCGCCGTCCAAAACGAATAAATTAACAAAAGATAGCATATCAGTAGCACTTATGAAAAGGTATTTATTAGTTTTATATTTTTTTTCTTTTAAGCGGACGAAACATATTTAACGGTATATTTCCGATACCACAACTAACGGTATTGGTTGATGAATTTGTTTACATCGGTCTAGGAATGTTAATATCGATTACATTACTATTACATTTACTATGTTTTGTTCTGTATTTCTATTTTTTTACTTTCTCACGTGTATATTATAAAGAAAGGTTGTATTTAAATGCGTCTATCAGTAAATTATATTTTCCGTAGAATATACCGCCTGAATCCTGCTAGTTATTTCGATGACCACTCTCTCTAATCGAGATGATTTTGTGCTCTAACTCATCATCCTCCCCCCTGTGCAGAAGTCTAAAATTTGTTGACTTTAGCAACAAAAACAACGACTGTCTAAACCGAAGGAGGTGCTGGAGAGAAGTAGCGGGCCGGCCGTTCAAGCAGCGGCGGCGGAGGCTGCGTGGATAGGCGCGGGCCCGGGCGGCCGTGGCGGGCGCCGCTAATTACCGCGGCCGGGGAGGGCGCCGTAATGAACGGGCACGTTTTTAAGGGAAGCGCGGGGCGGGGCGGGGCGGGGCGAGAAGCCCGCGGGCGCTAGGAGGCCGCGCTTCTCAGACGCGGTTTATCTGGGGGCGCCAGTCTGTAAATTCCTCGCCGTGGTCCACCGCAGCGGCTGGGGGTACTAAATATAAAGCGTATCGCGCGGTTCTTCGTCTTGGAAATTCCTCTGGGATAGGTGGCTTGCGTTTTCATGTGCTTCGTAGAGAAAACGTTATGGAAGAAAAGGTGGTCTGCAATAATTGGAGATTCATTGGTATGGGAGATATATTACAATTGATGGCGATGTTTTGAATCTTGTAGGATCACGTAACATCTTTATTGTTCTTAAAATTGACTCATAAATTATTATTGAATTATAATTTTGATATTATAACTTTTTGGAAAACAAAATGTTAATATGATTTAGTTTTTATGTTAAAAACACTCGGGGTTAAAAAAATACGAGAGTATATACATAATTGTCGTACATGCGAGTAGTTGGTAATGAAATAAATAAAACAAGTGTAGAGGACGGTGACAGGTTCGCGTATGAAAGAAACTATGTAAGAGCCTTTCCTCGCTGAAAATAAGCCTCGCCTCCCAGTGATGTAATTGAGCAGCCAATGTTTACGTGCGATACGCTTTAGTTGGGTTGGGCGCGAGAAGGAAGCGCCGCCGGTGGTGGGCGGTGGGTAAAACCCTTGCTTCCTGGAGCCGCCGCGCAGCATCCGCTGGGCTTGCGAGCGCCCTCTCCAGCGGCCGCGCCGCCGGAAACGTCGTCCCCTGACATCTGGCGACCGCGGCCGGCGGCTCTCCGCGCGGGCGAAACACTCAAATGCGGGGGTGGCGGGTTAAAAACGCTTCAAGTAGAATGTATCCCTGGTGTAATTTTGTCCCTAAAAATACGTTATGTTTTTTTTTTCTTTCGTGGGGAGTCGATATTGTCTTCTTTTTTATACTTACGTTTACGGGACAAATCTATGACACACTATATAATATACACACAGTGCCATAAAATTATATATTAATTTTTCAACGTTTATTATTTTATAAGTTATTTAACAGCAAGTTTGCATCTATAAAAGTACGTTTAAAGAAAATATTTTTAAAAAATTGTTAACAAGTCCCAGTATTTAACATGTGTACTAGATAAGTAAAATAGACTACAACTTTGAAGATTTTAGCACATTTCTCAGATTTCAAGATTTTTTATCATAATTTGCCAAAAAAGCCCTAAAACTCTTTGTGTTCTATGACCCTCCTTTGAGATAACAAATAATTAGAATTGTCCGCATGGTATTTGTAGCAACAACAATATCAAAAGTAACAAGTGAATGATGAGGCTTTATTATAATAATATTGAGTATTCAATTAGTGTTAATTATTCATCTAAAAATTAACAGGAACCCTTAAATTATAAAATAATAATAATAACATCTTGAGAAACACGAATCATAACGAATTGTTTAAAAACAGCCAATTCTGAAGAATGGTTAATTGTTTAAAAAAGATAAAGTGTGCTCAATGTCTTGGAAAGAAAACCGAACCAAAAACATATTGAGAGCTGTCGTGGCAGAAAAGTCAACAACCACGACGAGGCCGCCCACGCAAGCCACGCGCCGAGGGCCCTCCAGCCTTCATTAGAGCTCTTCGCGCTCGGAGGGCGACATCGGCGGCATTTGCACCTCGGGCTCTCTTCCGAGATTTTTTTCCCGACCACTTCCGCCGCTCGGGCGGGCGGGCGCTTGCCGATTCTTCGGGGATCACTACGCTCCCCCTCGTCTCCCCCACCCCCCACCGCTCCCGCTCCTCCTCCGAGACCTCCCTCCTCGACTGCCGCCGTCGAGTCGTTTGCGGGGGAGGCTCTGCCAATATTTGAACCCTCCGCCCGCCCGCCCCCCTACCCCTCGCGAGGGGAGCGGGGCGGGGGGAGGAGGGAATCAAAGGACACGCGGGGCCGCGGACGAGCCTTTTTACTCCGTGTTTGCCTGCAAACAGCGCGCGCGCCGCGACCTAACAAGAAATCCCGGGCCCCGCTCCGCGGCAGCCGCCGCCGCCGACGACGACGACGCTCTGTTTGCCGGGCGCATCTTAGGTGTAACTTCGGCGGCCGCGGAAGGCGATCGCGCGGGGGCAGGTGACCTCGCGTGCGGACGCGCGCGCCTGGGAGGGGAGGACGTGACGCGAGGGTCGCGAGTCGTGAGGTGAATGAGCGGGGGGCCAACTGATGGGGTGTCTTCGCCAGCCGAAAAAAAGAAGAATATGCTCCTTGAAGTTTAAATGAGAGTGCAGTGATGCAGGTTGAATTGCGACGCTGCGGAACAAATGCTGTGTAGCAATTGATTCATTGTTTTTATTGCAGTTAAAGCAATTGAAACAATTCACGTTTGAAAATATAACCAGACTATTATACTATACTCTGAACACCGTCTTATCTGTGTAAACGTCACTTGTAAATGAACTGGCATTAAATCTTGTCTTGTTAAAGATTTGATATTTCAATTTTGGACAGTTACAACTACAACTTTCTAGCGAAGATAAAAAAATACTTCTTCGAAAATGTTATATATCTTCAACCACTCATCTCATCCAAAAGTAACAACTTCAACCTCCGCAACATCACACCCATCATTAGACCATCTCAACAGTCTTGTAGTCTTGTTCTGCGCGTCAAATAGCGCAGGCGTGCTGAGAAGGCGGGCAACACGCAGGAACAAAGACGCAGCGGCGCCATATCTGAGGACACGGACGCCTCGGGCGCCGACGCAGTATCTCTGCACGGGGGAAAACAATGCTATCTTTTCGCCCGCCTAAGATTATGCTCCTCCCCCGCCAGCCGCAGTCCGCAATGTTTCCTCCGAGCCTCACGCCCTTCCCAACGCCTGCCCAGCCCCGCCTCTACGCGCGGCGACCGCACCTGCCACCCTCCCTCCCACCGCCCCCGCTTCCCAGGTGCTCTGCCCCGCCAACCGCCCACCGCCCCGCTGCCTCCGACATTACCAGCGTCCTTACTCCCTCGGTTATCGTCACCGCTCCGTCTCCACATTCTGTCCTTGGCTCCGTCCCCACCGCCTCCACTCTTCCCCGCCCGCGCTGTTTTATGGCACAACGCGCGCCAGCAGAGGGGCGACCAGGGCCGGGGTGATGGGATGGGGGGCGGGCGGAGACCGCGCAGCCAGGCCGTTACGCGCGGGTGGTGGAGGCGGCGTGAGGCAATAACAGGTTAACCAACTGCTTGCCCGGTTGGCAGCACTGATTATCTGCAGCGGCGCTTCCCCTCGCTGCGCCAGTCGCGGCCCCGTTTCCTGCCGCAGCCGCCTCCTACCTGTGTGCGAAACCTGCTTCGCTCGGATCTCGGCGGTCGTCCTTCCTGGAAACGTAAGGTGCAGGAAACGAGAACTATTGAGTCCCACTATGCTCGGGATACTGCTCCTTCCTGCTGCTGAAATGTGGTTTCGTCTGTCCTTGGCAGTGGGTCAGTTCTAGATTAACTCAAAAAAGACTCTCTGAAATCTTGAATTGTTGGCGAAAATATTGTTCTATAAGAACCATTGGAATATCAAATAATTCATGTCATTATTTTTCATTATTCAAGTATTATTTATACTTTAATAAAATGTTATGCGTTTTACGTGTCTAATAACTTCTAAAATCTTCTTAAAAATAACCCTAATCTAAAACAACCATATTTTTCTTAGCGTTTAGTTATCGTATGGGTTTCATTGCGGGGACACTGACCTTAGGCAATTGTTCCGCACCCGGATTTCGACCCAGTCTTCCTTGGAAGCCTAGCTCAACGGGGGCGAGGGGACCTTTATCTGAGTACCGCACCACGTAGGCGATATACTAAGTGCGCCTGAAATGTCATTCTCACTTTCTCCACCAGATGTCGGTCTCAGTCTTAGTATCTGAACTGTCTGGTTGGAAGAAAGCGAGATCTCTATAAGGCAAGATGTTGTAGGAGGGATTTAATTTGCCGGGCATCTGCCAGGGTTCTTTTACACGCCAGAAGAGTGACATAGTCACTGTGGATTTTCCACCCTTCGAAAATCCGGGTACCTCTGCGGGAATCAAACGTGCACACTGGGGATTCAGATACCAGTAAGCTAAGCCCTCACCCACCGAGGTACAGTTTAGTAGTACAATATTCTCAAAGGAATTTGATTTTCGTGAAAATGATCCAATTATTGTTATTTATTAACTTTGTATGTTTTTTCAAAGTAATCATTTGCCTACCATGTCATTGCCATTAAATTTCTATCGTAACGTGACCTTTTTCTGCAAATATCGTAGCATATGAGAATAGCTATTAATGTATTAAAAAATATGCATAATTTCTATCTTTCATCAAACTGCACTTCTTTGACAGCGCACAATTGTGGGGCATTTCCTTCCTCGTATGTGTTTAATTCGTATAAACAATGTCTCTTGTGTGTTAATCGCTGTTGATCTCTCCTACTATTATTTCTTATGCCTCAACTTCTAGTCTTTGTTGCCATAGCCCACCTTTGTTCGACTCCTTTCATTTCTTTTCACTTCTTCATCTTCCTCTGCTTTCTTCGCAATGCCACCATGTACAATACTCTTCGTAGTCTGCAGCCACCGTCAGCCTCGTCTCTCGCCGCCACATCCACCCCTGCCTCTCGGTCCCACCGCCGCTGCCAACACTCACCCGCTCAGCCCCAGCGTGATCATCGCAGCCGCTAATCCACCCCCGCAGAGCGCCGGGAGGAGGGGGTAGCGGCGGCGGCGGCGGCGGCGGCTGCAAAGGAGATTTCTTCCTTTGGCGATTAAAGCTTCATTATATCTCTGGCGGCGGCGGTGGCGGCGATGGTGGGCCGCGGCGGCGCCCTCTAGACATCTGACTGTCGACGCGCGCAGCCGCTGCCGCCAACGATCCTGCCGCCGCCGCCGCCGCCGCCGCCGCTGGTGGCGCGGGCCTGTCAGCGCTTCTGAGGAACGGTGCGCCCTTTTCATCGACCGCTCCCTCCTGCTGCTTTCATTAATTTTTCCGAGAAACCTTTTGAAATTCGCGGAGAAGTTTCTGCTCCTTTTCGAGAGTGTACGTGATCTGGCGGTATCACGTTCTGTTCTTGAGTTTCTTGCGGTAATTCACCGTTCCTCCGAGAATCCCAATAATAGAGAGTTCACATTGGCTAAGGATAATGGTAAGTTTCCAGTAAATTATTTGGTAAATGGCTGCACAGAAAATTTGGAGGTTTACGTCATATGTATGCTCACATAACTTGCCTCGCCGAGAATTATGTTCTGAAATTTAAAGGACAAATAATACTTTAGAGCCCTATTGGTCTTTAAACCTAAGATTACCCATACTTACAACTCAATATTGGACTAATTTGCCTATATCGATGACATAGAGACTTGGAGAATTCTAAAAGTGCCGCGTGTTGGCATGATCTTTGGATGAGTTGCACGCTGCGAGTTGAGTCCTTTGAAAACTGGAGCGTTTTCGCAATTTTATGTGATTATGATGCGGTTGGCACTCATCTCGAGTATTCAGTCTGAATACCAATAAATCTATTTCTATCCAACTTCCATTATCATTCACCCCTCGTGATCACATACTTTCTTCCTTTAATGCAAAAGCAAAGGTTATATATCACTTTATCCGCCTTTCAGAGAAAGGAGAGGACCTAAACCTTTCCTTCACTCAAAAACAATGGAATTGCGCCCATCAGATGAGTCAAATTTAAAATCATGTTATTCATGTTATTTTTGTTATTTATTAAATTTTATTTGAATTCATACCACAAAAATTATTCAATAATGACAAGAATCGGTTATGTAGTGTGCTTGGTGTCTGGAATTACAAATTTAAGCAAATATAATTCATTCATAAGAAATATTTGAATGATTACCCATGAAAACATGTGGGTAAATACAATGTATTGAAATACTTCATTTTTTAATTTATAAGGGAAATGACAGAGAGGAAAATACAGAAAAGCAACACAATATGTTGATAAATGTCCAAATGAAATTTGCCTTCTTTATTTATTCAAGTTGTTTATTATTCTATTCCATAAAGCATTTTTACGTATGCACTTGAATATAATTGAAATGATTCGAAACAAGTACTTTTTATGATAATAACTATTATAAATAACTTTATCATTCGCAGTTGTAGTCTGATGCAGTTTATAACAAAGAATATCTTACTCCCTCTTGACAATACCTCCAAAATATATATTTTCATAAAAGTGCCATTTGCTTAATATTTTGTATGTGTATATTTATTGTGAAACTGAATATTAATGCTTGAATATTAATAATTAGGATAAAATACGACATTTACCACTTTAATGTTATAAAGTAGGTTTTAATGAACATTGTCAGACAAAATATCAGTTTGGCTTTAACAAATCTGAATTATCGCTCAACAGTCTTCCTGATATTTTTATTCTGTTTAAGCTTAGTAAAGTAGATGTTTCAACAGCACAACTCTCACAAAATCTGAGAATTCGCGTAATCTCAGGACTCTGGGCTCCAAAAAGGCTGCAGACCTGCGCTGCACCGGAGACTTACTCCCTTCCAGCCGCTCCGTCCTCGGCGTCCCCGCCCTTCTCCTACTCCCTCGCCGTCCTCTCCGGAGGCGTCCCCATCTCGGGGACGCCTCGCCCCCCCATCTCGCGACGGCACCTCAAGCCAAATTAGAAAACACACACGTACACAAATTATTCATTACATTTAGAAATTAGCTCCCCCTTCAGAAAAAGTCGCGCCAACTTGCGCCGCCCCGCCGACGGCTTACGGAATTAAAATTGCTGGAGCGTCGCTCCCGCTGCAAGTGGTCCTCCGCGCTCCTCCTCCGCCGCCGTCGTCTCTTAGCAGACGGATTTGCGAGCGTTGCTTTCCGGGAGAGCCTGTCCGCAAGAAGACGCACGATTTTCCCCCTTCCTGGAACTTGCTTGACCTCGTTCTCAGTCGCGAGTTAAAGGAATGTGGTTCATTCTGGTTCAGGCTGTTTGGATATATTACAATTCATGAAACAGGTTTATAACAAAGTAGTTAATGAATAAAACCAAGGGATGTGTCTGTGTGGCAACCTGGTGCACTAATGTATTTTGTTGACGGAACGCTGAGTAGAATAGACTAGTACAAGTATACATCATAATCTGGAGTATGGACTGATATGTATCAGTTGTGCACTTCGTTACCTTATGCAGTAAAAGCTATCAAACATAAATTATAAATAGAAATATGTCATAAGAAACCACACCAGTTTAAGGAATGTACTCAGATTTCGAGTCTTTCACATTCGAAGCTCTAAAAACTCGATTGGTCTTCCGACATGTGAAGATTCATAGGACATGTAAGTATACGTGTGTATAAATGACATATAAGGATAGGTCAAGAAAATAGAAAGAAAGATCGCGCGTGGTCCGACACTCTTTTGTTAGGATATTATTCGCCCGACATTATTCGAAGAAAGTATGAAAATCTACCATTAAAAGCAGTCGGCCGCTAGAATTCTCCTTCAGACGGCACGGCATCTGAACTCGACTACCTGTCTATCTAGTTTCGAAAATTCTGTCACCATTAGGACTCAACCCCGGCACCTCCCGGTCACAGGTAGTGCAACGACGGTTATCCTTCTACGCCGGTGCTGCTGGGTTAGCAGGGATGTGTTTTGCGCTGAGCGGCTGCGCTGGCCCGGGGCGCGAGGGCCGAGTGTGTGGCGACCAGAGCATCCTCGCGTCGCGCGGAGGGGGGGCGTCTAAGGTCCGCAGCGCAGAGCGAGACGCGTCGCCGACTGGGCGTGGAAGGGCGGGGCGGGGCGGGCCGGCGTCGCTCTTCTCACCGGCAGCGGCAACAAGGGCCGCGGCGAGGGCGCGTTTTTTCTCCCCAGAAGCCAGCGGCCAGCGGTCGTCGCCACGCCATCGTCCCCTCCCCCTCCTGCCTCTCCCCTCCACACCCGCTCCTTTCCACCTCCTGCCGCATTTTTTACGCTCTCCTCTCCCCCGCTCTCGACGTCTCCCGTACTGGGCTAATTAGCGAGAAAGGGGGTGGCGGCGGTAGCGCGGCGCGCCGGCGGGTAGGGAGAAGTTTGTTTTAAATCAGAAGGAAACCAAGCAGCAACGCTCCAGACCAACCGGCCATTTAAAGTTAGGATTTTTTTTATTTTAATACTTTGATTTCGCGGGCTGGAGAGCGGGCTGGCTTGGCCGGTGTCCCTCCGTTCGCCTTTTGAAATTCGTTTGCTTCCTTCACGCTCGGGGGAAATTAAATAAAATTTGTTAAAAAAACATAAATATGACTAAGTGACTAACCATAAGTACTGGTAATTGGGAAGTAGATATGAACATCAAAGTATTGAGCAGCCGTGTGGCAAGACCTTGGCGTTGAGGTTTTAAGTTTTCATCGAAGTTGAAAGAGATGAAATTGTGTGTGTTTGTGTGTGAGGGAAAGAGTGGCAAGGGGATGGATCTGTGTAACCTGAGGGATTGCTTCAAAAAGCGGGGAGACTAATTTGTGTGTTAACTTTTCCGGGATGAAATTAGCCAAAGTGTGTTTTTCATTCGCGTGTAAATGCGAAGTTAACTCTCCGTGGCCGAAGACCTACGCGGCCTTCGTCCAAATGCCGAGGAGGGTCAGTGAAACGAGGTAGCGAAAGACGCTTACCACATAAACGCAATTCCTGCAAAAAATGTTCCCTTTATTGTTTATTATAATTTAATTTTAATTCTATTTTCAAATTACCTTCTAATATTGGTATGCTCTTACTTTGACAATACATGAATACAAGGATTTTAATATTTTATACATATAACCATTTGATCTACGAAGTTGCACATTTACAATTCTGAATATAGTTATACTATTTTTCAGTGAAATTTGCCATAGTCAGGTGAAATAGCAATTATTTTCATTTGTATTCTTGAACCATTTTTGTGCTAGCTAGTTACTAGTTTCAATTTTTATAAAATTCCCCTTTAATTTAAGGTAATAAAATATTCTATTTAAACATTCCATTTAATTAATCACGTTCAGAATCAGTCTCAGCTGGTACCGTCATTCACACTGATGTTTCCAAGGACGTATTTTTCCCTCATTTTAACCCATTTAGAATACCCATGTGGAATAATATGACTTAAATATTCACTCCGCTAGTAGACATCCACCACAAGTAGCTATAAGAAGCCGTGTATGAGAAACCTTAGGCATAAAACATTTTTGAAAAATGTGCATCTGAATGGAATAATGAGATCCCGAAACAGTCATTGTCATTAAATTTTTTTATTTCGCTTTCGCATACCAACTCCCATCTAAGAGTCGATGAACCCCCAGGATCGTCTCTTTTCTGTGATGCCAGAGACCTGTCTCATTAACATAAAGAGAAATCGCTTTTCCAAGACTGCCGGAAGCGCGATTTAAGCGGCATGAATGGCTAAGAGAACGTGGGCGAAGGACTCTTCGTAGAGAGAAATGATGGCACATTACGAAGCTCCCCGTAATTAATACAAATCTGTACAGTTATGGAGCGCGCAGCCCTCTTGGAACAGATGAAGTGGACACTTTGTCGAGGGCGCAGAGACGAGAAAGAGGTTGAGCTCAGCTAAGTTGCTTCTTTTTTATAAATACAAACGCGATTCATAACACTTTCTGTCTGGAACCATTTTGAATTAACGGTACAGGATGTTGTAATTAAGAGAGTGTTTTTATCTTTAGGTTAAGGAGCTACTTAACCTCTTTGACTTTTCACCTTCATTCCGCTGCTGCCGTCGCTCCCCTCCGTCTCGTCGCGCCGACCGCACCGCCACTCATCCTCCACCCCCTCCCCCTCTATAGCCTCGGGCTCTTGCCAGTCCCTCCGTAACTTTCTTTCCTCCTACTCCCTCCGCAGCCCCCCACACACCTCTAATTTCTGCCATTCTTCAAAACTCCCACCTCGGAAGGGGCGAGGGCGCGGTTCACGCCGTAAGCGTATGTGCAGCTCCGGCGCTTTTTACGCCGAGCCCTGCCTCCGCCGCCGGTACATGGGAAGTAATTATCAAGGAACACGGCAGGAAAGACGCTCCTTTTCACCGCGCGCACCAGCGACCCGCGCGGGCCAAGGAGAAGACGTGGGACGGACGGGCTACGACGAGAGGAGAGGTATCTTTATGTGTTTTTTTGTTTCTTCAGTAAGAAACGTGTTTTGACTAATTAGATCTGAGCTGCTAGTGTCAGGGGACCTCTGGATAAAATGAAGGGCTCCTCCTCTGGCTGGCTGCTGGGGCCGTCGTCGCCGCCGCCTCCGCCGGCTTCGGGGCCAGCCAGCAACGACTCTCGTTTGCTGCCAACTTTATTTCGTTGTCGAGTCGGACGGTGTGTTTTCTTTTTTCCGAGTCGTCGTCAGCCTCCCTTGCCGCACCCGCGGCCGTCCCTCTTATTCGTACTTTCTTCGTCGCTTGTGTGTGTGTGTCTTTAAGGACGTATTTTAATTACGGCAGTTATGCTAATTATGAAGATCCCTTCTAACTCTCCGCAACGCCCTTAATATTACCCGGCAGCCAGCGCGGGGCGCGTCGGGACGGAGCGGGGGCGTGGCGGGGAGCGGACGCCCCCGGGGCCCGTCGCGTCTTTTTATGACGTAGGCGCCGTCGGAAGGAGCGTTGCCGGAACGGTATTCAAATCACCTCGAGCTTCCTCTGCTGCTCCGGCGCTGGGGATGAAGGAGCTCCCATTGCGTTCTGCTTCGCCGCGCCAATTCGGCCTCATTCGCAAAACATCTTCGCGGCTGAGGGTTGCGCCTTAAACATTTTCTTTTCACTATCTTGCTTTTACGATTCGCATAATTTTATTCCAACATGTATATATGTCTTCATATAATGTTCTCGAAAGATTGATGAGCAATGACAATTCTGAAATAGTGATATTTAAAAATATAATATTAAATGTGAACTATATGAGCACTTCTATTTTTAGGGTGAAAATGGACGGTACAGTTGAAGCTCTAAACTGTATGTATTTAAACACGAATGTGGTTTACATTTTTCCATTCAGTAGACTTTTAATAAAAACAAATTATCATTTCTTCACGTCATGTCATAACAACGATTTACAGCTTGATAAAATTAGCATTTTTTGAAAGTGTTAATATAGAGTTTTATATGTATTACATTCTTCAAACTACCACTACGGATCTGTTCTTTAAAACACTTTTGAATGATACACTGATTTTGCAGGATTGACATTTAAGAATAAAATACAACAAATGCTGCAGTATTTCCATTAAATTCTTACGATCAAAGAATATAAAATTCCGCGAATAGCAAACTTTTCTCAATTTCATTTGACAGAATCAGACACGTCCTTTTATTTGTGAGAAACAGAGGCAAATGATTGATTTTTTGAAATATCGTTTTCTGCGTGCATCTCTCCGGCGGCCGGCCAGCGCGCCTCGTGGCCGGTGGTTGTTTGCCACCTCCCTTCCGCGTCGTGGCCGCGCGCGGGCGTCGTGGAGCAGCGGGAGCCGCCCCGGAGCAAACACGCTAAGATATGCGGCGGCACAGCGCGCGCGGAGGGCCGTAAAGAGGCGCCCGGTCATCGCGGACACTTCTTGGGGCGAAGCCGGACGGTAAACACGCGCCCCCCTCCCCCGCCCGGCGCCTCGCCCTTCGCGCCGCAGGAAGGGGTAGCTGCCACTGGATGCGACTGTCTGGGTGTTGCAGTCAGGGAGCGGCTGAGTTGGCTCAGAAGATACTTTGAGTGAGAGATCCTAGGGTTCGAGTGCCGACGAAGGTAGCTTTCCGTTGTTTCTCCGATCAATTCTGGACTAATGTCGGAGCAGTACCCACACAAACGGGTCATGGAACGCGCGTGATATTACTTTCCTCTTTCTTGCACTTTCTCTCCCCTTACATACACGCACACACACTACATTACCACGCATGACGGGAGACCAGTTGGGAGCTTAGGGCTTGTTCTGCCTGGGGTGGTGCCTATCTGAAGGAGACATTTGGAGAGAGAAACCCCGTATTCCAAGCTGCGCAGGTCTCAATAGAAACACCAGAAAATTCGGGGAAAGATTATACACTGCGCTAACGGGGCTAATTAACATACCAGTTAACGCACCCTGAAACACCAATCAATCAATGAGCCAATCGATTGAATTGAGGAAAATTGACGTGATTGTGGATCGCTATTGAACGAAAAAGTGTATGTTTGGATATCTGTTTGGAAAACGTTGACTGTTTTTTTAATATTATTATTTGATGTTAGTTGTTTTTATTGGTGTTAATTACTTAATAATATGGCCGTAAATGTACGTTACATTTTGATGGTAGAGCCACGCTGTAACATTTCCATTCATTTTACTCTAAAACTACAATAAAGAAGAATAAATAAAAATATTTCTAATTTGTAAATTGCATTATGAGTGCAAGGTTATTTGCGAATATTAAATTATGCGATTCTGCAAGAGCTGACGGACTGAACAGTAATACCACACAAGGGGCAACCCACGCGGAACGAGCCATCATTCACCGTGCGGAGGGGGCCTTTCTTGAGGAAGTGAACGTAAGGAAGCTCGGAGGCCGCCGCAAACGCCGAGGAGGTTCTCACTACATCCATCAACATCGCGCCGGCGCTTGGACGCGGAGGGGGCGGGCCGAAGCCCAGGCGACAAATGGTGCGGACGCGGGGCCGTTGGCACTTGTTTGTGTGTGTCCTCGTGCGAAGACGAGCGTTCCACGCCTCCCTACCTCCTCGCCCCTTTCCTAAGCGAGCGTGTGTGCGTGCGTGGGGCGGAGGAAGGGCGAACACGCCCAGCCTGTACCGTCCCATGGCGAGTCTGTCGCCCGGAAAAGCCGGCTCTAAATAGCAGAGCTCTTCTGCCAAAGGTGCCTTCGAGATTCATGTGTACACAACGGAAATGTTTACGGTATAGGATATCAGTGGTATCTATAAAAGAGAATGCTCTTTTTACTTTTAATCCATTCATAGGTTTCGAAACATTTTTAATTTTGTGGGTATAGATTTTAATTTAAATTTTCAGCGTCATATTTCCATTATATTATTTTTTTGTTTTCTAATATTTTTTAAGTCTCATTGTGTAATAATTACATTTACTGCTTACGTAATGAGTCTTATACATGATAATAAAATAATATTTTTAGTTATTGAAATAGACGTTTGGGTTAAACATTTACTCTGCTAGTTAAAAATTTGGATTTTATTCTGTGCAATATTATATTTTCTCATCAGAGAAAAATGAGATTTTTTAGTTTCGGTGTTGAGTTTAGTTCGGTGTTTCGGTGTTGTCTATATTTAACCTCCAGACTGTATCATATAAGAATTGTACGCTCTTGCGACTAACATTACTGCAAGTAAGAATACAGAGAAAAACAAATGACTCTTATACAGGTATCTAAATTATTACAATTGACCTAACACGACACCGTATCTTTTTTTAGATGGAAAGAGGAGTGTTTAAATTAAAATGAACAAAAACTGTAGAATGGAATTCCTCGTTAATAGTCGCTCACTATTAGACAATCAATATCACCTTTTTTCATTGCTTGTATTTTAATGTTTGATGAGAAAGAGAAGGCAATAAAAAGGAATCTTTAAAAATAAATTAATCAATCCAGAACTGCAATTTCTTCATACGGGTTGTTTGGTCTTGAACGCCGCTTGGCATCCGTCTCAGTGACTAAAGAGGCCGATACCTTGATGAACCACTTGCTAATCTGGCTTCCACTGGTTGCTGATCTTTTACCACCGTCTCATTGTTCGCACAACAAGGTGGGCCTATAACACATATACCATCATAGAGGCCCATACACATTGACATTGTCTAAAGCAGCATACACGTTCAGATGCCACTCACAAGTGTCTCGCCCTTGTTGTCAACCTCGACCGCCACATTTTTCCCACTAGGAGGATTTAAAATCGGCGCAAACCAGGCTGTAGAGCCGCGCTTGACGGTGTACAAACCGCTTGGCGCACTCCGAAGCGTGGCGCCGGCGACCGAAGGGAAGAAGGCGAGGGCAGACGCGCCGTTCGAGAGGTCTCGGTCGCCCAGACAAAAGCTCTATCTGGCGGATCGCGGCGCCGTATTTCTGCGCGAGCTGTTGACACTTAATTTCCTCGACTCCGGCGCCGCAGATCGCGCGATCCTCCGCGCCTCCCCCGCGCCCCGCTCGCCCTCGGCGCGCGGCCGTTACGGCGGTGACGTCACCGGGCGCGGGCGGCAGCTGCACGGAGGGGCGGGACGGGGACGGCGAGCGGCGGCAGCTGGCGCCGGAACACACGCGCGACTGGAGATGCTCTTCTTGCGAACAATTCGACACGAAATCTTTCAAAAATTAGTCCGGCGGATGATTGTCGGCTTTGTGAGGAATGTTAGCGTCATGGAGTAAGTTTGCTTGATCATAACTACCCCTTTTTAATAGTAGTGTCTATCACAACAATGTTCAATGTGGACGTTAGTCGTTGAGTTGAGATAAAAAAGTGAACATCATTTGAGGTACATATTTCTTTTGTGACAATGCATTTGCTTTCCACTCAAATTTCCTCCGTTTAGGGAATTAATGCCGCTAAAGGAATCAACATTGATACTTAATGAAATGTTTCACATGAATTCATATAGGTGAGAGAGATATTTCCGATACTTCGAAGTCAATTTTTTAGGAGACACGGCCACCATACGCAATGGTATTATTTCATCTTGTTAGTATCATCGCTGTTGGTATCTGTCCTACACAAACATAACTACAGAATGTTTTCTTGAAACATTCATAAATTTTATATAGAAGCGACTTAAGTAATTTGTTTTATCATTTAATTTAATCAACGCCAGCCAACTGCCAGAGTAACAGCTAGTGTTGGTGCTTAATACATTAAAAATAAACATTGCATGAATAGTATCTGTGGATTTAAGTAGAATTTTAAATGAGGTGAAAACAGGAATATTGATAGATTTATTTAATAATTTTAAATTTCAACAATAATTTATTATAGTTGTTGTAGTGTTATAATTTTCATTTTGGAACGTTCTTTTTTCACTAGATGAGCTAGACATTGTACAAGTAATGTGGAAAAACTGATGCTCCGCTGCGCGTCGAAGAACAGCTATTGTAACCTCCCTCCTGTTCCCCGGCACGCAGCCCTGAAGCCAGGGCGGCAGTAGCCTCTGGCCGCATCCGCATCCTCCTTCGATCCGTCCGCTCGCCCGCGACGTCCGCCGTCGCCGGCCGCGAGGTGTCGCCGGGGGACGCCTCCGCTCCCCTTCCCTCGGTCCCGCCGCCTCCGCCTCCGCCGCCGCCGCCGCCAGGGGGCATCTGAAGGGTTGTCGCCGCCGCGAAGGGCGAGGGGAGACCCTTCGCGACGCCGCGCCTGCCCTTCTCAGCCCTCGCCGCGACGCCGCGCCACGCCCCCTGCCCCGCTCCCCTCCTCGCCCTCGCGTCCGCGGCCGCCGCCGCCGCCGCCGCCGCCGCCGCCGCCTTCCCTCGCTGATCGTTATTGTTAACCCCGACGGCGGAGAGAAGGGCGGCGGAGGTGGCGCGGGCAGCGCAGGAGAAACGCGGAGGGGACGGCCCGCGGCAACGGGGAGCTTAGATGAGTGTCCGCGGAATTTGCTCTGCGAAGAATTTTAGAGCGGCTGATTGTATAGGAGCCTGTGTAGACAGGAGAAGAGGCGAAAAAACCTATGGATCTAACTGACGTTAGAGGCGGTCCCAAAGCGAGAAGATGCAATGAGAAATTCGTTGCTGTCTGCTTTGTTTTGAATTACATTTATTTGTAAATAACAAGAATCTACTTTTATGGATACTGGAGTATAAGCGTAAACATACAGGTAAATAAAATGATATCTTGAAGATTTGGAAGACATTTATAAAAATTGAGGTCTAATTAAAAATTCCTTCCTTCCCACCTTAGTCCTTTATTTAAACTCACTTTAAGAAAAATCATCTTATTATGTCCTGTGTAGAATAGATGTCACCTCTATGGCATTGTCGGAGTCAGTAAATACTTCCTAAATAAAAACATGTATGTTCAAATCTATCTACAATGGTTTTTCAAGTCATGCTTTGCACTTAAGTTAACATTTCTTGTCATCCTTACTCAATTTCTTTCTCATTGTTATATTTTCCCATATGTAAGTAATAGAGTTGAATAGAATTTTGAAGAAATTCTTGACCAACTACTATCATAGGGTATTTTGTCTAAATTGTCAGTATCTGCTGAGTTTCGTTATTACAAAAAGGTGATATACAACAGACGTCACGTGTAACATTTAGTTACTAATTACCAATGAACATGAAAATATTGAATTATTCTCATTTAATTGATTTCAAAACATTTACAGGGGTTTACTCATGATTTAAAAATTAAATCGTTTAAATATTACTACATTTATGTAATATATTGCTAAATACACGTAGCATTAGTTCTGTAGTATATACATTTCCCTTCAATTACTTTTTTAATATATTCTGGAACCATCCGTTGACCATCCCCTCCTTAATTGGTGTTCTGGGTAGGATGAACTGTTAAGAATGCTTTAAAAACACAAACTTAAAGATGCAATACCAATTGTCACTTTAAAGTTAATTATATAAATAGTTTAAGTAACTATCGATATGTTAAGTAGTTTGAGTTCACAGACATTAAAAAATTCTGTGAAAGATTTTTAAAGCATTTTAGCGATTAAAGCTTGTTTCTGCTGTGTAGTACTTCTTCGTTTATGAAATAATTATTTTCACTCTTAGCAGATAATGAATTGAAACATGCATGATTTCGTTTAGTACTAGTTTCGTGGCAGCAACGCCACAGCAAAGTTTCTCCCCGTGTTCGCCTCGCCTTGGCGCGCGTCCCCTTCGCCGTCTTGCCAGCGCTGTCCAGGGAGGCGCGGACAATATCGGCTCCACATATTACACACGGGACGGCCGCTCGGCCCGCCCCACGCTCGGCCTCGGGGTGAAACAAAATTTTAATATGTGACCGCCGCCCCAAGTGCGGGAAATTACAACCTGGACAAAGGCTTTGTGCTCGCCACGCCCGCCGGGACAAATCTTCACCCGGGAGGCGGCCGTGCCCAGCTTCGGGACTCCGCCGCTGCGGCCGGCCCCACTGGATATCGGGGCGGCGCGACGCCGGCACAGGCCAAGAGATTAAAAGGCAGCCGCTTGGCCCTCCCCTCCCCGCCCCGCCCCGCACAGTCCACGCCCACACCACGCCCCGCCCATGGGATCGAACTTCGCCTTGGGATGTAGTTGCCAATGCCGCGGTACTCGCCGTCGCAGGAGAAAGGTTGCCATGAAATCTTTCAACCCTCGCGTATGCAATATGGCCTAACTGTTAACTAAATAACAGTTTTGTTCTTTTGTAATTTAAAATACACGACACAATTTCTATCTAGTCATTTCGAGAATTTTTTTTGTAATGATAAATAAGCAGAAAATCAACGTGTATCACGAGAAAAATGATTCCTTCTTAACACTCATAAATATGCTAGTTTTTTATTCCTGTTTTATTTTCATCGAGTACTATATTATCTGTTATTATCATGTTGCATTGTATCGTAGTAATCTCTACAGCATTTAAGCGGGATGTAGTCGTTATATACAAATGTATTTCTTCTCTAAATATCATGACCGCTTGATGTGGCTCAGGGCATCACATGATGCCACTGCAATGCCTCTGACTGGGAGGTGCTGGGATTTGCGCCCCGACGGTGGCGTACTTTCGAGACAGGCTACATAGCTAGGCCCTGTTTGCAGTAAAATTCTAGCGGCCGACTGCTCTGCTTGGTATTTTTCCGATCAACATTGGGCGAATGTCGAAGCAGAACTCTGACAAATGGGTCACGCACAGCACACAATATTTTCTTCCCCTTCATTGAACTATCAACATTTCTTACACAATAACACTAACACTACCACACATTTTGGAAAACCAGGGGGGAGCTTGTTGCGGCTGGGTCGGTGCCCCATGGGTGGAAGATGGATGAGAAAAACCACACAGACCTGGTTTGGGAAAACCCTGGCGTGCCGGCCGGCTCTGGATCTCGTCATCCAGAGGGGGGAGAACACGCCACTTCCCAAGATGAGAAATGCACCACACCAATGACCATAGTTGCTGATACACTCGAAACGAAATAATCGAAAAATCAAAGAAATAATCAATCCATCTAAATATTATGAATATTGATAGGAAATTGGTATTAATTAATGGTTAATCACTGAGATGCTACGTAGAACTATATATTTTTGTTATTTTTTAAATTACTATTCGCGTTCTTCTATAATTGAGTATCAATAAAGAATCACAATTGGTCTTAAAGATACCTTATTGAAATTTTGTGATTTGGAATCATTGGATAACATTGAGAGTATTAAATTACATTAATTGTTTTTTCTTGTTGTAGTTAAAATGTGTAGTGATTTTTCACTTGTTCCCATGTCATCTTTTTACAGTAGTCGACACAGAAGAACTTAAGCAAGTCGATCTTCCACAACATCAAATAAAATATCTACTCACCATAAAACATTTACTTGCACGCTCCTTTCCCGAGCGAAGTATCGGAAACAGCGCCTTCTCGATGGTATCGCGCCATACGACCGCAGTGATTTTCCGGTTGTTAAGCGAGGGGAATGTGTGCTCGACGCTCAGCATGGCTGGATTTAGCGGCTGGGGAAGAGGGCGAGGGCACACCCCCTACGGCGGGTAGCGACGGTGGCGGCGGCAACGGCGGCGGCGAGAACGACACGGCAGTGCGGGTCGGCTCGGCTCGGCTCGGCTCCGCGCAGCGGGGGCGGCAGCGCCAGGAAATGAAGTCCAAACAGTAAAATTACCGGCGCTTCCTCGGGCGATCATAGCAGGCGCTCGCGCCGCGGCGCCGTCCCTTATCAGGGCGACCGGTTAGGCGTTTAACGCGAGCAAGTTGCGTGCGCTTATCGCAGGTCGCTTCGATAAGAGCCGGCCGTTTTGTTTTTGACAAGTTTTGACAATTTTATCTGCGCGCGGGTTATGCGCGGTTTAACAACGCGGCTCCTGGGACTCCGCGGTGAGCGTGTGGCTTCCCTCCCAGCTCGGGGAGTACTTGCCATCCGGCTGAGAAAGTCGGGCGTAGGTCCTGTGCGGGAACTCTACTGAGCTACACGGCAATCGTTGCCTACTTTTATCAATGGCTCGACCTTTACGTTGTGACTTGCTGTGTTTTAAACCGTACTCCAAAATATTATGTTAGATGAAGTGAAAATAATTCTATAGATACATAGAAACTTTAATCATTCAGGAGAGATTGGAAGTTCTTTACCAAATGAATTAACTGATTACATATGCTGATATTAAATTTTGATTTTCAAACTTTAATATTCTATTTAATTTATTATGCTATGTTTATTCGGGCATTAACTTCACAAAATTAAAACATAAATGCCTTCTGTCTCTTGAATTACTAACAAGCAAGACAAGATGCATTAATTTCATACATTTTATCGTTTTATTTATTTATTCAACATTAATAATTGTAATCCTACCGAATTTAATTTGTTCCGTATAGATCTCCTAGTTTGTTTATTTAACCGCATAAAGCATGCACATTGTTTACAAATATTCCATCGAAATACGGTACGAAAAAATACCAATTTGCAGATCCTCAAAGCATAAAGTGGCTCTAAAGAATAAATACGAGTTTGTTCCGCTTCCTTCCACGTATACCTGAACATCTGGTTTAGAATATTACCGAGCAGACAGACCACTTTTCATCCCGCAACGCTGTTACTACAAATTCTACAAATATGCTTTTTACTTTCTCTCCGCAGCGTTTTTCGGCAATGGAGACATTCCCTTGAAACGCATCGCTTTTGTGGCCACAAATACACGGATAACATTCATTTCCCCTTATGCGTACAGCCCGTATGTTCTCCCTTTTTTTCGCAAACAAAAAAAAGAAAGAGACAAAGCCGTTAACTATTCAAGGAGACATGCCAACAGCGCTCGCCGAGCACGCATTCCAGGCCATCCCTTTACTCCCCCTGCTCGCGCGTGCTGCTCTCCCCTCCCGCCAGCGCTTACACATCCACACGCCGCGGCGCGCGCCCGTAACCCACACGTCTCCGCGCGCACGTCAAAGCGGCGGGGGCGGAGGCGGTGGCCGACCATCGGCGGAGCGGGGTGGGGCGGCCAGCCCAAATAGGCATGCGGGCGTCTCTCGTCTGTTCCTCGCGAGCCCGCACTCGCCACATGTGGCCGAGCGAGGAATGCCCGTGCGGCGACCGCCGCCCTCTTTTCCCGCGCTGCCCTCAGCGCGAGGTACCTCGCCTGCGGCGCCCAGCGGCGGGGCTTCTGCTTGGCCCGTCGACCTCGCGTTCACTTTCCGTCGGCGACGCCTCGCCTCTCGTTTTCGGTTTCGGGAACAAAAACGTGATCTTTTGTTGCAACTACATATGGGTTTGGTGATGTTAATAGCGATTTGGCTTTTTCAATTCAACTCTAACATAGTTCTTCATTAACAATTATTTATTGATTTTCCCCATGCTTTGTATGGTCGCAAGATTATAATGTATAAGTTGAAAACAATCAGCGGCATTGCACACAAACATGAAAACTTGTATTAATGCCCTATCCCCTGATCCGCTGTCATGTAAAACTCTAACTGACCATTTTGTAATTCACCTCTGTTAGTATATCGGCATTCACAATTTCTACTAGTAGATATGTTCGCGAGACTATTTTTTAACGTAATCAAATCTCCCGGATCACCAAGTAGCTACCATCTTTTAATGTAATTAAATTATCTATACCGACGTAGTACTTACTTCATTATTGTCATATTCATTCTACTTACAATATGTTCAACACTTCTTTTATCATATACCGCTGCCAACAACCTTACTGGTATGTGTCGTGGTCTTTATCATTTTCAAGTCACCAATTGCCTTCTCACTTCTTGCAAGCGTGCCACTCCCATGGTTTGGCCACAGTTTCTTTCGTCTTGCGAATACTGGGGTGTCCCGGTCGCCGCACACAACACAAAAATCAAGAAATATGATAAAAAGTTGCAGACAAATGAAAGTGCGGCGGGCCAGCGGCCGCCGCAGCGTGGAAGGCATTTGTTTCTATTTTTCAGCGGCCGATTAAATGGCCGGGAAAGGCTGTCCTCTCTTCCCACTAGCCAGCCTGCCTGCCTCCCTTCCCCTCTTGCAACCCCCGTTCTGCGGTCGTAGACCCCTTTCAGCCTTATCTTTATGGCCGAACTGGTGCATATTTTTTTAAATTTATTGCCGATTCTCTGGAGGCTAGTTGTTACTGGTCGGAATTCTCTCTAGGTGAAAAAGAACCATTCTCCTTGAGAAATGGCAGTGAGTTGATACACCTTTTTAGCTGCAAATAAACGTCAATTTTTAGAAATTAATTTTGTAGCTATAACAAGAAACGTGAGTAGTGTATTACAAAACATAAATAGTTGTGTGATATTTTTTGCTTCTGCTTGTTAAATATGTTTCAGCTCGTTATTTATTCACGTATTGCTATTATTATTGTTACTTGATATAAAACTTGATAATAATTACTTGATAGCTTATATACATAAACATTTAGATTATTCTAGCATCAAGAACATGTGTATTTTTTTTATTCTTCAGATTAACTTCGTGTATGAGAACATTTAGTGAAACCCAAATACCTGCCATGCGTTGATTAACAAAGATAATCGAGAAAAGCGTAGAATCCCGCATTACTGATTAACATTGCAGTTTTATTCAGGACTGGCTGAAGGATTTCGGCGCCCTGGGCGAAATATAATTCATTTTTGCAGTAAATGCAATTTTTCATTTTTTAAATAATTAAAGTAAAAAAAGTATATATGAGTTTATCAAAATAATTTTTAAATTTAACAGGTGTAAATGTATTTATTTAGAGGCCCCAATCCTGAGGCGCGCAGAGCGACTGCCTCTCTCGCCCCCCCAAATGCCGCAGCTGACGTTGCTTTCTTTATTTTGTGAAAGCAATATCACATTTTCCGTGCGGTCGGTCGCGATCTCGTAGACACTGACGGCAAATCGATGCACGTTACAAAAATTGTTCCCCCTCGCTCCGCTGCCGTCCATTAGGGTCAGCAAACCATCTCAGTCGAGGTGGCAAAATTCGACTTCCCCGAAGACCCGGTAAACGAATCGCTCTCCCCGCCGACGCTCCCCTTCGCAGCCTCCTCTGCAGCGACCGGGCGCTCCAGCAAGCGGCAGCCTCGCAGGCGGAAACGTCAGCTCTAATTGGCAACAATCAAATTGTCGCCGTTCGCTTGCGGACGAACGGGGAGTGAGGGAAGGGGGAAGCAACAAAGCTCGATCGCAGCCTTCACAACGCGGCGCCGCTGCCGAACAAACGAAAAGCGGCAGGCCCGAGCAGCCAACGCCGCACGCACCAAACGAAATCGGCGTTTAACAAACCTTGAAAACGGTTTCGCAAATTCTTTCGGACGGCAGCCACGTTTAATGTCCGTAAAACGAAATAAGCCGCGGCAGCTCCCTCTCTAAACGGGTAGGGAAGGTGGGCGTAGGCGGGGTAGGAGAGAAAAAGGGGATGAGACGGAGAGACAGAGGCAGAGTAAAGAAAAAAGAGACGCAAACGAGTAAATCGATTGTTAAATTTTATTACGTTTCACAATCGGGCGAGTTATTTCTAAATAAAAAGAGGGTTTTCCGGCCTTTCGCAAACAGATAAACAGACAGACAAAGAGTCTGGGAGCCTTCAAAAGGTAGGCCAAGCTCGGGAATGCCTCTGCTCGTGGTTCTTCTTTTTTTCTGCTGCGAAGGAAAAAATCCCGGAGCCAGATAGGGGTCGGTGCGGACGCGGGGGTGGGGGCTCCGCTCGGGGGTGCGCTAGGGGAAGCGGGGCAATAATACTCAGCCACAGGTTGGATCAAAGTGCACGCCCTCTGCCGGAAATAAAAAGAACTACAGGGAACCGTTTTCTCCCTGTTCAAAGAGATTGCTCTTAATTAAATTCATCATACACCTGTTATAATATTTTGTATGCTTTTATACCCTTCTGTGTATTCTTTGTATTCAGAGCAGTGGCTGTCTCCGTGCCGGCCCCTTTTCCTTTTTTTATTTTATCTCGTAACCGTTCTTCCAACAAAGAGGCAGCGGAGGGCCCGGGACTTTTATTTGACGTTTATGTGCCCTCTGTGCCGCGTTTAGGGCAGGCGCGCCAGGAGTCGGAAGGGCAGAGTGCGAATAGGTCGACGCCTTGGCTTGCTGGAGGTGAGAGATTGAGAGCCCTTCAGCTAGAGTTAAGTGTGATGAGGAGGCTGATGCGGGAAAAGAAATAGCGTTTCGAAATCTACTGAAAATGAACTGTTACTTCCGCTACTGGGAAAGGTACTACAGTTAATGTCTTGACTTTTCAAGCAATCTCCTATTCAGTATCTTAAGTTAGTATTTAGTTAATTGTAGAATATTCAATGATCTTAAAGAACAAATAGTAAGCGGATTCCACTACAGTTGAGAATCACACTCATACAGTTGGGATTGTTACTGGTAGAATTATTTCATTTATAATTATAAAATTCCGAGTAAACTTTAAGAAAATAGAATTCGAATTATGAAGAAACAAAAGGTTGGATTGTACGAATACAAAAATATCAATTTAAGTGCTGTGGAGCCTGCTCGTGATTTCGGAAGAGGTCAGTGTTTACGTGCGGGGAAAGTGGGTCACGGAGTCCGCTTTCTTTCACCTCCGCATTCAGATCGCCACCGGAGGCGCCAAAACATCGGCTGAAGATGCCGCGTCGCCACAAGGAGCTCTTGCGGGCGCCGCTGTTCTTATGTTTTATCTTTCCTTTTTCCGCCGCATGAATATTTAAAGGCGGCTGCGGGGAGTCGCGGAGGAGGCGTAGGCGGGCGCGGACTTAATCTGTGTCAGGGGAGCCGGGGGCGAAGGGAGGAGGGAGGGGTGGCCGCGGCGGCGGTGGCGGTGGCGGAGGCCCGGCCAATATGAGTTTCTTAAAACTGCCTCCCTCCTCCCCGTCTCCCGCGGGGAGATGCCGCGCGACTAACGTTTGTTTCCTCGGAATTACCGCCTGCGCCGCTCCCTCCCACAGTCCCGCGCGGCCCCCGCACCACCCCCGCACCGCCCGCGGACCGCCCGCGCTCCGCCCCCGCTCCGCCCTCGGCACCGCTCTCGAGTATCGCCGAGATTTACGCCCATGCGCCTCTTGCGGCGGCAAGAGGCGCGGAGCCGGGCAGAGGTGCTGAAGATCCCGTAGAATTAACAATTTCCCTTGCACACCATCAAAAATCGTGATCGCAAAGATGTACAATTGCACTGATTTTACTTATACTTATTGCTGTCCGGTGAATACCAGGACACGAGTTTTCTCTCAGTTGCACGTATTCCATTTGTTGCGTGCGTATCTGACGATATTTTTTAAATTAAAGAAAATTGATGATTTAGTATATTGACTGCAATTTGAATAACTATTTTTTAATAAAAATATAAACGTAAAAGTACTGAAAGGATGACCAATTAAACAAACATGTCTTTATTAAGACGATAAGTTTTGCATTCTTTACTTCTGTCGCTGTTTGAAAGATTAATATCTCTTAAAAATTCATTTTTAATTCATTTTTTAACATCATTTTTCTTCTCTTGTTACAAACATTAATGTACGTGTGAATGGCCTGAAAAACTGATCAACATATGACCCAATTTGCATGATTTTTATTTATACATCTCAGCAGTCTCACAACAATTGGATTAGCATCGACGGGACACAGCGACAGATTTTTTTTAATTTTGTTTTGTTGTGTTTCTTTTGATATCATTGTTTAGAGTTACTGTTTGAAATTTTATTATTTTAAACTTTATTATTAGAAAATTTCTTAACCTTAATGTTTGTTTCATCTATCACCGCTTATCGCTTGTTTTCAAACAAAACCGTCACCACCTAATTGCTTCGTGGAAACTCTGGCGTTCTCTTACAGCCAGGACTAACCGTAATAATTTTAAAATCTTATTTTAACGTCTGTCAATGTAGATAACAATTGTGCAAATGGAACAAAAAAAGAAGAAAAGGTCGTCATCGTTTGAGTTCCCGCAGAAGGAACAGAACACGATTGCCAAATTCCACATATTATTAGTTTTTAATATAAAAAACCTTCAGTTATATTACAATTTATTCTGAGGTCATGATTTGACCATCTTTCATTGGGTACAGGAATGACATTGATGAGCGACTGTTAACTAAAAAAATTGAATTTGACACTTTCCTCTCGAATTTTCCTCAATAATGTTAGTAAGTACAAAATTTGGTTTAATGCAATCTGTAATGCACCTAGCACCAGCGTAGCTGTAGTGGGTGTTGGGCAGGCACCCCTCCTAGGCTGAGCTGGGCTAGGCGGGAGGCGCGAGATAGGATGAAATGGGGTGGGACGGGTTGGGAGAGAAGTCGGGGTGGAAAAGGAGAAAAGACGAATGAAGCGGATCGGAACGGAGAGAAGCGTGGCGTGGTGAAGATGTAAATAAAATAACCTCCCCAAATTAAATTCATTACTGTTCTTCTCCAATAGGTGATTGTGAAAAACAAATACCTGGCTGTACGGAGTTAATTCAGCTAGAATTAAAACCAAATATATTACCCTTCAGACTCCCACAAACACATATTCTGGAAGATAATATTTGTAAATAAAAATAAGTATAAAATGGAAATTTGGTAGAGAAAGATACTGAAATAATTACATGCGTTGTTATTGCCAACAATATTATTTATTAAAAAAGCAGCTTTCGATGACTTAGCCATCGTAGTCGTTTTTGTGGCTTCCATACAGCAGAAAACTTATGATGATGGCGGCTAAGCCATCGAAAGCTGCTTTTTTTAATAAATAATATTGTTGGCAATAACAACGCATGTAATTTTTTCATTAGAAATGCCAACGATAACTCACCACAATACCTGTAATGAGAAAGATAAACATTATTGTCTTAAATTAACACAGGTTTTACGAGAACGTAGTATTAAATCATTTCTTTTTCATCATGATTGATTGCGGACAATTCTGACTCCATCAAACTAGATAGATGTTTAATACTAATATTATAAATTAATTTCAGTCAGTGTTGCATAAATGTATATATGTGATTTTTTACATCACAGTGTGAGTCTGAAATCAGTGGTTCTCAAGAGTTCATGCTTAGGAAATTCATCAAAAAGTTACATCCAATTACAAAACGTCTCAGTGAATGCCGAGTGCTTTTTAATAGTGTACTATTTTGACAAAAAGTGTTTGCCTTCGGTAACGAGCAACTCAGGAAGTCGATTGTTGGGGGTGTATACAATTACATTGATAGTTCAGAAAAAGTTTGACATATTTCTCTATTCTGTCTTTTCTCTTTGTGTTTTCTCTTCGTTATTTTTATTTGCTTTTAACGCGTTAGACGCCATCAAAAGCAAGATTATCTACAAAAACTCGCCTTCTCAGACTGGTACAGCGCATTGCTTGAGCGTCTTTCTCTGTCATCTCGCAAGAAACGCACGTCCTTAAGCAGCCGGATACCCGCGACTGGCAGCGATTCCATCGTCATCTACACTCCACCTAGGAAAAAGAAACCTCCACGGACGCTTTTCATCAAAGCACGTGCCCTACCCCATTCCGACCACCCTTTTCCGGCCCGCCATACCCCGCCCCTTCCCGTCCTTTCCCGCCACGTCCCACGCCGTCCCGCGCTGTTCCGACATGCCCCCCCCCGCCCCGCCCCGCTTTCCCGTCCTTTTCCGCCCCGTCTCATGCCGTTCCACGCTGTCCTGCCCGCTACGACCTACCCACTCCTCCCCGCCCCCATGTCAGACCCATTCCCGTCATTTCCCTTCCCGCTCCGTCTCGCTCCCCCCTCCCACTGATGCTGTTCATTAGAGGGCTCGGGAGGCGCCGAGGTCACGCGTGCGGCTCCACTTGCTTTGGCTGCGAGCGTACTGGGGATCTCTTTCTAATATAAATGCGCGATACATAACATGTATGACGAAGTGGAATATCTTCCCTGGCAAGTTGAGTAGGACGCGGCGAGAAGGAAAGAGGGGCCGGAAAGAGAGAAGGAACGGGCAGAAGGAGGCGGAGGAGGAGAGAGACAGCTCCGGCAGTAGCAGCGCCAGAAACTTTGAAATTCTTGCAAAGTTTAAAACTTCGTCGTACAGTGGCTGTAGGGAGCCCGGGGCGGGCGGAGTAGGCGGCGGAGGCGTGGGAGGCGGCAGTGCGGGTGGAGGCAGTAGCTGCGTTGGCGGAGGCGGCGGGGCGGGGCGGGGCTTGGAAGACCTGCTTCTCGCAGCCACCGCGGTGCGCGCTAGTGTTTGTTCGGGAGGAGGCGGTGGCGGGGCGGTAATCAGGGACAGCACGTGGATCCACCCCTCCTCCGGGCTTTCCCCTCCCTGTCCCGCCCAACCCCTCGGCCCGGGCGTCCCCAGGACGCAGATGGCGGCCCTTTTTTCTTAAAGGAGAAAGAATTTCTCCTGCGGTTTATGCGATGCCGATACGCGCCTTCGGCCACCCAGAGTTCTTGGGAAGTCCTTACTGGGAGGCATCAAATCACAAGAAAAGACAGCCACAAATATTAGAGTTCAATGCGTTATATATTGAAGATTTTCGTATTTCATTGTCTTGAAAGCTACAGAAAAACATCATTAAATTTTATTAATAAAATTGTTTAATCCATAAAGATATGGCACTAAAACATGTCATATCTGGTAAATATTGTTCAAAAATAACTCAACGTACACCTTTTTGCAAACGAATCCTACGTCACTGTTATAGACTACTTCCAGTTTGTGATATTAATTTCCTCTTCTCTAAGAGGTATACATGGGTCTAATGTTCAAGAGGTATGAATTCGTATTTTGTTTCACCTTTTGTCATCCTAAAGGATATGATAATATATACATAAGATGAGAAATTTATTCATTTATCAATAGAGAAGTATTTTAGAAACCGTGCTAGAATTTTGTTTAAAGATTCTCTGGTATATATAATGCATTGTCTCATACTCAAACGTATTTTTCAACTTGAAAATGTGTTGTTTTTTGTCATTTCATGGTACTTTAGAGATGAGATGGTTTTAAAATTCGCCTTCTTAATGTAATTTTATAAAGAGTATCTGAAACCTATTTTAATAGTATTAATGTTGCTTCTAATAATACCCTCGAATTTTTAAATCACATTTTCTGTTTAATGTACACACATTTTCGTTTCGATTACATTCCTTAAAAAATAGGAAATTTGCCTTTGATTATTTTGAAACTATATTCCATAATTACGTATTCAGGGAATTTTTTTTTCCAGAGTTAAAAGATTAGTTGGCCCTCTCATGACCTTCCGCTTCCTTCGAGTGCGTTGGTGTGATGAAGTGCGATCACACCCCCTGATTTGTGGGCGGGCTCGGGTGCGCTTGGCGGCACGCAACTTTCGCGCCTTGCGCTCGAGGCCCGGCGCGCGCGGCTATCGCGCTTGTAATCCGAGCTGCCGCGCGCCGCACGCGCCCTGTGCTCCAATTGACCGCTTGTCGCGCCCCGTCTGAGATAGCGATCCCCTTCCCCTGCCCATTTCTCCTCTGTCCCGAGCACCCGCCGCTCGCAGACTCACCCGCCTGATCGCGCCGTTTAACTACCGAATCTCGGCCCGCTCTTACATGATTAGGGCTATAAATAGAGGCAAACATACAGCGTTTTCCATAATAAATGCTATAAACATTGAGGGCAGTTTGTAGGGTCGAAAATAATTAGTTTGTGCCAGGGAAATTTCATGTAATGCAGTTCGATACGCGTGTATATGTGGCTTTTGCCCCTAATTGTCAGGAAACAGCTTATGCGCAGATGTTCTGCAGGACACGTCAAGGAGATTCCACGTACCTGCCGAACATATGAGCATATGGAGAGACCTAAAAATCAGGGATATTATTGTATGTAAGTGCAGTTCCCTACTACACTTTCAATGGCACCAAGTGGGTATTTTCTATCCCTACACGTGCCGAACAAGATTGTAATATTTATTCTGAGACATTCCGTCAAAAATTAATCTGTATATTCCCACATAAAAATCCATTAAATTTAATGCACACAATTCGACATTAACGGTCAACTGATACAAAAGTATCCCTTGCGTATCAAAAATAATACAATTGAAATTAATTATTTACGCAAATATTTAAGATTTATAATCAGAGAAATATTAAAGGATTAAAAAAATCAGTAAAAAACGTAAACGCAATAATGAAAAAAGGCATGTAGCAAGTCATTAAACAATTAAGGATTTTGATTTTCGTAGTATTTGGGTTTGTTGGGTTTTCGTAGTATTTGGGTATATTGGGTTTCGTAGTAGTGATAGGATACTGAAAATAGTTACAAAGAAGTGTAGAATTTCAAAAAAACATGTCATTAACCTATTTTAAAATAGTTATAAAGCAAATTGATTAAATAATCTAATTTTTTTACACTTCTGCAGAAGAAAAGAATGAAAAAAAGAACCCATTATTTTTGGAAGCAATATATTAAGGCTTATTAAAGATTGTCCCCACTTTGCTGAATGGAGGGGAATCCTGAACGCTCAAAAATAAATATCCTAAGCAGCTAGAATCCCTATGAAATGAAATTTCTTAGATCAGTTAAAGACTGCACCAGAGAAGACCAAATCCAAAAGGAAGAGATCAGGAACGGACTACGGGTGCAACCAAGAATTGAATAGGAAATCCACCAAAAAATGGAGAGAGCAATCCTTCATATGATTCCATAAAGGTTTCTAAAACAAACAATGGAATATAATTCTCATGGCAAAAAAAGTTTGGGAAGACCGAGGAAGAGTTGGTGAGATCAGAATAGACCTCAGGTGCAATCCTCGCAAGTCAGAAGAAAATTAAAGATTGTAAAAAGCGAAAATTGAAATGAAACGAAAATCATTGAAATAGAGAAAATTATTTTTCCTGCATTTTGAAAAGTTCCTTATTCTCTTTTCAATAAAATGTAGTTGTTGTTTATCCAAGATTATTTGTCGTTCCTGACTTCATCGAAACTTCATGTCGATGCGAAATTCAAGTGTTTTCTTATTGCTATATTTTCTTCTTCCGTAACAAAATTTGCGAAGAATAACGTACTAATTTAAATATGTTCATATTGTCCCTGTGATTCACTTAATCGTTTGATTCTAGTTTATCTCTAATGCAGATTACTCAATTTGGGAAAAAATGTTCGCAAAACTAATTTATTCAAATAGAACTTTTATGAAGAATGCAACTAATGAAACTGAAGAAGAAGGTTAAGGTAAAGATATTCAAAATATAGAAGAATACGCAAAGACTCACAATTTATTTCAATATTTCAAAGTAATTAAACAATGTTAGAAAACAGTCAGAATTGCATAATAATTATCATTCTTGTTTTAATGAGTTGAGAACATAACGCTTACGCACGATCAATCTCAGAAAGTATTACATTTGTAGTTGCACATTTTGTAGGGTTTCTACTTCTTTTTCTTCTTCTTCTTCTTCTTCTTCTTCTTCTTCTTCTTCTTCTTCTTATTATTATTATTATTATTATTATTATTATTATTATTATTATTATTATTATTTGTAATATTTTAAATTGCTTCTTTTAGGAATTGACATTACAAAAATTACTTTTTCTGACCAACTTCTATTTTACAGGAACTAACTGCTTGCTATATCGTTCTCCTTGATCCAAACATTCAAGACAGCATTTTCACATTTTACCCAACACACCACGTCATTCATCTGTGCTCGTAACTCGGCTCATTTGGGATATAGAATGAGGAAATAAACAGGCCGGGAAACAGCCTGACATGCCCGGGGGAACTCGGCGCTCAGAAACAAGAGCCATATTACCCTTGCCATTCACAGCGCTAAACCCCGTTCTTAATTGCGGTGACTTACGGACTTGCTCGCTCGGCATTGAAACGACATTGCCCCGACGAATTCCTTCCCTTTTCAGCACGCAAAAATCCTTCTCGCGAAAAAATCTCTGCCGCAGATTGACCTTTGTCCTCTTGGGAGAGAGGGGGAGGGTAATTTTCAGTAGGCTGTAGGGAGGAGGGCTCCCGTACAAACGACTTTAATCAAGTAAAAATCTTACACAACTAAGCTAATCAGAGTTCTCGCTACCGCCGCCGTCACTGCCATCTCCGTCGCCAACATCACCTCTGCCGCCCAACCTTCCCCACCTCCTCGTATCGCCACACCTGCCGCCCCCACGCCCCACATGCCCCACCCCCGACGTTTCGCCATCAGCCCACCAATACTTACTTCGACCACCGCCGATAACCATGCCTCTTCGCGGCCCTGATGAATTGCATTTGTTCGTTCCGCCAAGTTGCGGCGGCGGCGCCCACCCGTCGCGCGGCTGAAGCCAGCTGAAGTTAAATAATACCATCATGTCTAATACCGGGCCGCGGCAACGGCGGTGACGGCGGTGGCGGTACCTCGCGCGGGCGCTGGCGCCGGATCACAGATGGAAATTCGCTATTTAAATGCAAATTCTCTATTTGTCACCGGCCCCGCCGCTCGGCGCCCCGACCGCGCGGCCGCAGCCGCCGCCGAGGTGCCCGCGCCGGCGCCGCCGCCGCCGATTTTTCCCTCCGGGGCGTCGTCGGGCGCCGCCGTCGCCTTCGCGCCGCATATTTCCCTCAAGAATTGCCGGCGGGCTGGCCGCTCCGCGCCACGCAGCGCTGCGCCGCGCCGGGCGGCGCTCGGGTAATAAAGAAAGAGGAATAGTCATGCGAGGGTCATATGCGAAGGGTCTCGCAGGACCTTCTGCTGCCGGTCCTCCTCTCGGCGAGGAGGGAAGGGAAGGGCAGGAACTGGGCTGCCTTCGCTTTGTTTCAGATGCCCCTTGTATGTGATGAGGGGCCCTTTGTATATTACAGCCCGTGTTTCGAAGTGATGCTATAGTATGGTTTGTGATTAACTCGGTGTCTTTTCCGAGGTAGATCTATTACTTTCATTGCCCTTCCAAAACATTGTTCAGGTTCATCGTTTGAGGTGCTTTGCAGGTTCCATTAATGTGAGTTCTTGTGATCAGTAGCTTTTTCGAAATAGTTTCTATCAATCGTCTATAATATAATATTACAAAGTATTCATTCTATGCATGATGAAAATTTCTTTAATTTAAATGTAAGCTTAAATGGACGATTTTTACATTTTTTAGATTCTTTAAAATTTAAACAGAAAATTACAAGTTATAATTCATTTATGGGTTTGGCGAGTGAAAATGTTCCCTAAATATCTAGAAAAGATAATATAAAATGATTTCTGATCCCTTCACATAGTCAGCACAAATAATGCAGTGTGCTTAACCATATTTACAGACCTAAAGATATAATAATATTTGCAAGAAGAAAATATGAAACGAATCTACAATGGCAGAATCTCATTGTGGGACGAATAATAGTAATGAAAACATTGTCATAGATTCCATTCCAATAAATCCATAAAATCTGTTGGCCATACCCCTTAACCAGTTAAAGGACCCTTCTCTGAACCTCTGCAGCAATAGGGACTAGCCCAGAAAAAGGAATTGTGAAACCAAAATGCAAATGAAACTGTAATCAGGTTACCCTCATATGCTGTGATATTAGCAGCCATGGGGTCGTCAACACACGTGCGTCTCCACCAGCGGCGGCCACAGCAGCCGAAGCGTGGTTGGGTTACGAGCGTCTGCATTGTCGCTAGTGCCGCCGCGAGAGACGAAGCGAGGCGGCCGCGCGCACTTCCGCCGGATGCCGCCCTACCTGTGACAAACCGCACTTCCGGCCCGCGATTTGTCGAGAGAACGCCCTCGAGCCCGCCGCCGCTGTGTTATCTCCCCGCCGGCGCCCCGCTGAGGGATAAAAATGGCCGTCACCGCCGCGGCGCGCGCTCCCCGCGGCGCCCCGTGACATCTCAACTCGACGAGCGGCCTCCCGCGAGGCCCTGGCGTGACGAGTGGCTCTCGTTGCATTGTCCGGCTGACGCAACGTGACGACACGGCTCTCGTACCTGTGTGGGGTACGCTGTCTTCTCGAAATGAAAAATGGGAAGAATAAATGAAATGTGAAATACCAGCTTTGGTGATTACAGATCCAATCTATCAAATGTTCAGAACAGAATAAAAAAATGTTAACCCTTTTCTAATTTCCATCTGATATAGCACGGTATCATCGAGAGAAAACAATGGAATTGGTGATTGTTGTTCTCCCATGACTTATTGAATAACGTATTTTGAAAGTGACGTTTTCCAAGAAATACATTTTTCAGGTAGGAAAAGTATTCAAATTCAGTCTTATTGTTTAATATAAAACGTAACTGATTTTTAAATCATTTAACATGAGAGAAACACCAAGTTTAACACAATACAATAATAAATGGAGACGCGTCACTTTCAAAATAAGCTCTTCAAATGGTCCTCACAGGTTACATTATTTAAAAAAATTTGGAATGCGAATTCTTAAATATTGATTCAGGTAAGATCTGAATTATGCTGTAAGAAAGTTCTTACAAAAAAGCAGACAAGATATTCTCGTCGATAGCGGTGTCTTTTCAATCCTATTGTAGTTACTTTACCTCAGGAATTATTAGTTTAACAATATTACAAGTTACAGTTTTCAAGTAAATCAAATGTTGTATTTAATTACTTTTCATTCATTTTATTACTCTAAACTTGGTCAATTTTTTTATTGAGTATTAAATCCATCTCATAAGGTAAATCTGATTAAGGCTATTTTTTCAATTTATTTATCAATTTCAAGAGTACAATGGAATTAAAGCAACACGTATGAAGATACAAATTATACACTGAAACTATATATTTATGCGAAGTATGGATTGGCTAATTCCAAGATTTTTAGTACAGTAAAGAAACATCGTTAATCCGTGTTTCCATCTGCATAAGCATTCACCCAAAAAATACCTCCTCGCAGTAGCAGACACTTTTCCAACGCCCTTCGACGTTGTTCAAATGAATTATGGAGATAATGAAAACGTTAATTTCGTCCGTCGTTTTTCCGGATACCGCGCTTAAAGAGACCAGGATCCGTTCGTTTCAGTTCTTAAGCCCGAATCGATAATCACCACTCCGAAATTTCCATGAATAAATGCATACAAATACGCAACACGCTGCCGACGCGGCCGTCAGCCGACAGCGAAGGAGGCAGAAGAAGTAAAATTTATGTTTGCTGTAAAATATCGGCGTCGTTGCATTGTTGGTAGCGAAACCCGACGGCTCCATGGGGTCTCCCCTGTCCGCGGCGGCGCCAACGGCGCGTCTGTAAGTAAAAGTTAATCGAGATTTCTCTGCGCCGCCGCGGCCTGTGCGCGCTCTGTTTTGACACGGGGAGATGAATGGCGCCCTCGCAACCAGTAAATCTGCCGCCCCGCACGTGTTACGGGCGGCAGATATAGCGCCCGCGCCGACGCCGGGCTGCGAACCGCCCCCACCCTCGGCCTAGCGTTCAGTCGCTCCCTCGACCTGACGCCGCGCCTCGGCGCCTCGCCCCCCTCTGCTGACGTTGCAACTGCGACTCTTGATTCACGCCCAGTCGGGTGTCCTGGTCGCTCCTACACATGGATGTCCAGGAGTTTGTCCCATCTTCAGTTGTATAAGTCTTGACTTTTGTCGTTCAGTCAATTCAATCTGCACTTTTTATCTTATAGCGGCATGTTTTGGGAATCAGGTCTGTGAATACAAGAGGACTCAAAATGGTCAGTCACTTTGATAAATTCTTGAATCCGCACATGTATATTTAACTGTATCCTGACGTTAGTGTAACTTAATAATATCATTTCTTATTTTTATTAAGTTTTACTTCCATTAAATTAATTTTTTCCCTTACCTGTGTACATCTGGCGTATATGTTTTTGGACATATAACGAATATATTTGCTAAATAATATTTTTTCTTATGAAATGTGACATAACGATAAAAATCTAATTCCTTTTTGTACATTTTGTTGCAAAATACAAGGACTGTTAGATAGTGCTTCTCTTCCTAATTCGGTCTGTTATTCTAACACAAAACTGACTTTCATAATGTATATTTCATTACTTTCTTTAAGTATCTTTTAACTTGTGTACTATCTAATAATTTTCAAAGATTTCAACTGTTTTACTTTTATACGTCCAGTTTCCAAATTCCGCCCTATCCCTGTATTTTCAAGACAAACATATTATTTCTCTCCCTTTCTCTCTCTCCCTCTCCGTCCCCCCTCTCTCTCTCACTCTTTCTCTCTCTTTCTTTCTTTTTTCTCTCTTTCGTCCCCGTTGGTGTTTGGAGACCCTATCTGCAATGCTACCTTCGCCTTCAACTTGCCCTTCCAACAGTGCAGATAAACGTATCAACTCGACCCACGATGGCTGAGGGCGAAGTGCATTATCGGGAGGGAGTGTATGTCAGCCTCGACGTTCCCCAAAAAAGACATTGGTTTTTTTGGAATTTACGACTCTTCGTTCATCCTAATCCTGAGTCTCAACGGGGAGCGAAATAATTGTAAAAGGGATTGTGGCGTCAGATAATATTGCACCGAGACGATTGGTGTCTACATAATAGTAAATCTCGAGAACCTAACAAATTATCTCTAGTGGATTATTCGAAAACGTTAGTCTTAACATATATTGCGATGTATATTATATAATGAGTTTCAATCAAAGGATAATATACAATGATACATCAAAAAACTGAAATAATTGAAGTAGATTATTTATGTAATAGTTCTTTGTATTTATGAATAGCAAGAGTAAAATAATCCGACTGAATCTTTTAACCCTGTCCAAACCATTACAAAGGAAAATATATGTTATTTATTCTCAAATCTTACATACATTGTGCTTAGAATTTCGTTGCCTTATTTTATCGTTTAAACTCTAATATTGTTATCATGTCTGAATATTCTGATTTAGGCGATCGAAATAGCTGTGGCGCTTATCACTCCGACTGAATCCAAATGACTGCGTTTTAAATCCGTCTTATTTTGTTATGATCTCTCAAATAGAAATGTCTTACTTCAGACTATGCATTGCACATTAAGACGAAATCCTGACAGTGGCCGACGGGCCTGTTTTTATGAGGGAGATCCCAACGGGGGAGCACATCCCCGCGGTCCCACCACCCCCTGCCTGTCCGTCCACCCGTCCATCCGTTTGCAGAACCGGAAGCTGCGCCAACCGGAAGCGGGCGCCGGCGGGTCGTCGCAGCCAGACGTCGCTCGACCGCGCCAGCCGTGGCCGTGGGCGGCAGGGGTTAGGGTTGCGGGGCGACGGCAGAGGGCGTCCGTGTCACGCGCCGCTGCCTTCGCCCCGCTGCGGGCGCCCGCCACCGCCCTCCGCCCACGCCCTTCGCCCTTCGCCCTCGGCGCCCTTTGAACCCGCCTCCGCTTTCCCTCCGCCCTGCCCCGGCCGCCGCCGCCGCCTCTGCCACCGTTGCTCGAAGCCTGCGCGGCTGCTTGTCAAAGGATAACGCGCATTATATGGGCCTTGGGAGTGGAAGAGCTGCTGTAGTACAGGTCTTTCGCTCCTTACGACGGCGCCCAAGACGACGTCTTAATTTAATTTAAATGCTAGTTGTCGCACAAAGTCTAAGGAATAATCTGTGGGAGTGCTGGCTGGGCGCGGTGTGGAGCGGGCAATGAGGTGGGTTGAGGGAGTGCGCTGCGAATGCCAGAGAACGGCGGTTTTGCCCCGTGATGTCGTGCGACTCCTGCTCCAATGACGCAAGGATGACTCATAATATTCATTTTTAACGCGATTAAAAAATAATCACTTCACAAACACTGAAGATCTGAATAAATGGCAATCATTTCTTTGCTATTTTATCAATATCAGTTTTTGCTAGTTGGCATAGTCATTAAATGTCTTTTTAAGAGAATGCATTTTCATGCCCTTTATTTCGTAGGAAAGAAAAGTGAACTAAAAATTTGAATTCGAATATGTCAAATGTGCCAGTCATAACTAATATATAATAATCAATGTTTGTTTGTTCGTGTTTTATGCGCTGCCATACTGTTTATTCGATTACGATAACACTTTGTCAATTTATTGCTTTCACTTGCGCGAAGAATGTCGGATAGTACAATGGGAATGTGCGTATGTCTGTCGCACGTAGACGTACAGTATAATGGGGTGTCAATGATTTTATGCATTTACGCCGGCTCAAGCGCCCCCGAACAGAAACCCTACGCAACCCGCCTTACCCTCAAGTATTACGCGCGTCTTCACTGAAAATTCTGCACCTGTTATTGTGAAATATCGGCCGTAATTATTACTTGGACTTTATCTCGAACAAATAAATCAAATTTCTCCACGACAGTGTCACAGCGAATGCATGCCCAAACATGAGGGAGTACGTTTTAACAATAGAATCCTTGACAATCATATCGTAACCAGGACAGAGAACAAATACTTGCGAGAAAGTCTTTCATATATTAAAATTTTTGCAGAGCGTTGCGTAAACCTTGATTAACAATCACATGACTGGTGGCATGTGAAGTATAATACATTGCAATAGCAAAGCATTACCGGGTTCACTTCGTCCACATTGTATTCAATAATACTCAAATAAGGTGGCCCGAATCGTTTGCTTATTGCATATGTTTATATTCCTCTGACTTAAACTAAAATTAAACTTCACGGTTTCACACTATCCACACTATTTCATACTTCATTCTAACAGAGATGTCCAACTAACGCGGTAGTTCGCTTCACACACTCTGCTCACGAGCCGTCAAACCTTCTGTGGATGGATCATCTCTTACAATGACGCGCGCCCTCAACACTCCGCCCCGACGCAGCCGGGGCCTCTCTTCTGTCACAACCACCCACGCCCTCCCCATCCACGCGCAAAGGCGCCTAAGCCGTCGTAACACGATCATCCTCACCTCTCTCCTCTCTTTTTTAGCCGCGCGCCGTCTGCGCCGCCTTAGCCGCCATCTCCGGCGTCGCGCGCTTCTTAGCTCGGGGCTGAGGCGAGAGCGCGCACCGCGGGGCGCGGCGGGGCGCCGGCACAAAAGCTTCCGTTTACTCTCCCCGCCGCCAGACCTAAGCTGGTACTCCTCGACGCGCCCGCTGTCTTCGCCGCCGACACCCCCGCCCCCGCCTCCTTCTCCGACGTCTTAAAGAATTCTCCCGCGCCGCCGGGAGCCGCAAAGAGTGTCTAAAGAAACGCACCCTCGTGTCACTTCTCGCTTGCTTAATATTTAATATCGCACTAATATTATATACACAAGCGGCGACACCGGCGTCCTGAACGGCTCCAAAGGCGCCGCCCGCCGCCGCCGCGGCTCCCCTTTACCTCTCGGCTCTAATGTTCTCCCGAAGGGAAGAAAAAGACGCGCCCAGGGGGCCGAGCGAACGAGGCAGGGAGAAAATGGCAACATTTTCTGGACGATCTGGCAACGGCGCCCGCGTCATAATCATGGAAGCTGCAATATACAAGCAATTTTAAACGTGAGAAGAAAGTCGGGGGCGTTGGAGCGGCGGTGTATTTTTTTCCGAGCCGGGAAGGGAAAAGAACGAAGAAAAAAGGATCGTGAAATAAAAATTAAGACAAGAGGTGGGTGGAAGGGGGCGGCGTGGAGGCAGGTGAGGGTAAGCGGGGTGCGCTCGGGCTGTGAGTCAGGGGAGGAGGTGTGGCGCGAGAGATTTCTAAGCGGGATCGGGGGTGTCGTGACGGGAAGGGGAGGTTTCTCTGTAAAAATTGGCTGCTGGTAATGAGAGGCGCAACGGCGCAACGTGCTATTGAGAGAGACGCGATGCTCGGCCGGGGAATAGCGCGGAATTATCCCTCCAGAAGAGGTGTCGGCAATGAAAGAGGCGGAAGTGTCAGGGGCGGAGGTTAGGTATAAAAGTACAATGGTAGGACGAAAAAGAAAGTGATTATTGGTGTTCATGTGTGTCATTGAAGTCACTGGATAATATATAAACTTTATTGAAACCACTGTGTCGAAAGTAATTTAATAAGTCATTAGTGCAGGCATATCAAACGAAGGTCAAAATGTCAATAATACCAAACATTTATGCTAAAAGTGAGCTATTAGACTAATCAATGATATCAGAATAAAATCAAATATATTAGTCAGTATGTTTAACATAATTATTGTTTTGTAATTCTGTTTTTATTAAGTTATACGTTCTACCGTTCTAGTCACAATTTAAAACCACAAAAAAATGTATAACAATGTAAGTCTAACGGGCATTGCTCAGCGATTCAATTGAAACTCGTACGTGATCAACTACATTCCGCTACTATATTTTTTTAATTATATTATTTAAATGTAATAATATTTTCGCAAAAATATGTTTTAATCAAACAGATAAGTTAAAACACTTGCGAAATTCGTTGTGTAACGAGTATAAATTCAAACTGATGTAGAAAATTAAGTAGTTGAATGAAGTTAATTTAGCAAAACAGATTACCAATTTGATTCTCCTAAATGAACTCGCAGCACACGCACATTTCCAAGTTGATGCCGGAGCTCGGCCTTCAATCTCTGCGGTTCACATAGAACACACTTGAGTCCATTCAGCGTAAATATTACAACGCATTTTACACCAAAATTTAGATAGTCTTGGCTCACTTCTCTGACGTACTTCCCTCGGTTTCCATTTGTCCACACGCTTGAGCTGTTCGTTAAAAAAAACAAAAAAAAACGCTCGCCCACGGCCGGCGAGGCGCAGAGGTGGCGGCGGCAGCGTGGTGGCAAGGAGGGTGGGAGCCGGTGCGGCTGGTGGGGGAATGACGGGGTGAAGGGTGGGGGGCGGAAGCACCCCGGACGCGCTGGCAGCGTGTTTTTACCGGTTTAACGCCTGCGTAACGGACGCTCGGAATAATTAAACGCGCGGCGTTTTTCCGCGGAGCGGGGGCGAGGACGTGTCTTATTCGGCGCTTTCTTTCCTGCAGGGAGCTTTCCTGGAAATGAGCAAGCCGTTGGGGAGGTGCTCGGAGAGACAAGATGATGGGCCTTGCTCGCTCTTTTCTTTCGAAGGATAAGCACCAGCAGTTGCTTAAACTGCTGCGTTAGTGTTGTTTTCACGTCGTGTTACGTCGTTTGTGAAGGGTAATTTAAGAGGAATCTTGAAATACTCGTAATAAAGTAATTAACCAATAATTATTAGAACAAATCAATATTTAGTATGTTTATTAATAAATTATTTCAAATATTAGTAACGTTTGTGTGCATAACTCTCTTAATCAAATATTTGTGGGATACCTCCATACTGAACGCAAAAATCTGAAAATATTTATGAATTTAAAAAGTTAGTATCATTGTTGCTCTATTTTCAAATCTCAAAAAAAATTTCATCATTTTAAAGTGAATTATCTTTTTTTTATTTTTAAACGAATTATTTACTTCATACACGATATATAGAAAAAATGTTAGAATTAAAGTTCAAACTTCAAATTTCAACCCAGAAATATATTGCAATTTTAAAATGTTTCTTGACAATTTCATCCTTATTTTCTCATTTGAACATTCGTCACTTGCCCCTGTATATTATCATACGATACATTTTACATTTGAGTCATTAATCATATTCTTAAAATAGTTTTACCTGAAGTTCAGATACACCCTTTAAAATGTTCTGCAAATATGATATATATCTGCTGATAATCAGAAAATAAAAATATATTTTAATTGTTTTCATCTCTTAATGTTTTTTTAATATCATAAATGTCCGTCTTTTCAGTGAGATTTCATGAATACGGTAATACTTCACATGTGACATCGAGAACCTCCTTCTGCAGCGAAGATCATTCCTACAACAACAGCAGGAGCACCGCTTCGTTCTCCGTTCTCTCGCAACCTCCCCTCCCTCCCCTCTATCCCCTCCTATGAATCCCCCCCCCCCAAGCCCGCAAGTTCAGCAATCTCCTCCGCTTGATTTCCCTGCCGCTTCAAGCAGAGATACCTTATTAAGCCTGCGAGACGCGGCCTCGGTTTGCATTTACATTTTATATAATCAACATTTTTGGATCCAGGGAATCATCCCCGTCATAATATTGCCTCGTCCCATCTCGCTTCCGTTGCGCGCGACGCGAACGACCAGGACGCCTCTCCAGATCAGCTCGTCGGTGATGTAAGTGAATTTCAGCGCCGCCGACACCAAGAGAAATCTATCCCTGGGTATGAAAAATTCATCAAACCACCCCTTTACCCGCGCCCCACCACGCCCCGTCCCGCCCCGCCCCCCACCGCGTTTCTCCCTTTCTTGTGCCTTCTTTTCTTTTTTCTTTGGGCGCGTCCCGTCGCGGCTTCGTTTCAATATTCTATTAGATCATTTGTACGGGCGCGCGGAGCAGCCTCTGAATATTCATGCGCGGCCGCGGGCGCCGTGATAATGTTGTGTAGCCGCGACGCCGCGACGCGCCGCCGGAGAAGAAGTGGGCGCCGCGCCGGCCACTGCCTCCGAGCGCCGCCAGCGTCGGAAGCAGGTGACACGAAGCTACCTGAGTGACGGGTCGCGATTGGCTGATTAGGCTAGGACTGTCAATTACAATAATGCGAGCGTAATAGGAAATGCATTATTTTATTTTCCATGAGATGATCACTTTCTCCGTCTCGGTGTATTATAGCACGCGCATCTCGTATTTGTGATTTTTAAAAGCCCATTTAGAGATGAAGTGCAGAGTTATTTTCAGATTTACAAGTGCCTTTCTTTAATATTTTGGGTCACGTCTTGCTTTGTTACGAGTGTGTATTCACCGACCAAATTAACTTATAAGTAGTATTTATACTAGTGAAGTAGTGAATGATAAAGAAACTATTAAACACACACACACACACACACACACACACATATATATATATATATATATATATATATATATATATATATATATATATATAGTTTGAAGGAGAGATATTAGATTTTTGGTTCCTTGAGGTTATCTACAGAAAATTAATAACTTATTCATTTTGTTAAATACTTCAAGAAAAACATCATTTTCTCATTGTTAATCTCAAATATTCGTATGCTCAATAAATAATTTTGTATTAAAAAATGGTTCTAATAATTCATTTTTACAATTTTTAATAATGATGAACAAATATCTTTAACATAATTAAGATAATATTTCTAAACAATAATTTGAATAATGCTTTTCTTCATACAAGATTTCGTTTCAAGAAATGGAACTATTTAATTCAGATTTATATTTATTTTTAACTAACGAACACAAGGCTGTGCGGTGATCAATCTTAAATTAAACAGAAGTGACGCCCTCTAATTGTTTTCTAATCTGCAATAATTAATTTCCCCTGATTCTTCTAATCTTGAACTCCGACTTATATTCTGGAATAATAGTTTAACTGCAAGCTGATGTCAGGAAGAAAAGAAAAAAATATATAAAAGTTTGTTTATAAACAACATGAATACCATATCACTTATTACAATAATTTATTAACATTTTTTATTTCAAACAACCCGAATACGTCTCCCTTCTGCATTACATTGCATGCAGGAAGAGATAGCGCGGATCTTAAAATCGGGCGACGCCACTGATCTCGAGCGGCGCTGAGCATGAGAATCCCCGTCCGCGCCCTCGCCTCCTGAGCCGTCGCCCGCGCTTCGCCTTCGCCGCTTATTGATCTCCCGACAGCCGCGAGGCAGTTCGCTTGCGGCGCAGGCAAAAGGGTTGCGGGCGCCAGGGCCCGGGGCCGTAATGCAGTGCAGAGTGCTCCCAGGGTCCGGATTGCGCGGGAGGGCGCCGCCAATGCAGCCAGCAGAGGGCGACTTGCGCGTCTCCGCGCTTCTTTCCCGCGCCTCCTCCCTCGCGCTTCCAGTCATGTAATTACCGCGCCAAATGTCCTGATGTGGCTGATGGTTACTGCGCGTGGAAGGGGCCGGGGGAGTTTGTGAACGTGAGCTAATTATATCTCGTTTTCATCAAAAAGACAATTGAGTACGTATCCTCCGAACTTCTATGTGTACTTTTTAAAATAAAATGTTTTAAGTCATTAATTCATTTTATTTGCTTTTATTCAAGTTTTATTGGAGCATTATAACTCTGCTGGGAATAAAGATAGATAACTATTGGTCTAAAAATTCTGTCAGACCTTTAGATTCACACTTTCTCGTTTTAGACGGTTTCGTAATCTGCTCATCTCATTTAATTATTAAAATCATCAGAGACTGTACAAGTGACCCATGCAGTTCTACTAAATGTAAAGCTCATATTCACAAACTCTAAATGAATCTTCCAATTTGTTTGGCATCTGGTAAACATTCTTTTATAATCTAATATTACATTTCGGATTTCACGCACTTTAATATGTTGCTTTCGTTCTTTCTTTTTTAGATGCACTCTTCTCCTTTCCTTCGTTATTTCTTTCCTCCAAACACGTAATCACTTCCAATTAAAATTTCCCTTCCCTAAAAATATCCCTTAATACCGCAATAAATCGTCACATGCCTCACTTATTAATTTTCCCTGAGTCTGAAAAATTAACCCCGCAATAAGTAGAAGAGTTCTCTTCTAAATTATACTAATCCGCAACGTACTTTGGTGCATAAAGCAACACTTCATAAGAGTGGAAGATAATGTCAGAAAAGTGTTCCAGAGCAAATGACTACCATTAAGTTCCAAGGCAAGTGGTAAGCATGAAAGAAATACAAGAAACCGATAATTCTAGTCTGAGATGTATTGTAGATTCCAAAGTAGATTCCGTTTAGATTTCAAAAATTATTCCTCATAAATTCTAGAGAAATCTCACATCTTATTTTCAAGTGTACTCTCATTTATGATGATTGTCGTGAAAGAGCAAAAGCGCCCTATTTCCTCGTTGATTTTTCTTTCGAGACTTAGAATGCATCACCTGGCCATTGCGACACCATTTAGATCCTTTTACCGTCCTTCGCTGCAACTTTCGCCTTGGCGACTACAGCCCATCACCGCTCTGAGATAAGACGCCGACATCGCAACGTCGCGACGTTGGCAAATGCTGGGAGAGCGCCGCCGGCATCGCTACCATCACCATCAACCCTCACACCATCTCTGGATAAGGCATCCGAGCTGGAGGTAGCGGAGACGGCGGCAGGGGCGCTCGAAAGGGACAATGAGACGATGGGAGTGGAGAAGGGTTGGGCGGAGAGGAAGGAAAGGTGAAGAGGGGAAAGACATGGAGATGAGGGTGGCGAAGAGAAGGTTTTGGGGGTAGGAAGCGGTGAGTGTGTAGAGGGAGCAGTGGGTGATAAGATGATTGGGAGGAGGTGTGGGATGGAAGGGGAGATTGGGTGGAGAGGACTCTGGGGTGGTGGAGACGGCGGTGAGGCGGTGAAGGAATTGGGAGGAGAGGACGTCCTAGTGTAGAAAAGGGTTGGTCTTGAGAGGGTAGTGGGGAAAACAGCGAATGCAGAATGGCACAAAGGGCAAGGTGGCCGGGCAGGGAAGTGATAGGGTGGAGAGGTGGCGGGTCTGCAACGGCAAAGAGAAATTAACCGTGTCGCATCGTCTCGCACCCGCCAGTACGACGCGACGCGCACTTGTGCGCACTAGAAATGAATGTAGATCGCGATAGCGCGGGGCTGCGGCGGGCGGTCTGGGCTGCAGCGGTGCGGAAGCCCAAGGATAACGCCTCCGCGGGATGGCTGGCCTCCTCAGCTCCGCTTCGCCCGGGAAGGAAATGCACGCTTCGTCGGCCGTTTCACTCGATTTACAAGCGTTCTTTTGAAGAACGATTTCAGGAGTTTCGGTAAGCGCGCGTATGGTTTTAAGAACGACAAAGCCGCTATTGGCATGCGCGCTTTGGTCACTCCTTTCCTCAAGAGGAAGCTTTTAAATTCGTACTTTGGATGGGCAGAGCCATATTACATTCATTATGATGGCTAGAAAATATATCTCATGTTACTAGTCTATCTTACAAGGATTCTTTTACTAGTGCTGGAATTCCGTTTGAAAATTTGCTACTAAAACTATTTTTTGTTTTATTTTTATGCTTTTATTTATATAGATTCATTATTTTGAATATGGAAATAATTTGTAGACACCTTTAGACTGATTAATCAAAAATAATTCATAAGTTCTGTTCTGTCTCTAATACATGTTACTGACTTTTAATAAACTGCATACTGTATCATTGTGTATTCAATTTTCATAACTGAATAGCCCCCGGTCCGTCATCGTCGGCCGCCGTGGCTCCTACGTATACATACGGATATTAACTTCAGACTATCAGTTAAATGAAACAGTTACGCAGTAAATCATTGCAATTCATGAATATTTGCCTTTTCTTGTTTATGTTAATCACTTTACAAAAATAATTAAACTTTCCTTTTCATTTCACATTCAAATATCTTAAGTTTTTATATGGCATTGTTTGAGCGTTTTTGGAATCGTAGAAAATAAATGAATAACCGAGAATTTGAACCCAATGAAAATTCTTTTTTTGTAAGAGAACTAAACTAAACCATAATTTCTCTTTCCAATCAAGTGTGATGAAATACCTGAACATTTTCTCGTAGGCCTAGAAATTCCTTGCTTCTGGGCTGGCATCACATTGCCACCGAACTACGACCGTTGGAATTACTCGCTCTTGGTGTCCGCACGCGCCCCGCGTTGTTGGGCGTATCCATCAAGTCTCCCGTGGCGCCGACGTGGCCCAGTGGCTGACGAGCGTACCTGCGGCGTGGCGCCGACGCGGGGCCGTGATAGATTAATAATTAGCCGCGGGAGCAGCGGCGGTGGTGCGGGGCTGCGGCCGTCCCCGGAGACGGCGGCGGCTGCGAGGCCGCGACCACGGCGCGACGGCGGCGGCGCGGCAGACGACCCGCGCGCCATCTATCTCGCAATTAGCCCCGCGATCCGTCATCGTCGGTCAGCCGCCTCTCGTGCCCCCATCCTCGTCCTCGTCCTCACCCTTGCCTCGCCCTGGCCGCGACTCGCCCCTACCTCGTTTCTCTGCTCGCCACTGCTCCGGTCAGGTGCCACCAGGCTTCTCCATGGCCCGCCCTGCACGCTTTCTCTACGACAGCCTGCCCAAAAGCACAATAAGTTGATGAAAATAAAAGCAAGGCAGGCAAAATAATTGTTTAGGTCTATCGGAAGAACAAGAGTTTTGTGATAATTCATGGACAATAAGTGTACGCGAGTAGCTCATCAGTATAAAGATACAAGAGATCAGAAAGTATAAAACCACAGTTGTAATTTGTACAATTTCCATTGCACTAAGATATTTTGTAATTTTCTCTTCTTCAATATCCCCTTAGTTCTCTTAAAATGTTATATTTGATGTTAGTAAATATGACATCAAGCACAGTATGTAGGTCACAGTATTGTTTACAAAGATAGCTTATTTGTAATAATTATTATACATTAGGTTAGATATAAAAAATAGAAAATGTTTAACGCATTACGATAGAATTCAAACCATATAAAAACGAATATCTTCGTATTTACAGATAAAAATAATTTCGTCCGGGTCAATTAATGTGTTGCACTGAAGAGGGAAAATATTTCATTCTCTTGAACCGTGAATTGCTACTATCGACATTCGTTGCATTAGCACATCAGTCTATGTACGTGAACCAATGTTTAGCTGTGAGTGACTAGCGCAAACCTCGGCCCATCCAATGGCGCCCCGGAGGCTGCTCCAGCGCCCGCCCGGGCGTCCGCGGTTCGCGGCCCGCGCGCGCCACTGGGGCGCCGCCCCCCGAGGCCTCCAATGGCGGAGGAGGAGCGGAGGGCGCCCTCGGGGGAGCTGGACGCAGCAGCCCCGCGCCCCCGAGCGCGAGGTCGCGGGTTCGAACCCCGGGGCGGCCGTCACGGCCATTGGAGGCCCCGGCGCATGCGCACGAGCGACTCGTTCTCCGCTGCTTCCTTATTGCTACAGCGGCAAACGAAGTGGTGGGCTGCGACAGCGGTTTATTTTCGAGAAGTGATTTGAAAAACGAAACACATTTAACATTTTTAATTCAAAAGACTTTTATTTTTTAAATTATCTTTTCTATAATTGTTTTTTGTTTTTTTCATTTTCAATGAAAATTCTTATATTTCACAGGCAAACGTTTTTTAATTATACCCCCTATGAATCAGTTTCGCTGTTATATTAAAATCGAACATATTACTACATCGTAGCTCGTTCGCACTACAGTGGATTTCAATGATCTTTATTGAAATAATCCACCATTTTAATGATTCTCAATTTCAAACGTTCTCTAAGAACGTTTTTAAGAGAGAGAAGGGGAGAGACGGGGGAAGGAGCGAGGGAGAGAGAGATATAGAACAAATGTGATATGTATTACCAACACGTGCACGAATAAAAGTATTTTAGGCTTATTTTCGTATTTTTCATCTGAGAGAAGAAAAGATTGACAATGTGCAGTCTCAAAGTGGTGAAATAAAATTAATAACTTAACAGATGTCATGATATTTCCTCTGATCGCGCATATTTTAAGTGATGAAACCACGTATATTTTACGCCAAATACGATTGTCTATTAATAAGTTTTGGTTTCTCTCGCCCAGCTAACTTCATAACCGAATGCGTCTCTTGCGTCGGATTAATAGTACTGTATATATTTCCCCCAACTGTAGTGAAAGCAAAAGTAGTCCATTGCCCTTCGTGAATCGTTTAAAGCCTCCAGTATGTACTCATTATTTAAACATAATTCCCGACTGCACAATAAAGTAAGATCCCCCGAAAGATCTCGGGGAGCACATATGTAGAGTGCACCGCAGTGCTCCCACAGCGCAGGGACACGCTTTCGCCGCCGCCGCCGCCGCCGCCGGGGAGCACGAGGAATGGCGTCGCCGCGAAGGCGGCGGAGGAAGGATCTTAAGAAGCAAGTGGCTGCGCCGCTGCTGAAATATTAAGAGAGCAACGCTCCACGGCGCGAGTGAAGAAAACGCTCGTAATGCTCTTACCCGCCGCCCCCGCCCTCCTCCCGGCCCCCACGCAGCCTCCGCCCTCGTTCCGCCTCCGCTCCTGCCCCGCCTTCTACGCCTCCCCGCCATTGCAAGCTTCTACTCTTCGTGTTTTGCTGGTTCTTTCTTGCTCATCGTTCTTTTTGCTGTAGTTTCTAATGCAGTTCTTCTTTTCTCTTTCATGCTTCTGTTCATATGCTGTATTACCGGTCGTTCAAATCGAACAACTCATGTTTTGCTGTTTTGATCGTCATCACATCTGATTTTTCCATGGCTTCCATCGTTCCCTTTGTCAGTTTTGTTCGTTTTGCTTACGGTTCCATTGTAATTATTTTTGCCATTTTTCTTTCAAAACGTAACTTTCCCGAAAAACATTTAATTCTGTCTTGATATCCTCCTAGATATCTTTCCCACTCTTTAGTCTCCCATTCGCATAATAACCTTCTTACTTTCTGCCTTACGAATACTTCGTAAGACGAGAAATATATGTAATCGTACTCCAAAAAACTTCGATATTTTTATCTCTCGTACTGCCATTACTACTGACTTAACAATGTGTCCTCTGTCTATAATCATAGTTTCTCTCCGCGAAAACTCCTCAACTCTTTCCATTTCACCGTACCCACTGCTGCCTTCCAGCTTCTCTCCCTCCTGCCTCTTCCCCAGCCCGCGCCTTCCCGACCGTCACCCTCGCGTTGCCGCTCGGCAGTAAGTGCTGGCGAGAATTTACCGCCGTAATGTTGCAGGCACTGTCGTTGACGTAGCGGCGGTGCTCCGCGACGAAGCGCATTTGTTTCACGGCATTAGCAGTGCCGCCAACGGCCCCTTTCGCAGAGGTTTGTGAGAAAAATTGGGAATGAAGTCTCCGGGGAAATGCTGAGCACTAACAAATTTTATTTCCTACTATCAAACACAAGACTTTTATAGTCTTGCTTTTCTTCGAAAAATATATTGGTTGAAACATAAAATTGTAATAGTGTTTAGTTTAGACAGTTTGCATATATCGGTTTTCATAGATATTACAATTACAGTTCCGTCATTCAGATGATGAGAAAACAGTATATCCTGTGTTCAAATAATCCAAATGTCAGCATCACTGTAATTTTGATATTTATCTCTACGTTTTTGAGAAGGTTAGATCAACGAGCAGCCCCTAAATTGCTGCTGCTGACAGAAGTGAGGAAGTGGTAGGTGTTGAATTGTAGTGGCATTAATGGAGATGATTCACTAATCGTGGATCCCTTTTCTTTAAAAAAATTTTGAGAAGATACATTAAAAAATTAAATCTCCCTTATAGGAGGAGAATGTATTAGATTGTGAAATAAAATGTGTATGTAAAGCAATTGATTAATTCCAGTGAATTATAATTTATCGCTCTCTAGTACTATTTAAATTATAATTTTATTATAATTTAAGGTATTATTTATCAAATATTGTTCGTAATAATGTCTGATTATAATTGTTGTTCTGGCTTAATTTTAAACTTATATGTAGTGATATGAATGGAAGATTGATGAAAGTTTATTTTAGAATATTTTAATTGAAATTACCCACGAGCGTATCTTACGTCTAAGAAATGTAATGCATTTAATTTTATGGCTTTATTATTTTAAAGCAAGTGTCTTTCAGTTCTATCAAACGTTTCTCGTAATATGCTCACCAATGAATTGTATTCTGCCAGCCATCTTGTTGTATTCTTCTCTTTGTCGTCATACTCATGACAGTCTTCCAAGATATTCTTCATCTTCATCGCTCTCTTCTTTCGCACAGTATTCACTGCGTCTTTATTTTATATTACATTTTTTGTATGAATTATTTTAATATATTAGGAAAGGAAGGAAAATCGCCTTAATATTATGTAATACATTCCTTCGGCGGAGGAAGCTCCGAAAGGCTGGGGGCTCCGCCGACGTAAACAGTGCGGCGACCGCAGCGCCATTCCCTTTCTCCGGGGCGCCGCCCGACGATTGTCGCCGCTTCGCCGCCAAATTTCCAGATTTTCCCGCAGGCATCCCCAGAGAGCGCCAGCGTCGCGGCGGAGCGCTCCATCTCAGAAGCCGCCTCTTGCTCCTCGCCGCCGCCGCCGCCGCCCCCGCCCCGCCCTAACTACCTGTTCTCAGCTGCCCCTTTTCCCGCTGCACGCCGCCGGGGCGGCGGGGCGAGGCCGGGCGGGGGTGGCGGTAGAGGGGTAAATATTCAAATGAATTTCTAATCTGGAGCGGCGCGGAGGCTGCGGCGGGCGGTTCCGAGTCGAGACGCGCGGCCCTCGTCGCCTAGGCCTACGCGGTCTCGCGCGCCCCGAGCGCTCGTTGCCTCTATCTTCTGTTGGGCTCCCACGCAGTGCCAACCTTTGTGTGGCTGAGAATTTAAAATGGCCCTTGACAAAAGGAACAGTTGTGTTGTGTTGTTTTAGAAATAGTTGTTTTCACTTACGTCCGCAAACGAACTACACCGCACTGGTGAAGTTGTAGGAAAAAATAATGAGGAAAATAATACAAATTTTAAAGAGCCTTAAGTAAGGGGTGAAAGAAAAGAGGATTAAACTGAATATTGGAATGCTGTACGCAAGAATCTGTACTGCAAGCAATTTACCGTTCGAATATAATTTTATATTGTTCTTCTGATACAGCATAAAAAATGTAAATCCATAACTATTGCGATACCCAAAATGTAGATATTCAAATTTCTCTTTATCTACAATGTATTCTTTTAAATTAAAAAATTATTATGTAAAGAAACCTCTTTGTTTTGACTTCGTGATACTTTAAATATTTTAGGATTGTCTTTTTTAGCAAATTATTATGATGAATATATCGCGTTTTCATACGTTCTTTACATCTACATTACATTCTACTTTCTGTTACCCTTTTCCCTCTTTTCGTGTGTATACTCCAATATTTGTACCTCAACATCTATTTTTCTTACTTCTTTTTCAGAAATCTTACCTATCAATAATGTATCTACATTTTCATTACCTCTCTCATAACCATCAACACCCCAAACACACGTTCTTTCCTTTTGATCTCTTCCATTCCTTACTCTGTTCTGCCACTATCAATCCTCCATCTTCCTCCTCTCCACAAATATTATGAATAGGCTCCAACTCCCCCTTCCCCCGCCCCGCCCGAGCAGCCGACGCCGCGCCTCTGCGCTATCGAGACGCGCCCTCCGCGCCGCCCCCGCCCGCCTCCGCCTCCGCCCCGCGCGCCGATAGCGGAGTCCGGCAAGTTTTCGGCCCTGCATCCGCGCTCGATACGACAAGTTCGTTTCCTCAGGGCGCGTTCCAATCGCGACCGCAGACGCCGCCGGCTCCTTCGAGAGCAGCGTTCGAAATTTTCCCCATCAGCGCCAGTGGAATTTCACCCGTCGATTCGTTGATGAAACACTCGTAATGATAGCACTCCATGTTGCAGTTGAGGAAAGTTTAAAATGTAATTAATGCGACAGTGTCGAAATTTATTCATGTGACTCTAGAAATTTGTTCGCATGACAAGAATTGACGCTAGACGATATTGTAAATTATAATTAATACTATATATGATAGTAGTTAATTATTAATATAATTTATTAATTATTTTATAATAAAAATTACCGAAAATTAACTTACAATCCAGCAAAATTTTAAATTGTGTATGTCTTATTTTTCACACTTTTCACTCTTTATAATCTCAAGTCTACCTATTCTAATTGAGAAGTTTGTAATATTGTATTTGAATACACCTATGATTAGAACACTGTTTTAAGAGAGTTGTTAGCTGTTTAAGAGTTGTTTGAGATATTCACGTCCTAAAGTATGTAATACATTTACTTCCAAGCCAAAAGTTAACAGCAACGCCCCAGCATTTCTTACAAAGTTCTAAGTATCTGTCTGCAAGCTCTTCAAAATTATGTCAAATCGGGCCAAATCGAGACCCGAAATTAGATTTTCTCCAGATCCATTCCTCCTTGCGAAAGCGTCACACTCCATCTCCGCAGTCGAATCGTACGACGCAAAGGACCCATATACGTGCGAGGTGGGGGGGGGGGATTTAAAATCCAAATATTTGCGCGGGAGCTGGAAACGAGGGGAATGAGTGCGAGCAGGCGTGCGGCGAACGGGGCTGCGGGGCGATGACGGGGTGAGGGCAGCGGAGGCGGCGGGCGCGGGAGGCGGACTCGAACGGGATAAGTGCGAGAGATTTCGAGAGAGTTTGCTGCGGCGGGCGGGGGAGCACAGAAGGCGCGGGGCCTTCGGTTCCCTTCCGGAGGAGTCTTCTGGATCGAGCGATTCTTCTCGCCGCCGGCCCGCGGTGTGTACTCGTCGGGGAATCGTCGCGAGAGAGCCGCTCGCGTTCCGTGGCGCCATTGTCTGCATTGAGGGCTGAGTGCTTCGGCAAACTTCGCGCTTGCTCAGGGACTCAGAAATCTTCTTCCATTCGGTGCTCACCTGGCGTGGAGAAGACGCAGGGACGTGGAAGATGGAGACGCTGCTTTGTTTGCAGATTTTAGATTCCAATTCCAACGCTGAAATGTATTATTTAGTCAATAGCAGAGGTAGATTTCTGAAAGTACGACCACACCACTGAATGATGACAAACCTTCAGATTCATTGTATACATGTTTGAAAGATATGTCATAACTTGAAATTATTGTTCTCTTTGTCGTAAAAAAGCAATTGGTTTTAGAGGAAAAAGTAAAATATGAGAAAATAAACGATTGTTTTTAACTGTTGTAAACTAAGTATTAGTGATATAGCTTTCCAGTGCACATAAATTTTCAAACGAGATTTTCAGATCACTTCAATTTACACCACATGCCTCAATTTCTAAAAGAAACGTGTATATTACTCATCACTCTTAATAAAATGTACGATTTGTTTCACTTTCCTACATTAACTTTCTTGTTATTAAATAATTATGTTGTAAACTGCTAGCTTTTTGCAAGGGGGAAATAATAGTCCAAAATATCCCACTATGCTTTCCTATTTTTGTGTAATTCAGAATAAAATCATTAAATAAAATTACAATAAAATTTTGTTAGCCCTAACATTAATGTATCAAATTTCTCAATATCTCGAATTTGACAAATTCCCAATTAACTTCTGTCTACACACAATGTCTAGACATTCGTGAAACTCTTGATATGTAAATATTTAATAACTCTCTTTCCGTTTTGAATTCAAATTTAGACAACTCAGAAAATAAACGTCTTATGGAGAATATCAAAAGAACAGACAGGTGACAACTAACATGACGCTATACGTCTGTGCAACTAACGCTAGGCCTCGGACCAAATGAACACGAAGCGAGGCAAGCGAGAGTTTAGGCCACCCCTGGCGGCGGTTAACGCATTTAAGTTTATAAATTCCTCCGCCACAGACTTGTTAGCGCGTACGGCAGAGCGGGTGCGGCGTGGCGGGGAGAGGCGAAGATGGGGCTGGTGGGGGAGGGGGCAGGGCAGGGGCGGCGACGCGGCCGCTACGAGAGCTCTCCCTTTGTCTCGCCTCGCGCTCGCACAGACAGTCGCAGCCACATCGCAAATTTAGAGCGCGCCGCCACCCCTTCCTGTTTGCACGCTTTAAATACCCCCGTTCGAGCTCCTGTATGAGTTGTTCAGAGAACGAGGGTTTTATAAGGCTGTAGAGAAGTAGCTTGAGTAGAAGGATATGTCACTATTATGGTTTTTTACAGATGTGGCTGAAGTTTTGGGGGATTCGCCTGCTGGTGATTAGTTATAGAGGTAGTTTTTACAAGACTCCCGGAAACCTAGAATCTATTGACTTCGAGGTGGACGCCTACGCTCTTACATAATTTGAAATTGACTTATATTCGGTGCTGCAGAATTGAACACATTGGAATATTTTGGAAAAAGGACAATAATGTATTAAGCATAATTTATATATCATTTTTTAGCACTGTTTTGAAATATTTAACCTCTATTGCTTGAACTCATTCTTAACTTATGTTACCAAAGTTTATAATATTTCTTGCTATCTTCTCCTATTCTATAATCGTCAATAGTGGAAAGATATATCATAATATTTACGTATTATTGCAATAAGTTAGAAAAGATATTGAGATAAACATTTCTATACATAGATATCACCAAGCGTTCGTGGTACCACTGTGTCCATTGAAAACATTTGTCCAATCTCATAATTTTTGGAAAAATTAGATCATATTTCCATTTCAAAAAATAATACTTGTTAGTAAATAATATCGTAATTTATATTGTAGAAGTTCTCCACTTTCTGTAGTCAGTAAAACAGCGCTCTGAATATGTGCGACCCTTTTATCCGTCGTTCGATCTCGATAGAAGAGCCAGAAAAGAGATCGTTTTCGAGATTCCTTCCGTGGGGCAGCCTCCGCAGTCGACCGGATCAGGGGTCCCTCGCAGGAGCGGCGCCGCTCTGCGCCTGGAGTTCGACGTCTCCACGACGGCACGGCGCGGGGGAGCAACTCGCCCCTTGACTTCGCCGCCGCCTCCGCCGCCACCCCCACCCCGCCCCCCGCCACGCCACGCCACCGCCACCGCCACCGCACCGCCACCGTCACCCCCACCCGTCATCATCACCTAGGGCACCGCCGCCGTTACGACCGCCGCCACCACTATTCACCACCACCGCCATTACTCCACTACCACCGCCGCCGCCGCCACACCGCCATCACCAACGCCCGCACCACCATCACTACTGCCACCAAAGCGGCCATCGCCCACCGCCACCGCCGCCGTCACCACCGCCGCCACCATCACCGCCACCACCGCCGCCGCCACCGCCGCCGTCTCGGCTTCCCGATTGCGGCGGTAAAGAGGGGGGCGTGGCGGCGGCGGGGGCGGGGCTCCCCAGGGGGCTGCTAACTGTCGCGAGGCCCCGCAGCTATCTCGACCCCCTCGCCTCGCGCGCCGCGCTCTCGCCGCGCCCGCGGGTCGGAGGATTGGATCCGCGCCGCTGCGGCGCAGCCGTGTGCGGGCGCGGGCGGACCGGCGCGGGCCGGGTGGGGCAGGAGGCGTATTGGTATCCCACGCGTGCTGCGGTGGCCTTCCGGAGAGATGTTTCGTTCGCTTCGGGGCTTCGAGAAAATAAGAATTTGGGGCAAATGAGGTCAACAACCGCCTTATACTAAGGGTCCGAAAAAATTCCTCACAGTAGTCAAAGGTATACTCATCTTTAGAATTACGTAGCTACATTTGTTTAATCACATCGTTTGTTTGTTTGTTTTCGTATACTGTAAACCTTATTTATTTTCTCTGTAAAGTTTACCGATCATTTGCATTGCTTGAAGTTAAACTTTTTTTTCATTTGAAGTGTTTTCAATGAAACCGTATGCCATTAATTATTTTACATTTCCTTCATGGTAAATGTTTTATCCGCCATCACGACTTATTACTTATTAGTTGATTTTTCATTTCTTAGAGAACTGCTCTTAAATTGTTTAACATGTAAATCATAAATATCAAAAACGAAACAGGCTGGCAAACGTATGTTTGTTTAACCACATTATTGTCCCTGGATGATTACTCTTCTTTTATGAAATGACGTTCTAAAAATCATTAAATCCTCAATCTTACTTATATCTATAATTCTTTAATTTGTAAAGAAAGAAAAGAAGAAATGGATTGTTAATTCATGTTTCAATCGTTTCTATAAAGAAAAATTTCCAAAATTCATAAACTTCTTTGCTGTCAAATGGTAAAATTGTCTCTCTCTTTGCTTTAACTGATTAATCAAAACGAATTTCAGCCATAAAATGAATCCTGAGTATTCTAGAATATTATTCTCAACGAAGATAAGGCTAGAACCATCTACACGGAGGCCTCGGCGTCTTTGGAAGAAACCTCACGACTCGAGAGGGATGGTCAATGCGCTTCCCTGAGAGACGCGAAACCCTCTCCCTCCCTCCGCCAGCGCCGCCCGGACCGCCCGAATCGTCTGCGAGCGGCAGCTTAGTCAATATACGAGCGACCCACCGACCGGCAGCCCCCCCGCCCCGCCCCGCCCCGCCCTCGCTCCGCCCCCGCCGCTCCGCCCCGCCCGCCCCGCCCCGCGCCCGCCCCGCCCCGCCCCGCCCCGCCCCGCCCCGCCACCACCCCCACCGCTCCGTTAGTTTTCCGGCGGCACGCAGTTCCCGCTACCATGTGCTCTGGCGCTCCAGCTGCCTCTCGTCTCGGAACCACAGTGCTCGCCAAACAAATGCGTAGAGAACCTCCGTCGTTCCCCGAATTCCACACCTCTTGCATTCTGTTTCACATGCTTGTCTTTCTCTAGATCTAATAGTAAATGAAAAAAGAACATGTAAAAACTGCGCGGTTTAGCGTGTTTTATCATTCAAATAATAGTATTTGAAAAAAAATTGTATATATTGTTCATCAATTTAATTTTGAGTTCAAATTTGAATCTGTTGGAGAATGCAGTTACAATGAGGTGTGTGAAGTGAATATTTTTATTAATTGAGAAGTTGATAATGTGAGTGATGTAAATAAGTTTTACTTTATCTCTGAGTAGAAAGTGTTTCAAGTACTCGTACATACTTAAAATTTTAGCTACCGTAATTTTTGACTATTGTTGAGGAATAGGGGAAGTTAAAACATAATTTTACTGACAACAGATTTGCTAATATTATCAAATGCAAATCCCTTTATCCTGATAGAATGTTCAAACTGACTTTCACAGTTTGCATTCTTAACACCTTATTATAGAAAAAATATTATTGAAATATTTGATTAGTATTTACATTGATCAAGGTGTTTTTACATCACTCAGTAGAATATTTTTGTATTTTTACTACCAATGTTTTCTGCTATTGCGTGATTTAATGCGTTACTAAACGAATCACTTTGGTATTGTTATTGTAAATTGGCGAGATGAATTAAAAATTAAAAACTTTACATGCATGAAACGAATACGTTTTCCATAAAAATGTCAGCACAAGTAACATATTATGAGGAATTTGTAACATTTTCCATATATTAGACGAACAAACAGTACATTCCAGCTGAAACGCTGTAAATACGGTAATGATACATGCCATTTGCTGGAACGAACGCTTGATTCACGTACAGGTTTCATGTTTTACACCGACCATCCTCTCATTTGAGAACACATTAATTTGACCGACCCAACGTGACCTCGTCGCGGCATTTCGCAGATCTGAGAATTCCATCCGCAAAGCAGGTTGCAGCATCCATAGCAAACCCCTTCCCTCCCAGCACGCACAAAGCATGTACGAAGTTAATAATAATCCTGTGCGCACCAAAAGTCTCCCTACGATGCGTTCGCAGGCGCGTTACCATCTCCTCTGTGTCTACCCCCTCGCCTAATCAAAACCGCTCGTCCTTACCTTCCCATTTCCATGGCCCCCTTCCACCGCCTTCCATCCCTCGGCATTACTTATTTCTCAGTATTCTTCACTACTGCTAGTGTCCTGCAGTTAGCCTGTACATCGCTTCGCCTGCCCCTCTTCCCAACTCTTCCTTTACTTTCGTTTCTACTTCCCCTTTGCCTCTCCCACCTCATTCTTCGTCGCCACCACCACCGCCCTCGCCGCCGTGGCCGCAGCGGGCGCAAGTAGTTTCCTTAAAACTCCGCGGGAGGCGGCGGTGGCGGCGGCGGCAGCGACGCGCAGCCCACAGTTTGGGAGCTGGCGCACCGCGGTATTTCATTACGCGCCTCCCGGCAGCGGAAGGAGCGCGAGGAATCGAGGAATTGTTTATTATAAATTGGACGACGGTGGCGGCGGCGGCGGTCGGGGCGCGTGTGTGGATGCTCGGCGCTGCGGGATGCTTATTAGCCTAGGAATGCCGCGCGGCATTGGCCACCCACTCCCTCACGAGGGAGGGGGAGGTTCTTTCCTGCCGCGCCGCGCCGGCCGCGCAGAAAGTGTTCGATCGCCGCGCGGAAATGCTCGAGGAAAATACCCCGGAGCGACACCGCCCACTTTCGCGGCTCTGCGATGCGGTTAGGGAGGCTGGCGGTGAATCTGAGAGAGTTGGAAGTAGGGGGATGAGATGATCCACACACATTCACTCTAACTGAAAAGTAGAAATCGAGGCCAATAATAGATATTTGGACATGCGTTGACAATGAATGGCAGATCAGGCGAAAAACTTGTGAAGGCTTTCAAGAAAAAAGCAAACGTAAGTGGAAAGATATTCGAAACAGAAGCCCTTAATAAATAAGTGTAAGGAGAGAACGTTTGACACCGGGGGGAGGGAGACAACAGAGCAGAAATGCAGGTAAATAGCAAAAATGGTACTTATGTTGTTATGTTGTAGATGTGTTATTTCACATCTGTGTCAGTACAGAAACTGAAGTATCTCGTAGGAACAGGGATAGTGTGTCAGCACCAGATCCCATTATAGTTCCGACCTCGACTTCGAAGATGTAGAAACTATTGTATGTGTTGGGGAGAATGATAGAGTGCCAGAAGCGAGAAATATTATGCCTGTATTAGGAATTCAACTCCATCGTCGAAGGTGTAGAAATTATTTGACGTGACGGGAAGGGTGATAGAGTGAAAGCAGTAGGCAAAATAATGCTTGATTACGGTTTCCGCTCCTTCATCGAAGGAGTAGAAACTGTTCTACCTGATCGAGCAGCGCGATGGCGGAGACGTCGGCTGCGGCGCCGGCGCCCTGGAGCTGGCGGCGGAGGTGGCGACCCCCGCCGCGATCCCATTCCGCTTAGAATTGTTTTCCCCGTTGCGGTCGCCGCCGCCGCCTACGCGCCGCACGGATACGGAGAGACTGGAAGTGGGAGGGGCGCAGCGGCAACTGGCGATATCCGCAGGGAGAGAAGGCGACAGGGGAGTGCGGCACGGACGCCACGTTACCATCCACTCCGTGAAAATGCCATTGGCTACCGCCTAGCTTGCATCTGTACAGTGTGTTTTGAATTCCAAATTGTATCACAGTATTGACGGTACACACTAATGATCGAGATGTTGTTCGTGGCATTGGTATGGACATTGAACTAAATATTATCATATTTATTGATTCTGCTCAATTTGATAATCACACTTTTTGTTCTTTCAGTCGAAAAAGCAAGAGTATTGAGAATTCGTCTGCTTCATTATTAAAGCGTAATCATGTATCGTGAACGGTATATTTGAAAAAAGGTTAAAATATCAAGCTTACTTTTAAAAACGGTTACCTGGCAAGTGTGATTTTCAGTATTGCTGCTTTATAGCTTAAGAAATATTGAAGAAAGTATTGCGACGAAAGTAACTCAAGTCATAAAACAACATTTCGTAACGACAGTTACATTCTTAAGGTTTCTTTGAATTGGTATTTTTCGCTAACAGCGGTACCGCCTGCTCGTCCACGCGTCAGGTTCACCCTCTGCGGGTATCCCTGGTCTGCTTCCGTAACGCCCTCGCGCCTCCATGGCGACTGCCTTCAGCCGTGCTTGTCCCCACGGGTGCGTCCGCCCGTCTGGCTGCGCCACGGACAAGAACGTCGTTAGTCCCAACTTCTTCCGCCAGGCGGCGAACGGCCCGCGGGGAATCCCCGAGAGCGCGCGCGCAAGCGGCCACGAAAAGTTTAAACCGCCGTTAACGCATCGCGCCCGACGTTGCGACGTTGTTCTAATTGAGTTTGCTCCGCCCGGCTCCCGTCTCGATGTGCCGCTGCCGCTGCCTAGGTATTCTTCAGAGTATTTGTTCTTAGAGCGCGCGCAAAGGTCCTTAGGGCCCGCTGCCGCCAGGAAAACGTCTGTCAAAAGTCCTTGCTTCATTATATTAGCATATAGTCGTCTACTTGCGCTAAGGTCCCTCCTGTCTCAGAAGCTAACACGGTACTTCGTTAAGTTTCCCTTCTTGCCAATTATTCGTTGCATACGTGTCAAAAGCTCACGGCCAACGACTTCTGACTGAGGGTCTGTTTTTAGTGCAGGTAAAGAGTCCTTGAATTAATACGAGAACATGCGAATTATTCATTAAATATCTGAATTTGAAGAAATTATTCGAAAAAATTCGAAGTCTTGAATATACTTTACGAGTTTATTTAACGTTTTCTCGTGATCTCGAAACGCATCTTTCATTCCATAGACTAAATAAAAGCAAATCTTCTAAAATTACAACAGTATTTAAAAACTTAAAGAATCAACAAATTAAAAGGACAACTGCGTTGGAGAAATTTTCCAATACATTTTTTTAGATTTGGAGGAATTTAATATAAATTATTAATTGATTTTGGAAGTAATGATGAGTAGAAAGGGGTTGAGGAGTAGTAGAATGAAAATAATTTTTAATAATATCACTTCTAAACCTCGTGGATAACATCAGAATTTGAAACAAAATTTATTTAGTATCTTTTATATCTTTTAAAAAGGAATTCATCTCCCTCCGTCGTCACAACACATCAGTTTCCGTGATGTATCGTGATATGGTTGTGTATGGTCACTATAGTGACCATACCATAAGAACAGTCTGTAGATACACAAAAACACAAACATGAATAACAGTCCCCAAGGACAGAGAATATGAGGGCGATCAGCTAAAAGTTGAAGAAATCAGAAAATCAGTTCTTGTAAGCGACTGGAGCAGGTTCGAAAAGCATGATTCTCATATGAGATAATAATAACGTTGGTGATGGTATGAAAGTTACCTTATGGCACAACTCTCACCACACTAACGTGTATTGTTATTCAGGCTTAACCGATATATTTTATTAGAATAAACATAGTCGTGTGACAAATTCTTGTATTCGTGATCCATTAGGACACAACAGCTCCACCCGCGCTCCTGAGGGCGTTTTCTGAGGCGCAACGGAACCCTCGCACGCGGCGGTGCATCCCGTCGCGCCCCCAAGACGAAGCCCCCTCCCAACCCCCGAAGGCCCTTCGGCCATGTATTATTCAGGGCGCGTCCACTGCCCCTCGAGCTGCCCCCGCGAGCGCGCGCCGCCCAGCCGGCGCACATCGGCCTCTTCTTAACACCGGTTTAGCCCCGCCCACTGCACTCCCACACACCCCGCCTCTCTTGCTGCGCCACGCTACCCCTCATGCAGCCTTCCCAATATCGCCTTGCGAGCGCGACAGCGCCCAAGATGAACCCGGGTGTACATTGAGAGAAATACTTATTCGCATCCAACAGTCATACACGCTCGTACGCTGCATTCAGGAAGGCAGTGAGAAAGGCTCAAAAAGGTATTCAGTTTGCTCGATTAATTGATTAGTAGTTCTAGGCGCCTCAAGTGCTAAGATCATTCGTCCCGTAAGCATAGTACATGTTATGTCGCTGCTGCTGCTGCTGCTGCTGATGATGATGATGATGATGATCATGATGATGGTGATGATAATGGTGATGGTGATTTTCTCCCGCTGGATACCGAGATCCGGAGCCGATCTACGTAGGTGCCAAGTATCATCCACTAGCGTGCCACCATCTCAGACGAGGATAATTCTCAACTCCCGGCTGATCTCCCGGCAAGTGTTCTAGTGTGTGTGTACGCGTGTGTGTTTATGAGTAAGTAAAGGATGAGGAAAGAACGACGAAGAGTAACGAAAGATCGCTCGCGGTCCGTGGCGAGATTGTTGCACTAACAACCTGACCACCTGGCATTCGCTTGGCGTTGATCAGAGGAACCATGGAAAACTGCCGATCAGAGCAGCCGTTCTCGACCAGGAAGCGACTGAACTCGACTCAACTGTCCCGACTCAGCTCCAGCCACCGTCGGGATCTTTCAGTCATAGGCAGTGCAATGACTTAAGTTGATGCCCTGAGCTACCTATGCCGGTAATTTGCTCGAGCGTAGTGACCGTTTATTTACATAACTCACCTAATTAGACAACAGTTCAGTTGATTATTTTTCTCACCCACACGTTCTTGGGAATTGAACTCGTAGATTCTTTTCTCTCAGAGTGCAGTAAAGTACGTACATACTCGTTACATACTCGTACATACTTCGATAGTGTTCGTCGACCTGTTTGTAGTGGTAAGACTTCTCGACTTCCACTGTGTACTGAGTATCAATTCCCGATAGATCAATGTGAAATGCCTGATCGACAGAGCGAATCTGTATCACATGTTCCCTGTTTTCTCCCGTTTCTCTACCTTTTCATTCCATCATTGCTTCAGTGTCATTCTTATAATTCGACATAATTATGTACCCATTACATGATTATGCATTATTTCCAGATATGATTAATACGTATTAGGAACTGGGATCATAACGAAGAATACCATAATGACGAATATAGAAATGTACTGCCTTACTGTTTCAATTGTGATTCATTTTAAAATTATACTTTTATGACTTTGCTCGACGAAATTCTAACGAAAATCCACAGTAAATGACTTTTAAGAATAGAATTGGTATTTACGAATGATGTTTCCTTCAAGAAATAGTTCCTATCTTCAAATTTAGAGAAAATGTGTTTTTCGCACAAAAAAATATCATTTTGATTGTTTACTTTTAAGCGATATTGAAATTGTATAGCTATATATGCTACCGTTTGTCGAATTTTTTTTTTTAGCTTAGGGGACTTGTGCGTTTTGAAAAATTGTTTGGAACATTTATCGTTGTTTATTGTTTCTCAGACACGTAGTGAAGTCTAGGTGGAGATCGCCTTCCCTTGGCCACACTAAATTCAAAATTTTTCGTTCTTTCTGTGATAAGTTTAGCACTTATTTTATGCCCTTTGGTAATGCAAGTAACTTTACTATAGAAGAGGAGAAAACGAAGAAGAAAGGAATAATTTTAATGTAGAAGAGCAAAAGTACAAACAGATCTTACTCTTTAATCAGTAGTGCTTTCAAAACTCGCGTCATTCCGTTAATTCCGAAGTGCTAGAGATTGACATTCTAGGCCACTCCATCCTCTAAAATCCGAAGATGCCATGGAGAAATACATCCCTTCCAGATCCGTCGGTGTCAAGCGCCCCGCGAATAACCCGGAAAGCAGAAATGAATTGCCAACCACAGAACGAATGTCCCAAGTCACACGTCCCGCCGCGCCCCGCGCAGAGGGCTGCACCGCAGAGCGCGCGCACCGCGGGGGGTGTTGACTTTGAGACGCGCATTCTGTGGGGCTGCTGACGGCGGTTAGGGTCGCGGCGGCGGCGGCGGCGGAGGGCGGACGTGCGTCGGATGGCGACGACTCGCGTCCCCGCCGCCACCGCCACCGCCACTGCTGTATCCGTCAGCGCGTCGGCAGCGCCAAGGATTAGGCCGGTATTGGCATGCCAACGATATTGCCAGCGCCGCTCCCGCCTCCGTCCCCGCCACCGTCGCCCACCGCCGCCGCCACCGCAGCCCCAGAAATCTCCGCGCTAATCCTGGGGCGCCCGGCAGTAAGCCGCCGTCTCCGCCGCCCGCGCCACCGCCCCCGCCCGTCTCCCCAGCAGCCGCCGTCTCCGCCGCCGCCGCCACTGCCGCCGCGCTGGCCGTGACAGGGCTGTAATTAACACGAAGGGTGCAGGCGGGCGGCGCGGAGCTGCGGAGGCAGCAGCCACGGCAGGCGCCGCGGCGGCCGGATGGCGCCGAGACTGTTGCCCGGAGAGCGCCCGGAGGAGGAGAAGACTCATACGAGGGAGGTGGTGCAAACGCGAAGGGCAAGCGAAATGTGGGGTCTGGGATGAGGTGCGAAACAGACCAGAGGAAGGTAGAGAGAGTAAACGAGTGAAGCACAGTTAAGAAGAGGCTGAGCAAGAGGGTTAATCTGAATTATCAAAGGATATTATTGAAAATTATTTAAGGTAATGTTGAAAGAATAATGTAAATGAAGAGGGAGAAGCAAAGAAAGATTAGGCAGTTTACGACTGCTTGCTATATAAGAAACATGGGTTACAGTAAAAGTGTATCTATTTGAATAATGTATCGTAGTATCTGGCACTAATACGATAAAAGCTAAAAGTGGTTATCGACAGAAAATTTATAAAGCAACAAAAGAAATTGGTTCTTGTAGTATTTGTTTCAGACTGAAGATCTTTCGCCGGTATTTTCATTGGTACAATAATGATGGTTTTCACGAAATAAAATTTAATAGGAAGGATACGAAAATAAAAAGAAAAAGAAATTAACAGGTGAGAAAATTGAGAAATTGAAGAAACCGCAGTTATTAAATAGAAAGTAGTAAATATTCCAATGGAATTAACCTCATTGTAAAGTCTTAAAAGTAGCTGCAGCAAATGAGGAAAGCAAAAAACGGATGCCGCGGCGTGGCAGGAAGGAGCCGAATGCGGAGGAGGCCGTGGAAGGTGTTGGAGCAGGCGCGGCGGCGGCGGCGGGGCGTGAGCGCTGACGGTGACGTGCGCAGCCGGGTGAGGGGGAGGAGGGGACGGCGATGTCAAGGGAGGCGCGCGGGACGCTCCCCCTCGCGTTCCTCGGCGTCGGCCTTCGCGCGTTTCCGCATTTCCGCGCTCCGGCCGCCCCGTCGCCCGCCCGCTCGCCCACCGCCCGCAGTAAATCACGCGGCCGGCGAGGTGCGCGCGCCGCCCGTGTCGACCGCCCATGCGGCCGCCGCCGCCACCTAGGCTCTTTGTTAGGCGCCGGGAGTTATTTGACGCGCTGCGTACTGCGTGAGTGGCGCAGGCTGTTTGCGAAGGGCTGCATGAGTGCCTGGCTGCGAACGGCCTTATGTTGTCGTTATAATTCGTCATAGTTGGTTAAAATTAACGGTTGCAACGAGCTCTTGTGACCTGAGAATTGAGAACTTGGTGACAATTATTTAATTAAAACATGTTTATTCAAGCATTATAACATTTATTTTATTGTATATTATTGCATTTCTTTTTTACTTTCCCTCACTTACTTCGTTTGTATTCGTGGTCCGGAAAACGGTGAATTTTCAGCAGAAATTCATTTTGACCAACGACCGGTCACAATATTCGAGCTTTTCCCAGCTGGGACGACAACCACCAGGGGGAGATATCTGGCAGAGGGAAAATCCCAAGGCGCCATGTAAGTCGGCGCCAGACCTCACCCTTCAGAAGGAGTAGGAACACCGCCGCCTTTCGGAATAAAGCGTTCTCTACACTACCAACGAGGTTAATGGCCACAGCAGTTGACGTGTTCGGAAACATCAATCCTGAACATTCGCCATCCATTCAGCAAATTCTACCATCGTCGTCTTCATTTTCTCATCTTGCACATCATCGCCACCGCCCATCCTCCCCATCGGCGTCCGCCTTCTCGGGCAGGCCCCACGCGCGAGCGCGTCACACTGAGGCGAGCGGGCGGGAGCGCGGTCTGCGGCGACTTGCGGCGTCACCGTCGGCGCGCAATTAACGGCTGACAGCGCGACTAACGAGCCGACGGCGCGAGGGCGGCGCGCGGATGGGCGCGCGTTTTTTAGGCGCCGGTGTCGCCGCTCCCTTCGCCGCCTTGGCCCCCGCGCCTTGCGGACCGCCTTGCCTCGGATGCGGAGGGGCGCGCCGGCTTGCTCCAAGTGCATGGCTATTCGTCTTCGGGCGCTGCGTAGGGCACTTTGGTTCATTCAAGGAAGCGCGAAGGACTATTATTCTAGAAAACTAGAAATAGCATATATATTTAATTAAGATGTAATTCAAGTGACATTTTATTTGGTGGTAAATTAACATAAGAGAAAATATGTGCTGTATTTGAACGTGCATTATTACATCTTCTAATCTTATTTATCAATGTGCGTCTATTTATCTTTTGTTTTACGTTACCTGAAACTATCATATAGATCATGTCGAATTGATGTTTTTTTACCTGTTTTAAGAAAATTACATCAAAACATCAATGAAATTAAGAAATTTATCCTACAGTATTCTGCCTAGCGCAAACAACTGGTATTAAATATTTCTTAATTGTCAACTCGGATTTTTTACATGCAATATATTAGTAAATGTTGTCACAATAATGGTTACGGATTCATATTTATATTAGAGTATTGTTCGTGTAATAAAGTAATTTTTTTAATTGATATAATTTTAATTCCATTGAGGCGAAAAGGCATGAATACCTGAACTCGCATTGGGCATCATGCATTTGCACCACCTGCGTTGAGTATCTATCTCTCGCTGACTTCCACCTGTGAGAAGCCCCGCGAACCGGGCGAGGTTAGGTGTCGTTCAGGAGCCTCGGGGCCGCGCAATGACTGCGGCTCCGGCGGCCAGGCAACGGCAGCGGGGGAAGACGTACAAGGCAATGCCAAGCGCCTCCACGCGGATACACAACACCTGGTGCTCCTGGTTACCTTCTGCAGGCATCCGCTCTAGTCCGGGTTTCCCATTTTTCGCTTCTTTTTCTTCCGTTCACAGACCTTTCATCCGTAATTCATCGAATGGCTCACATCATGTGTCTCATACTATAGAACTTCCAATATCCTCTGTCTCTTTATTTTCTCTTCCCTTATAATTTATCGAATTATCTCCTCGTCCATTTCCTTACAGCTCTACATATTTCAAGTAACGGATTCAATTTTTCAATAGTAACTTCTGATCCTTTATTTCCTGTTAGATAAGAAGCTTGTATATTGAATCGTTGGGTAAAGGAATAATCAGTGGGTTTGCTGAATCTCAGATTTTGAAATGAAGTGATACCCCTAGCGGCTGAATGGTCAACTAATAAAGGTACCCCACCCCCCTCGACGGCCGAACGGTTTTACAGCACGACACTCAGCCCAGTCGGCATAATTTCTTGAAGGAGAGAACTTTGCAGGACGAGGTTGCGTAACATTGTAGCGCGATCGCCAAGTGTAGTGTACCAGCTAAGTGCTGAGCTTCACATAGATCCCGGAGCAGTGATTAGCAACAAATAGTATTTGATACATTCAAGACTCCAGGTCAGTACTTTTAATATAATGAAGATAAGCAGTAACATTTACATTTTGTTTGCAAACATCACTGGGACCTCCACCGGAAGGTTACCAAAAATCATGATGTTCACAGACAATTTTGTAATTATCTGTGGTATTACAAGTTATATGGTAATCAATGTTGAAAATAACTGCGAGAATATTTTTAAGTTTTTAATAAGTTTTTTTTTTCGTTGTCAACCAACTTCATTACTACCTCACAAGATTATCCCGCTTCACTATGTCGATCCTCACCTAGTGTCAGCTGGTGTGATGAAAGAAATATTACACAGGCTTCTTTCTAACATACATTCTGTTCTTTTGTTGTAAAGGAAGTACCTATCAATCAGCCTCTGTAAAAAATAGTATTGTCAATATTACGTCTAAAACGTTACTTACTATCCTTCATTGTAACTTGAATTTTCATGGTATAAACTTACACAATTTTGTTGTAAGGTCGTTTCTCCTCCAAGAAAGTCGTCTGTAAGGCAGTCCTTTGGCTTTTCTAGTCGTTGCGTCACTCTTTGCCAATCTCGCGGTGCTCGCCCGCACAGTTCCATTTTCGCCACGCGCCTTGTAGCGCCGGGCAGGTCAATGCGAAGCCGGATCGCGGCGGGCGGCGAGGGCGCGCGGCGGCCGCGTCCATTCGACGCCGCTGGCAGGCGCCGCCATTGTGGCCGCGTCGCCGCCCATGAATGCGCCGCCCGCCGCCCTTCGCCCTCGAGACGCCTCGGGTCGCCCGCGCTCCTGCCCTCCAGAAGCCCGCTGACGGGGCTCGTGCTTCAGACGTTTCGTTTTGGGCTCGATTCTTCACAACGTCTGTGCTTGTGGTGTGCTTGGAACTTGCTTTGATTGATATTCAAACATGTGTAGAATGTAGAATTATATTTCAGTTTCTTTTTACATCAACAAAAAAAGTATTGGATTCATTGACCTTAATATTTTCCATTAATTATTGGCTTTGTATAAATAATTTTATTTTATTTGAATGTTAAATTTGATCAATTCACAAACAAAGAATGTATTGTGAGAAAATGCATCTTTAATATAAATTGATTATACTTTACTCTACTCTTAACTGAGTTCAGTACAAGAGTAATGAAATCCTCGATGATAAACAAGTAGATGTTGGTTGGAAGATTATTAGTAGATATGTCATATTCATTGCATACGTTGTGAACTCACACCTTCATTGAATGGAAGCACAAAAACCGCCCTTGCTGGGTAAATTTTCTACATATTGAGCTTTCTTCATTTTAATATTTTCACCAACCAATTCGCACAGCTTCTCAAGAATTGTTGCTATTACTTGATTCTTGTCTGTCAAATTGTTAAACCCTTATTTCACTTCACAGTTTGCTGCACAAAAATTGTCGGATGAGGTTCTAAAGATTGAAATAAGTCTCTCAAAGAAAAAATCATTGCTCGATCAGTTGATCCGGTTTATAGCGTTTTCTTATGATTTTAATAAAAAAAATTATTTTTATACGGGCTAACCCTAATCTGATTACGTTGTGGGTAGGATTTTCTCGCGATTGTAAAAAGTCTCTGTTACCGAAAGGCCGTTATCGTGATATATTAAAACATACAAGCTTCAAGAGCAATTGTATACTGGATATATTATATAAGGCACGTTTTTAATTCACACTCGCTGATGTGTTTCTAAATTGAACATAAAGCCCGTAGAGTATTTCCAACATTTCCCCGAATGCGAATCCGTACATTGAGGAACACACTGGTATATTCTTCGTGGTGGTGCTCAGCGCGCAAGTGGTCGTGGAGAAGCCTTCATTAGCACAGGTACAATTAGCGACGTTGCAGGCGAGGGCTGTGGCGGTTGGTGCGGCGCAGCGGGGCACTTGAGTCGACTGGCGCGGGGAGGGGCGGGGCGGTGACGGAGCGGCGTCGCCGTCGGAGGGTGCGGTAGAGGAAAGGAAAAACCGCCGGCTTTTGTGCGCCGCCGCTGAAGGACCCGCGACGAGGGAAGAGGGTTTTTTTAAAAAAAAGCGGATTCCCCGGCTGCCCTCGACGTGCGGGGCGGGGGCGGCGGGGCGGGGCGGGGACGATGTGGCAGGAGAGGGCTCCGCCGGGCTCTTAATCAGCGTCTGCGAGGGCCCACCGCCCCCGCCGGCGAGGATGCCGCCTCAACAGGTAGCTGCCACCGCCAACGCTATCTCTCACCCTCTACGCACTTGTCCTCTGCAGATTTCGGATTTTATAAATCTTCTAAGTATTATATGTGCGTTCATATGCAATTCTGGTTATAAAATTTGTGGAGATGAAGTAAACAAGATGTTTTCTTAACAGTTGGTTTTCCGTTAGTAAACAAGTCAGCTCATTTCTTTCCTATTAATTTTGGATATTGAATGAAGAAAATGAATAAATTTGAAATTTAAGAAGCCAGTTTGTAAAATCAAAGGATATTTACACATGACGTAAAAACACGAGGACATCAAAGTGCGTGAGTTGATTATCAGAGGATCAACTTCAATAATTTTGAGTACCCCAGATAAAATATTTGTAAGCAATGTGTTTATTAACCGTACAAAAGAATAATGATAATGTCGGTGGAGAAAATGCGTTATTTCTATTGTCCCTAAAAATATTAAGTTTCTTATTTCTCTCTATTTGCATCCCCCAAACAAAATACTAACCTTATATATTGTTTCGTATATCCATTACTAGGATAACTCCCTTTATTGAATATACAGAATACACTTCTCCATTTCCTTGGGAACAAACTATCATCGAGCGGCAATAAAAAATACAATCAGTGTCCGACACGGCCAATCTCCTCCGAAGACGGCCGCTCGGGGGCCCCCACGGACGTGTCCGCCATCGAAGTCGCTTAATCTGCCCGAAACGCCGGCGCGGCCACTCGTCCGTCAACGCAGGCGGCCATCCCCACCCCCGGCAATAACTGCAACGGGCCCTCGCCCGCGCCCGCGCCCGTCTCTGCGCCGCTGGGGCTCCGTTACAAATCCTCCGCCTCTCTTCGATGTCCTGCCCTGTTCCTGCCCGAGCAGCAACTCTCGCATTCCTCACTTGGATTTGACAAAATGAAGTCTTGGACTGCGCATGCTGCTGCGAACCGTCTGAACCTTTACTTTTCATTCTAAATGCTGTGATTTCTGAAAGCGTCGTGGTCTTCGTGTATATATTAGACGTTTCACGAAGCATAGCAGCTTATATTTCATCTTCTCGTACATTAGTTCTTATGACTCCAAACGTATTGATGCATTCTTTTATAAATACAACTATTGTATATTATACACGATATTTTAAAGTGTCTAAGGGCCTTGATAATGATTTGCGTACTTTTCTTATTGCAATTGTGGTATTGTTTGATCACGTTCTACTCTACTTTGTTGCATTCTAACTCTCATTTCTTGGTGATCTCGTGGTTTTTATTCTTATATCCTATATATTCAAGAGCAATCGGAACTCTTCAACAAACCATTCCCAACACACACAATACCAATACGAGTCAAATAAATTTCATTAATTTGAAAAACGTTAGTGTTTGTGGATGAAAAGTTAACTAACGAGAGATAGATTAACGCACGTGTTGTGTTTATCTACGTAGCTGCTTATAGACGTTCATCGAAACGCAAGAGCTGCAGAATAATGAAATGAAGGGCAACGAAATCGACTCTCAGCCTCTCCTCAGGCTGCTCGGCACGCAAGAACGACGACGCATCGGCAGACAACACACGCTAATAAAGATGTTGTTAACACCCTCCCTTCTGGGGACCGCTCTAGTTGGCGGCGCGCCAGCCGCCCCCGCGCCTCCAGCACAATGGATGCCTTCGCCGCCACCGCCGCCACCTCCGCCGCCGCTCGCTGCCGCCGCCGCCGCCGCGCGAAAACAGGGGAAAAACGAGGCGCGTGCCTCGGCGTGTCTGTTTGCGGAGGCGCCGGGCCGACGGCAAATAGAGTGCCGCCAACAGCCTCATCACCGCCGCCTAGCCGCCGTCTTGCTCTCAACCCTCGCAGTCCAACTCACTGTTCGCCTCTTTCCATGTGCCCATGTTTTTGTCTGTTACCTCATTCGTTTGCGGTCGATTCCACAAAGGACATTTATGACGTCTCCCTAAATATCGTCCTTCTGTTATTCGTTGCGTCATATTAACTAGCGAATCGTCATGGTTTTTATGATACAAACATTATAGGGGCACGTTTTGTAACGGTGGATGATTTTTTGTGAAGTTCGATGAGGACTGTTAATGTCATCAGTCACAAAACTAAATTAGAATCGTAATATGGTGAATAATAATTATGTGAAGACACAACGTACTCGTAGTAACGTATTGGTGAAGATGGGACTCAAAAGACGAACAATGGTCTATCATACAAACTCGTATTGAAAATAATATCCCAACATTTGTTCTTAAACATCAGAATTAGAGACCGGGAGAGATGGCTCAGGGCATAAACTGATGTTACTGCAGTACCTCTGACCGGGAGGGTCTAGGTTCGAGTTCCAACGACGCCAGGATTTTCTTCACTAGCTTGTCAGCGAGGTCGAATTCATTCGCAATCTGGAGTAGAATTCTAGCGACCGCCTGATCTAATCGAAAGATTCCCGTGGTTTCTCCGATCAACACCACGCGAATGCCGGAGCAGTACCCTATACAATCGGGCCACGGACCGTGCGCGATCTTTCCTGCCTCTTCCATGTCCTACCCCCACCCCTTACCCATACACTAACATGCACAACACTACCGCACATGCCTAGAGTCCGGCCGGGAACTTAGTTTGTCCCGACTGGGGCTGTGTCCCACTGGTGGGAGATATTTGGTAGGGGAAAACCCCTCTAGGCTACCTTAGGTCGGCTCCGGATCTCGCCATACAGCGGGGGAACACCACCGCCTCTTCCCAAACAAAAACATGTACTACACTTACAGGAGTAAGGGCCCTAGTAGTTCATGCGCCCGGAATCACTAACAAAATAAAATATTCAGAAGTACTCTAGAGACAAATTGCTACTTCTACGTCCTTTAAAATCCTATATCCACCCAACACGCTTCAAGCTTCTATGAGTGCCTATTGACTTCTGGGACATTGGCAATAATCCCAAGTCACGACACTACCCATCACCTTTTCCACTACTGCCACTCCCAGCCTCGTTCCGGAGGCTGCCCTTGCCACTAAGCCGCTGCCCTCGACTTCTGTTCGCAACCTCGCCCTCCGCCGCCCGCGTCCCGTGCACTCCCACGCACGCCGTTGCGTCTGACGACGAAGGGAGTAAATCTGGGGAGATTTTCCGCAGTCGCACTCGCACTTGCGTGCCGGAGAGGCCAAAGGCGGCGCACGGCCCCCTGCGCGAGGGCGACGGGCGTTGACACGCGGGCGCCTCGGCGGACACCGGCTCACTCACGCGCTTCCGCTTCCGGCGGGGATGTATCGAGGGTTGACACGTATCGATTCTCGCGCCGCGCCGCGCACACCACGCCACGTCACGTCCGTAGTGCGGGAGGATGGGACGATGGTAGGGCCTTTTAGTGCGATGCGATTCGATTTCCGTTATTTTTATCCGGGTGGAAGTTCCAGAAAATGTGAATGGAATAAATATAGACCTAGTGCATCATTTAAGTTCAGCATGTCTGTGTACGTAGCTGATTGGTACACGTAGTTGATCTTTTGTCGTTTGCATGTACTCAGTTTTGTTGCACATTACCTTATGCCTTATCTTCTTAGAGGGTATATAAAAGCATAGCGATATCTGTGTAACAATACGTCTGAAAAGACACGAACAAACACTGCCGTTAAATTCCCTGAAAATATCAGAAAATTGCCTAGCCCTATTGTATTTGACACCAAACTCAGCAGCCGTGTACTCAAGTATAAGGTCCTTTCACAAAACCCCTATATTTGTTTATTAAAAAGACGCACGTTTCCGATTAAAATTGTATAAAAAAGCGCCTCTCTCTGTATAAACACTGCGACGATGTCAGAGGAGGTCAGCGCAGAGCTCGTGCGCAGTGGGGCGGGGCGTGAGCGGGGTCGGTGGAGCGCTGAGCGGCCGCCGGCACTGCGTCTTCGTGCTCGTCTGGGGCCCTCGGCGCGCCGGGTGGTGCGGGCGGCGGGCAGGGGCACTTATCGGGCCCGCTCCTCCGGCCGTTAATTGCTCCCGGCATTGGCTGTAAAACCCGTGGGCGCGATAATTCTAGCGGACGACCCCGCGATACGACAAGTGGCCGCCCCCGCCCTCGTCGTCCCCGCTCCGTCCTCGCCGCCGCGCCTCCGGCCATTTTTGCCCCGACGGCGGGCGACGCAGAGCGAGGATGGACAAAGAGCAGGGACGTCGCCCGGTTTTTGCGGCCCCGTTTTCGATTGCTGCAGCGATGCTTTCCGAGATCCGCGTTAGAAGGTCACACGGAACTAGCTACACTGAACGGCGGGCGATGACGATACTTTTATTAAAGAATTGGTACAGATATTCATCACATGGCAATTCAAACGAAATAAAATTGATTTCCTTTTAAATTGTTTATTTCAAATTTAACGTGTCTCGTAATTTATTAAGATCGCATTTCACCATTTTTAGAATGTACTTTTGTTACTGTAAGAATGTACCATTTTTCAGATTTCCCACCCTATTATTCTTCTTGAAATAAGATGATGATTATTGTGTTTATACTGTAAAAAACTCTGTATAGGATTTATTTATTACAAGTTTATATCGAATATAAATTAATACTTTTTGTATTGTCAGGACATAATTAAAAATACTATTAAACTTTTATTTTAATTAACATTAGTGAAATCTTGCAGTAAACTTATTGTTCATCGAAGAATTTGAAAGCGGTGTGTTCCCTCTCTTGGAACCGTCTGCGCCCGAACCGAATCGCCTGCTTGCCTGAGTCATGCCACCCTCGATATCCGGGCGTTCGTCGCTCGAAACGGCGCGAGCTCTGCGCCCCTTCGTCCCTTGCACGTCGCCGCAGTCCCTCTCAAGGACATTTTCCATCGAGCAAGAAGCCGCCCCCCCCGCCCTGCCCCCCCCCTCGCCAGCCGACGCCCGACGCGCCACCTGCGACGCGTTCCTTCCACCCCCGGCGGCCCCTCGCTTTGCTCCTCAGGCGGCGTCGCGCCGCCCCGCGCCCCGTCCGCCTTCTTCCGTGTTTTTTCTCCTCCCCGCCACCGCCTCCGCCGCCCCAACGACGCCGGTCGGTACCTTGCCCTTAATTAAATCTCGCCCGTCTGCCATCCCTGCCGCCAGGCGCGGGCCCCCCGGCCCGGCCGGCGGCAGCGGCGTCTGCCTGCGGCTCCGGTATATGAAATTACCGTGCGCGTCAGCGGCGGGCCCCGAGGCTAAGTGACTGCCTGCCTTGTGATGGGATTGGCCCGACGAGACGTCGAAAATCTCCGGCCCCCGCCCACGCCGCAAACCCTCGCGGCTCCCCCGCCCCCGCCCCACGCCCTCCGCCCGCCGTCGCACCGCAGCCGCGGAGCAGCAGCCCCGCGGCGAGGGGAATCTGGTTAGGCCGAAATCTGCGGAGTGGCAAGTTTTCGCCCATGCATCTGTCGCTGCGCCCATGAGGTCGAGGCCTCGTGTCGTTTCGCATCAGGATAGTGGAGCAAGCGCAGAATATGAATATCCAATTTGTGAAAATTTTGGCATCTGAATTCTGTTCAAATGAGGTATAAGCCATTACACACTAGTAAACCATTCCATTGGTAACAGTTATCATTATAGTGGTCGATCTTTCAGTGATCATGTTTGGAATTTAAAATTATATAATATCAAGGCGAAAAATATTTTACATAATCTATAATATTCAATGTATTACACTCCTATGACCGGAAATTGAAAATTTAATTGGTCATTACAAATATTGATTATCTTGATGTTATTACAAATGTCACTGTCACAATTTATATCATGTATATTTACTACAGCTTCGGTAACTATTGTAGATGTAGTAGTAGTATTTCAACTTTCCCCCACTACTCCAAATCCCCGTGGAGTCGGAAATCTGCGCACTTCAACTTTTGTTTGCGGCTTAGAGTAATTAACAAAAGCATCTCGCCACCCCCCTCCCCCCGTGTTACCGGTTCCCAAAGAAGAGCCGCGGCCCCTCGCGAACGAAAACACTTCGCCGCCGCAGTCGCCCGCGCCTCCTACGCGACTGCTCCGAGTTCTAGCCAATTAATGTTTTTGTGTGTTTTCGCGCGGGCCGCGTTTGTCCTCGCGCGCGCGCGAGCGAGCGTTTTTGCGCGAGGGCGGCTGCCGCCGCGACGGCGATAAATTTCGTATAATTAAGAACGAGTTACAATTTGTCTAGCGGCTGCTGAGGGACTGTCGCAGAGAAGAGGTCCGTTCCCGCGGCTCTTTCAAGTCAAACAGCTCTCCCGCTCCACGCGGCCGGGTTGGGGAGGGGCCGGAGCGGCGGCGGCGGCGGCGGCTGCAGCAGAAGCGACTCGAGTATTTGACGTGCGAATAAAGAGCGTAATTCTGGCCGCTCGTCGCCAGGGCGCGCTGGGAGCGGGGGCGTCGAGAGGTTTTTCAGAGAGCCTTGATTCTCCGGCCGCGAGGAAGAGACTGAGAGAGAACTGTGGGACGCCGGCGGCGGCGTTCCTGGGCCTTCCCCAGGCGCTGCTCTGTGAAAAGGCTGCTCGTCTCTAATGGAGACAGAGGTTTATGCTCGCGGGAGATGAATGGGGCGACACCTCGCCGCTGTTTAGAAATACGCTTTCGTGTCGAGCGTTTCAAGTGGAGCACTTTCTGGCGACGATTTGGGACTAAGAGATCTCTTTGAATGAAACTGTTGCGCGATTTGTTGAGTTTGCACATTTGAGAAGACCTATGGCATGACAAATAATTCATTTTTGTTCAGTGTAACTTCGTGGTTGATTGTTTTATCATCCCTAAATTATAATAAACAATATTTCAACGTAAACCATTGATAGTAATAATAGAAATGTCAGTAATATAATTATGTAATTATTGGAAACTCAAATTATGAAACGGGAATATACATGACCACAAAGCAGTACTTTATGTACTAGAGAGGTTTTATGTCTCGAGTGACAAAAAATTACTGAAGTACACTATCTGATCAAAATAATCCGGACACGTAGCAGAAAATGACTTACCAGTTCGTAGTGCCCTTTATCTGTAATGCTGGAATTCAATAGGGTGTTGGCCCACCCTTTGCCTAGATTACAGCTTTCACTGTCTCAGGCATACTTTCAATCAAGTGCTGTAATGTTTTTTGGGAATGGCAGTTCTGACATTCTTCAAGGAGTGCTGCACTGAGATGTATAGGTGAAGGTCGTTGAGGCCTGGCACGAAGTCTGGTTTCCGAAACATCCCAAAGGTGTTCGTTAGGATTCAAGTCAGGACTTTGTGCAGGCCAGTCCATTACAAGGATGTTATTGTTATGTAACCACTCCGTCACAGTCAGTGCAGTATGAACAGGTGCTCGATCGTGTTGAAAGTTGCAATCACCATCCCCGAATTGATCTTCAACAGTGAAAAGCAAGGCCTTGAAAACATCAACGTGGGTATATGCCGTGATAGTACCATACAAAACAAGGAGTGCAAGCCCCTTTCATGAAAAACACGTCCACACCATAACATCATTTTGGATACTTTTAATCACATAGTGTATCTGTCTCGAATACATGATGTATTATTATCGTAATGTTTAATACTTCATGTAATTTATTTCTATTTACTGAAGTAAAATTTGAAATAGGAATTGTCATATTATGTTATCTCGAACGAACGTTTCCCACCTGGGGCTCACCTCTACCTAGGTGTTCTCATGAACATATAAAAAATTAATCACCAACCGGTGATGAAAAGCAGCGTATTGCGTAATTCATTAACAAGATTATTAAAATCATAAAAAAGTAATAAAGTGAAAAATAAGTAAGTCTGTATTAAAAACGTTGACAATTGGTGTGACGTTTGGGCTTGTTCTGAAGTCTACTTCAGATTCTGGTCACACAATTGTGAACATAATATCGATATAATACTAAGATTTTCTTTAAAATTCGTTCTCCGAATAATTAATTTCAATGTTCATCCGGCAGGCATTCCAGCGCGCGCGCCCTGCGGCGCAATCACGAACTGCGAGTACAAGCGAGGGAGACCTCAGCGGAGCGTCTGCGGCTTTCTTTTGCGAGTTGCGGGGGCGGCGTGACCGGACTGCGCGTGCGGGAGGGGGCGAACGCCCACGAGGGCCGGGGCGGGGCGGGGCGGGCATGTGGCGTCAGCGATTGCCATGCCCCCGCGCCATCGCCGCCCCTCCTCGCCCGGCCCCCGCCCCCGCCTTCGCCCTCGCCCTCGCATCGCCCCGGCCGCTATTTACATTCCCCGCCCGACCGCGTGCGCGCGCGCCCCTCGGCCGCCCGCCGGTAATTAAAAGTCCGGAGAGCTCCGTCCGCCCGGCCCTCCTCCTCGCCCCGCGCTCCTCCAAGGAGCGGCTCCAAGTTTGAAGACGCTGCGGCCGACGCTATAGGAGGCTTCTGGCCCCGGCAGCCCCTCGGCGGACGGCCACGACGAGCCTTCCGATGAAAGCAGAATTACTCCATTGCGCGATTTGCACATGTCTCTCCCATTTAGTTAGATATTTATTATACTAAATTTCTCAAACTTCGTGTTGATATTGGGTTTAGAATGATCGGTTTGATTTGATTTTATGAAATACTGTGATTTTGAGGTTTGAAACACTGTAACTCTATAGGCAATTGAGAGACGTGGATGTGGATAAGCATTATTGTTCTAGCTTGTAGATAGGCACGGTTTAGTTTGTGCTAACGTTTGTTGTGTTAAACATTAAGTCATGCACCTTTTTCCTAATAACGTAATTTTTATCTTCCGATTTATTTTAGTATATGAGTTACTGTTGTCACTTTTGAATGTAGGTGACTGCCACCAAAACTGCTTTCAAATCTATTACCTCGTGTGTTTCGATTACATCTGATAATATTCAATTCGCAGCAATTGCTTTTCAGATTGAATCGCCCATCACCGTATAATCATTTAGTCCCACTAAAATTCACTGCCTGGCATTGCAAATGCAACTCCCGCAGTGGGAAAAGCTCACAACCATTTTATCCGGAGAAGCGGAAGCCAAACCAATTAACGGCCCTCGCTCGCGCACGCGCATGTCGTGAGTCGGCCTCAGTTTTCTATAGGCGCGTGTGCAGCCCGGATCGCTCACCGTGCTTCCGATCGGGAGCCCTGCCCTCGCCCTCATAATTAACAAGGGCAGGGCCAGCCCTCCGACCTCGCTGGGCCCTGGGCGGCTCTACCCCGCCACCGCAGCAGAACAAATATTTACCGCAGGGGAGGCGGGCTGAGCAGAGCGACCGGTGTCCCTCCACCTGCTGCCCGGCGCTCGCCGCTCCGTCGCTGTTTGCGCCGCACATCATCCGCTATTAATTGTGTTTATTTCCCTGGTGTGGGCAGGGAACTCCGCGGATAGCTCGATCGTTTCGTCTCTATTTCGTTCGATCTTGGGCCATTCTGTGCGCGTAAATTGTCTTTGCAAGAGAGAGAGAGAGAGAGGGAGGGAGAGAGAGGGGGAGAGAGGGAGAGGGAGAGGGAGAGAGAGAGAGGGAGAGAGAGGGGGAGAGAGAGAGGGAGAGAGAGAAGGAGAGAGAGAAGGAGAGAGAGAAGGAGAGAGAGAAGGAGAGAGAGAGGGAGAGAGAGAGAGGGATAGAGAGAGAGATAAAGAGAGAGAAAGAGAGATGGAGGTACGCGTCAGAATATTTTAATACTTCCTATACAATAAGATAAATTCAGAAACACAGTAGCAGTGCCTGCAGTATAGGCAATTTGATGCACTTTGATGCACAAAGGGTCTAACCTATTATTTTGAAATATCCGTTCATTTCTTTTCAGCATTCATTATCAACAATTTATTTGTATTTTCCATTTAATTCATTAGATTTTTAAATTTTATCAACTTATTCATCAACTTTTTTTAAGACCTGGGTACATTACCAATATAGTTAGTATCTTTCGAATACACGATGTAGGAAAATAAAGTGTACATTGCACAAGACGTTACATTGACAAATGTAGACTCGATGAAAATAGTAAATCATTCATGACAAATGGGTAAATACCAAGTCTTCTTGCCTGTCCAGATGACTACGCGTCGTTGGCTGAGAGCCTGACGTCATGTCGTAGGCTTCCTCAGGACTCGACCCGCGGAACCTTATGTTTACATTTGGATTAATACCAAGATTTTTTTTCATCGGTCACATTTATCACGCTCCAGATGTATTTAGTGTTTCTGGAGCTATTAATGCGAATTGAGCTCATTTTAGATAGTCATTAACATAAAAAAATTATAACTTAGTAACCTATTGTTTTTATCCATTGTTTCTGGTTTCAATTCTTTGGAAACTAAAATCAAAAAGGAATACGTTTTATATTCTGTTAGCAAACGTGCTCTTATAATCTCCCAATGAAGGATACCCTGGTTTCTGCAGGGCGAAGTGCACGTTATCCTTCGTCATGTCACCTCTGGAGCTTCCTGGCGGCTGACACCCGCCGCCGCCTGCGCGGGCCCTCCCGCTCGTCAGCCGCCCACAGCGGGGGCGGCGGCGGGGCGCGGGCCGGGGCGGCCCGACCCGTCACATGGCGCGGCGAAGGCTCAAAGCAGTTCATCAAATTCTTTGCTTCGAGACGCCGAGCAGCCGCCCCCGCTCGCTCCGCTCCGGCTCTGGCCCCCGGTCCGGGGGTTATTTAACGCCGCGCCGTCTCTGTGCCGCCCCCGTCCCCGCACGCCGCCCCGTTTGGTTCTCGTTAGCGCGAGCACTGGCGAATCGGAGCGGCGCCGCCAGGGGTCGAATCACAAGCCTGTCCGGAGGCGCTGGCCCTTGCGCGCCGCCAGCACTTGCGCTGCGAAAGACCCACCACGCCCCCCCCCCTCCCGAACAAATTACATGTGTTAACGACTTTAGATCGACGAGCGGCAAATAAAATGCGTTATTTGTGTTATTATCTGCGTCTCTTTCAATTCTTTTCGTATTAGTAATTTCTAACATGAAAAAATCATATTAACAAGAAAATAACAATTTCTTGGATTAAGTATGGATCAACGTCAATCTGCTAGGAATTAGACATTCAAATGTTCCTTATTTTCTTAAGGAGACCTAGCGTATAACAGAGGTCAATTTTTCAGTTGAAACTTGAAAAAGAAGACTTTGAATGAGAGGAATGTGACCGGGAAATTTTCTAGTGAAATCAATGTCTCACTCTGGAACTTAAATTAATTTTATCTTTTTAGTGCGTTTCAATGTATAAGGCTGCTATTGTTTTTCCTAGAACAGTTTTAGCAGTGATCTTTCACACGGTCTTGTAGTCTTTGGGTAATACAGAATAAGAATTTTGTCTTATGATAGTAATACCCGTTCCATCTAACTACTAAATTACCCCCCTCCCCTCTCTCTCTCTCTCTCTCTCTCTCTCTCTCTCTCTCTCTGTTCTTCCAACTGTTGATGATTATATTTTGTTGCTCTCCCATGAATTTATTCTGTTTACGGGTATTTTTTAGTTCAATTTCTACACATCTTGCTCTATAAAACCCACATTCTTTTATACAAATTTAAACACTTTTAAAGCTTCTTCTAATAAAGTGATATCTAAATCAGCTTCGTCGTTCATTACGTCTCCTTTCCCCCAAACGCCAGCCTTCGCGATTATTGCACGAGCGCCGGCCTTTACGTCCAGGTGCGTCCGGCACCCACTGGGGCCCTCGCGAAGAGAGCCCGCGCGGTTAGGGCGAGCAAACGCGCAATCTGGCTAATGGGAGCGTCGTTGTCGCAATGGTTTTTAATCGTTAGAGCCGGCACGCGCCGCACCCTCGCCACTGGCCGCTCCAATGGCCATCGCCGCCCCCGCACTCACCACGCCGCTCTCAATTGCACTAAGTAAAGCCCGCTCTCGCCCGCCCGCCCGTTCCCTCGCCCGTTCCCTCGCCCGTTCCCTCGCCCGTTCCCTCGCCCGTTCACTCGCCCGTTCCCTCGCCCGTTCCCTCGCCCGTTCCCGCCACCAGTTCCCGCCGCCCGACCTTCGCCCGTCCCAGTACAGTAAATAATATTTGGGTAGTGTGAATTTATTAAAATGTTTGTGTCTATATTATATCATGTGTCTAGAAAGGTACTACAGACGTCAATACGTGCTCTTTTTTGTAAGGTCGCAACATCACTTAGGTCATTAGCGACCACTATTGTATTTACGTTATGGTAACTGTGAAGATGACATGACATATGGTGATGATAGGGGGTGATGGGACGAACGCAAATTCAATCATACCTAAGAGGGACTCGAAACCGCGATCCTTCAGTTCGAGATCGCTACGACACAACTGTCTTAACAATCTCGGCCACCGTGTGTTGTTTTGTTATGATGGAACATAAACGATATAAACTTGGACAGCAAAGTATCATGACAATACATCATGTGGTTTTCGTTTCCATCAGCTCTGTCATTAAGGTTCACAGTATTGCTCTCTTGTAATGGTAACGCATAATTTGCGATTATCCATCGTCAATGACTTGGTACCATTAATTTGTTATGAATGTTCATTCCAAAAGCGCAATAAGTGATTAATGTAAGAGTGCATTATTGTAAACTCGTAATTCTCTCTGTAATACATCATTCAGGATGATCTCGTATATCAATCGACCTAGGGGCCTTGAAATGGACGTGACCTGAAACGAATCTTCGAAACTACACGGACGTTAGGAAGATATTGAAGTTAAACATTAATTCTTTAGAACTAAAGAGCGTTGTCTTGTAAGGAAAATACAAAGTGTAATAGAACGTAATAATATTTTATATAATAATGTTAGTTAATAATATTCTTAACAGCCCATTTCGAATGAATATGGAACTGATAAGTTGAATTAATCAATTAATGAAATATTAGACATGTATGAAATTTAGCCAGCATTGGTGCACACAATTTATGCTTCCCAGTTTCTCACCTGCCCATGATAATGAAGAGAATCCTGCAATACTGGAAGAAAAGAACCGACATTTAGTGGCAAAAGGCATGCTCTGAATGCGAAGGCGAAACGCGAAGCCCCTCACGTGAAGAGCGCATCTCTCCGCAGCGTCCGCGGTGCGACACCGCGCAGCCGGGCCCGGAGCCGTTGGCCGACGAAGGGTGACCAGGCCTACCTCGCCTTATCCCGCCGCGGCGCCGCGCTGCCTCCTTGATCAATACCCCCGTTGCTGCCGCCGTCGCGCCCCGCACCCCACCCACCTCGCCACGCCTCGCCTCGCCTCGCCTCGACTCGCCTCGCCTTGCCTCTCCCCTGCCGCGGCCCGGCGCGGCTGTGTCTGCCCCACCCTTTCTTAATTAGGAGTCGGGAATCTGCGAGCCGACGCTCCCTCCCTCTCTGGTCTTCGCTCGCTCGCTCCTCGCTCTCCCGCTCTGTCTACCGCGCCCGCGCCCGCTCCCGGACTCGCTCTCGCCCCCGCCGCCGCCGGCCGCCGATAGCCCCCGCGGGCCGCCGCCGCTCCCGGCCACCGCGCCGCCCCGCCCCGACCGCCCTCGCCAACCCGCCGCGAGCGCGTTGGTGAATAACCAGAGGCGGGAACCTCTCCCGACCGGCCTAGAGAGACGGCGGGCGGACCTCTAGTCGCGAGATGCGGGCTGCTCCTGGCTTCACGTGGCAGCTGAAGCGGGAAAGCGCTTGACTGAGAGGTGGACGACACGATTCTAGGAGGATATGTGGAACCCATGTGTTTTAGTAAGGAACGTGAACATCTTGTGCCTGGTCTCGTATTAACAAGTGTCAGTGTCAGTGTTAGTTATGTGCGCGAAGCTGGTTCATCTTCAAATTTTCTATTTATTATGTATTGTTTAAAGGAACAATATTTATTTTATATATTTTTTTAACATTTCTGAAAATCTTCTTTCAGTAAAACTACACTACACGTGCTTGAATAATAACCTTAGCAGTTAACGTACCCTGAAACACAAATCAATCAATTCTATGATTCATGTAGGTTTCCATGATATGTAGGAGAGAAGAGTAAGTTACTAATAATAATAATAATAATAATAATAATAATAATAATAATAATAATAATAATAATAATAATGGTACAACCTTACAAATAATTGAATTTACCATTCATCGCCAAAAATGTAACTGAATCCTTCATTCAGTTTACTCCATTTTCCAATCTCTATAGCACTAGAGTTTTAATTTTTCATATTGCAATACTCTGCCCCGCCCAGAGGTAATTTATCATCTCTAAAAGTTTTGTATACTTACCTCACAATTATATAGCGTTTCTTTTTAGATTGACTATACACTAAAAAGTCTTTCTTATTCAAAATTATAAAAATTGCAAACTTATCCAATTCGTATTATTTAAAATACAGCCTTCTAGAACTTCCAATTAACGCCAGCACGCAATACAAGTTATTTTATATGAGTGATATTCATTTTAAGAGTACACAGAATGTGCTATTAAACGCACTGATTGTTGCATCGGCATATGAAAGCCCATGTGCTCTGGAAGTAGTAGACCTACCACCTGTTCTCTGCGAGGCATCGTCCATGCCAGAGATCCAGCCAGCGCTTGCCAATTACGCATGAATGCGCTCGATACGGTATTCATGGGTTCCTTAACGCAATCACCGCTGGCGGGACGTCCGTCAGAACGGGCCGCCCCGCCCACCTCGCCCACCGCCTCTCACCCCCGCCCGCCGCTACCTCCCGGCCTCCCACCCGCCTTATGAAAATGAAACGAGTCTGCGGGGGTGGAGAAAATTAGGAATTTCTGAGCATCTCACGTCTCTGTTTTTTTTCTCGCTAAGTGGGTATATATGCATAGTAATACAGCGGCCTATTATAATCTACGCGACGAACAGTGTGCCTGTGTAACAGCGGGCGGGTTTTCTTTCGCAGTGGAAAGTACCTAAGCGCAGCAAGAGAATTAATGCTCTCCCACTAGAGGCGAGGCGGAGCCGCCACGTTGTGCCGCACCGGAGGCGCGCCGGCGCGGCGTCGGAGGTGGTAAGACGCACAGAAGAAGACAAAGGCACTTTGAAAGAGCTACTTTAAATTTTAAATGACTGAGCGCGCAACGCGAGGGTTGAGGGCTGGAAAGGGTGCTGGGAATGGAGTGGGGGCGCTGGGAGAGTTGATGCTGAGGTCGCAGCAATTGTCGCCGCATCCACCCCGACCATTACAGAGTTGGTTTCGAATTCTGGAATGTACTGACGTTAATGTTGTAGAAAATACACGTAATTGACTGATTCGTGAATTTTCTCTAGCCAATATTTTAGTACCACATATTTATTATTACAATTTATTATTTTTAGTATTTTTCACGCCGTAAAAATCATGCGGAATCTAGTTTTTGAAATTCTCCATCTTGATGTATTATCGATAACATTTTGCGACACCTGCAGTAATTTTTGTGCCGGTCAGGCCTTAAAGCTTAATTTATTTAACTCAATAATTACTGCTTATTTCAATGTTTTTGCATATATTTTATCATCCTAAATTTCAATTTCATTTTTGTCCGTTTTGTTCCTATTACATATCACGGTTGCTCTCTCGACCATTTGTATTAACTTCAATCCTCTCTCTTCCTTCCATCGTTTTCATTTCTCTCTTGTGTGCTTACCCTGCTCGCCTGAATATCAGAAGAGCCATCTGCACAGGCAACTCCTCCCTCCCCCACCCCAACCTGCACCACTTCGGTGTCTCTGCCTCTGTGGATCGTAGAGCGTCGCTCATTCGCTGCTGTGCTCTGGTTCCAGATCCCGCCACAGCGCGACGGGAACGCGGGCGCCACCAGGCCATGAGTAAGGTAAGTGACGACATTGCCTTCGCTTTCCTCCCCAGCTCGCCAACCGCCCAACCGCCCAACCGCCCAACCGCCCAACCGCCCAACCGCCCAACCGCCCAACCGCCCTTAGCGTTCTCTGTGCCGCGGCGCACCGCACCGTGTCCCGTCGTCAGGACCCTCAGCGACACCATACGTCTCCCGCCGCCAGAGGAAATTGAAATGTTCCCGTTCTGTTCTTCAGACCAGGGGGAGGATAAGCTGATTTTCTCGTATATTTTTCACAAAGTCGCGTCGGAGCGAGGGAGATTTCCCCTTTTTCGCTGAAAAAGGAAAATAAAGGTCGTGGCGTGACGACTCGTCCGCGGACCGGTAAATGCGATTAAAAGGAGATTCGTTTATGGAACCAAACAAGAAATAATTACCTTGAAAGAATATTTACGTATTTATTTCTTTTCTCTTCTCTTTCATTTGGTGGCTTCAAAACCTGTCGTTTATGTGTTGTCGGAAAGGGTGTACATTTCCAACATCGCTTTGGTAATTACTGTGGAGAATTGTCTTTATTAAAAGTAACTTGAGATATTCAATCAAAATGGAGAACTATATTCAAAATCTTCTCGTATTAAATGCGAACATAGGTATATTATCAACACTATTCAGGTTTTTGATTATACATATAGAAAAGTACAAGATCTTTTTCAATTGATTGTGCATGCAGACATTCCAGATTTCATATCTTACTCGAATGAAAAGCAATTATACACAAAAGTGTTTGACTCATTTTTAAAGAAAATTGGATTGAATTTCTTCAATGAATATTCGTTTAGTTAGGAGTCTTTTGTTCTCTGTTATTGATAATATTGCTGCTGCTGCTGCCGTTGATGCTGATGATCTCAGTCAGTTGTTCATTGGGCCTTCTTGTAGGCGTGGAAGAAGTTGTGTCCATTAATGCCCTCCCCGTCCCTGGTACGTGACTACAATTTTGGTTTGCTTTTGCCTTCTTCTGGATTAATATTGGTATGCGTGAAAAGTTATGAGTTATGATGAATGATTATAGGTGAAATAATGGTGGAAACGAGAGATGCAGAGCTATAAAATACTTACTGAAACCCAATCAAAGGGTGAGAACACTCCTGTCGGAAGACTTCATTCCCCAGCCCTAAAATCCCCCAACTAAATACTATACTCTAAATTTTGCATGTTTCAGGTAGGCTTACAAAAATCATGAACTGTTGTTGCTTCCACAACATTTCTGAAGAAAATACTGTTGTAATTCACATATTTCAAAACAAAACAATCTTAATTCATTAAATTAAGCCGTCGTACCTACCCGTTTCTAAATAACGTCTTAAGGCTCTTCAAAGTAGCTAACGACGTGCTGGCGGATGCGGTAATCGTTGGACAAAGTCGCTAACACTTCAACACGGTCAAGTAGTTCTCCTCCATCAGTTCACGTCTCTCAATTCCACGTAGGTTAACGGTCTCCAAAGACCGCATTTGAGAAAGTTGTCGTTAGCGTGCTGTCGGCAAACTGGAGTAGTCGTAGTATAGCGTGCTGCTTTCTCTTCAAGTTCAAGGCCATGGGTTCGATCGCGTTACAAGTTCAATGATATGCCAGTATTCATTTTAGGTTATTTTTCTTTGGAAACAGTAGGGCCTTAATTGCAAACTATAGTTTTCACAGCAATAATTTCAAAAAATGTAGTTATGCACAATTCATCGTTTTCAATAGTGTATTTGTTTAAGTTGAATGTAATAATTTGAGATCAGATCGTAGAATACACAAATCTTGAGCGAGTATTGATTCCAGAAATGTCATCTACTGAGGTCGTTAGTTCGGTTATTCATGCATTGTAGTGCATGTTACACATTGGGATGTGAAATTCCTTTTCTGCTGGAACGTTAAAACCGGATCTGATATAAACATCGGCTAGCGAGAGTTTCATCCTTCAGTTCATTCCCCCTGCGCTATACCGCCGCAGTCCCGTCATGTTCCAAGCTCCGACTGGTCTCAGTCGAGTGTGGTAGAATGGTTCACGTAAGAAAGAAGTATTGAAATACTGTATTTTATTTTGCGAACATTGCTGAAGTTTCCGAAACGGTCTCAGCTATTGCTGTTGCACTATCAGCACTAGTAGTATTCCCACAGTCACCACCATCGCCGCCTGCTTCACCACCACCCGGTGCGTCTGCATCCGAGTGCGAGTCACGTCGCGCGCCGCTGCCCCTGAGGGCTCATCTCGCCCCCGCCCCCCGGAAAAAACGGCGGGGGTCTTGTGGCGGGTGGTGGGAGAATACTATGGAAAGAGGGAAAGAGGAATTGGAATGGGAGGAGGGAAGTATGGAAAGCGGAGCGGGGGGGGGAGGGTGATGTGCTTTGGCGGGTGTATGACGGCTGGGCGCGGTTGGCAGGGGAGCGTGGAAGAGGCTGCGGGCGGGGAGAGATGGCGTGCAGGAGGCTGGCGGCAGGGAAGTCTGGGCGGTGCGAGCAGGTGGGGGGGTCGCCGCGTTGAGCGGGAGTGCCCAAGACGGACATGGCCCCGCGGGCTGCGAACGCGCGTGGCCGGCCGGCCGCTCGCACGGCCATCGGCCTACGGGACCTCAGTCCTCCCCGCTCCCCCCGCCGCCACCCCCCCCCCGCGCATCCACCTGGCTCTCCGCCCGCCGCTTTGATGAAGACCGCTGCTCGCGTGGGACCCGCCTCCCGCCCGCGGGCCGCTGCCGTGTGGCGCGCCGCCGAGGGTGAGGCGGGCGGGGGGGCGGACGGGGGCGGGGCGGCGTGAGAGTGGGTGGGCGAGCGCGCCCATCCCCGCCCAACCACGTTGACAGATGACGAGATGTTCATGCACGCCGCGAATACGCGCGCCCTCCGCGCCCTCTCCGCCCCCGCCGACATTAGCCGATTGGGCCCCCCTCCAACGCTGCTCGCCGCCACCTGCTCGGCGCTGGCGGTACCTGCTGGCGTTCAGACTCTCTCCAAATACTCCCGCGCGTATTTGTCACTTAATACCTATTCACTGGCAAACTTGCACAAAACTAGATTGTATTAAACAAACAACTACACTTAAAATTCCCTTTCATCAAGCTAATTACTTGTATATTAGACTTGCCAGTTGCAGTATAACTGCACATCCTTCCATGACTTGATGAGATTCATTCTATTTTGGTGCTATGTACAGTTTTGCTATCTTTTCTATACTGATTTACATACAAACTTCTTCAGAAAATTCATAATTTTATGCATCCAGTATTTTAACATTATGACTTAAATTCTGCGGCAAACGAACGAGCACGCATTGAACTTATCATCTTCGTTAGTATTTTTCTGACTTACTAGTAAAAATAAGTTTCAAATGAGTTGACGAATAGAAATTACACATGTAATTTTAATCAATATTCAATAATTCAAAGGAATGAAACAGACTAGGGCATTTAAAATTAGTTTGTTAGTTTACTTAAAAATTTATGTTAATGTCATCTGTTGTTCAAGACGAATATAGGTGTCGGTTTAAACTGATGAAGAATTTTGAAAACTTAGAATTTGTTCAAATAAAACCCATCTCTTTTTCTCCCGTGCTTG